>VXBT01013150.1:739426-843554 GCA_013400235.1 Oriolus oriolus
CCCCCCCAGCCTTCTGTGTTGCTAAAAATTTAAATCCGAGTTATTTTTGCAACTCCCTCCAGAAGCAAGGAGAAAATTAAAGGGAAATAGCTGGAGCTTGCTTTCTGAGAACAGGCCCCTCCTCCTGCATTGTAAGAGTGTGATGTAATGCTCCTTTCTGTGAGGTTAACTGAAAAAATTTCTGTGGTGGTATACATTATTCTTCACCTCTTCCTCACAGGCATCGCATTGTGATATTTTTTGTAACTGAACATGTAAGCAGCAGATAATTCTGCAAATAATCGTGTGAATGTACTCCACATTGCAGTGTATTAGTGCAGTGATTGTGCTTCACAGATCAACTTTGTAAACCTACAAGATGGCTCATATTTTATATTTCTTTGTGGCCTTACGTGCATACAGTTAAACACAAATGGAGACAGATTTCAATAAGTTTATTGAAAATGTATCTGGCTGTTATCATTATAGTCTTGTATGTATTAGGACTTTTTTTTTCTGCACTGGCTAGCAAATATTCAAAATAATTCTGCAGTATATTAAGTGTCTCATGGAAATTAAGAGATGGTGTCTGGAGGTTTTTTTAAAGAATTTATATTAGAGGAAACCAATTAGAAAGAAATTTGATCAAATTTTACGTAGTGTATTTTGCTGGTAATTTTGATCATTAAGCATTTAATAGTAATGGATAACCCAGTTAATAGATGAAGTAACACATGCTCCTTGTTTAGGGTTAATGAACTTACTAGATTCCACCCTCATGTTACTGGCAGGTATCTGAGGAAATGCTATAAAAACATTCTGTCTTTGACATGATGTACCCTGATGGCTTTTGTTATTCAAAACCTTCTTGGGCTCTGGAGATCTGGATGCAGACAGAAAATGTTGAATCTACCTGTTGATTGACAAACAATAATTAGACATTAGAACTGTTTTCAAATGCAATCTAAAGTAGGACTATTCTCAGATTTTGGTGCTTACTGGGCCAAAGCATCAGTTACTGCAGTTTGTGATAATTGCTGTAGAATGGGATGGCTGAACTGAGGAAGTAAAGAAAACCCAATCTGTGTCCTGAGCTGGCAGTATTGTAGGATGTAGTCTTCCCAGAATCTGCACTTCAGAAAAGTACTCGCCTCTTCTGTGTATCTTTTTGCCTTCGTGTATTACTGCCTACGTTACACACTTCCAGAATGTGTAAATGTTAGTACGTATAGCTCGATTGTTGAGGTGATGTGATACAGGGTGGTTTCCAACAACTGCAACTGCTCCTAGCTACAGAAGCTGTCGTGGGTCAGACAAAAGGCAGCTATTGAGAATAATAGAAATCGTTCCAGTAAGGAGTCTGTCACACATTTAAGCAGCTTTGCAACTGTGAATAGGAAAGGCCAATTAAAATAATTTGTCTTATAAATATGCTTTTGACTCCTCAAATCTTACTGCAGGGTGTGTTGAGGACTCTGCAGTCTGTGCAACCGTAGGATTTTAAGTGTGAATCTGGGCAATTCTCAATGCTGTTTGTATTCAGTATGTTCCTGCAGTGCAAAGGGAACAAAACACTTAATTTTGAGAGACCTGACTTGAGTTGCAATTTTTAGATGAGTTTGACGCTTACAGAGGCATTGGAGTAGGAGAAGCTTTTCTGCTTCGTTCAGTTTGCAGTGACGATGCTGAGTTCAGAAGCTTTATTTAATTTTTCTGTTTGCATTTGCATGTCAATTGTTATTGGTATCTACAGGAATCAGTCCCTTTCCAAAGCAGACTGTTTTGATAGGTTGAAAGCTACAGCGAAGTCTGTAGTCAGCAGAGCCCCTGGAGATTTTTGTACTACATCTAAGAGATTCTTGAGAAATAATTGACAAGAAAAGCCTTATTACCATTGAGCTGAAATATACAGGAGTCTGCAATTCTAATGGGAAAAAAATTCAGGGAAAACAAGTGACTGGAAGATCAGTATGCTTAGTTTCAGTTGCTTTTCTTTTAGCCTTTTTCTCTCCTGCTGAGAAGGAAGAAAAAGAAACTTTCTAAGATCATACAGTCTTTGCCAGCTGATCTCAGCTAAACTTAACCTTTTAAAGATTTTTGTTTCTTACTTATTAATAGATGGCTTAGTAGAGGAGAGAGCGTCCAAATCTATGAGGAAAAAAATCCATAGAAATAAGAGTATTTCTGGAAGAGAATTTTTTTCTATAACTTTCCTAGTACCCCTTTAGAAACTTGTCTTGCATCTTGAAGCAGAGTTCTTTAATTCTGATCATTATGGATCTGCATTCCTTTTTGAGCAGGGTGGAAGGTGAGAAGTTTAATTCACAATTTATTTTGAACAATATTTGTTGGAATCTGCACTCTTGGTACCCTCTTCAGCTGGTAGTTGTTTATAACTGAAAAGTTTCAGGTTTGTTTTTTGTTGTTTTTGGTTTGGTTTTTTTTTTTTTTTTTTTTTTTTTTTTCTTTAATTGATTAAGAAACCACCTACTGCCTTCCTAAGAGCGGTTTCACCTTGTTGAGTATTGGTTTCCTGTTTAAACAGCTTAAGATTTGAGGCAAGAAAATAAGATACATAGATGTTTAGCTCCAAGGACCTGTATTTCATGTCCTATCAAGGCGATCAGGTCTGAGTATTGCGGTTCTAGTGTTTTTACCTTAGATTTCGAGTAGCTAAACTTTAAATATTGGGCTAACATCATTGCTCTAGAATTTTTAAACATGTAAAATTCAGGGTGGATTAATACAGAGATGTATTTCTTCTGAAATCTTTAGTTGCTGATGTAATGCTAGCACTAGCAGTCTTACATGGTATGATTACATGTGCCATATTTCAAATACTGGTCAAACAAGTTGCTAAAAGTTGAGTGTCAGGATAACAGTTTTTGGCCATTTCAGCATTGAAAGCAAATGTGGAGTTATCATGGAGATAAATATTATACACTGAGAATATTTCTGTTTTGTTTTTATGATGGTGCCATAATTGTTCTTCAGAGCACAGTCGGAATGGTGTTTTTCTGTATTTGTGGTACTTTTCTGTATTTGTGGTGAATTCCAACTCCAGAGCTGCATTTAGCAGTTGTCACTGCTTAAGTTCTCCTTTACACATAGGTTTCTTACTAAATAACACAACAGAGGTTTTTTGTGTTTTGTTTTTTGTTTGGTCGGGTTTTTGTTTTGTTTGTTTGTGGGTTTGTTGTTGAGATACAGCATATATTCTGGGAGCAGCATGAATGTGATGTGATACAGTGTGGTTCAAACCCGGATTTTTGTGTGTGTGTGCTGTGAGTACACTTCTGAAAGGAGTTCCTAAGGTTTTATTCATATTGTCATTCTAAAGGCTGTTTTCCTGTCTGTATTCAGTATGCTGGCATTGCAGTTTAGGGATGAAATGCACTGGTGCAACTACAATTGTATATTTTACAACAGTTTCTGAAAAGTTGTGTCATAAGAACTGGTTGGTGTGATATTTGGCTATTATAGCATGGGTAAACTGAAAGACTTTCCATTCGAAATATTGTACTTTCAAGACTACTTTTAATAACCTGTTTAGTCATGTGGGGAAATATAACACAAGATACAACCCTTGGAGTTTTTTCAGATATCTAACAGAAGGTAGATTAATGAACCATGAGGTGAACTTTAAAGGCAGAACAAACTCATACCAGAGCGTAAACACCATGGAAAAAATGTGTGCTAGTACACCTAGAGAGAAACTAGTGAGGGTAGTTTTGTTAAAAACCACAGGTAGTAAGTATGAAAGTTGACTGCAGATCCTTACAGTGCTACAATTTGTGTCTGAACTCAATTAAATGGATATTTGTATATGTTAGGCAGAGAAAATAATCTAAAAGTACCTTAATAGTGATAGGTAGAAATACGCTTAAAAGTATAAAGCATGTATATTAATAAAAGCATGTGTTAAATTGAGACTTCTGGAAGTGAAATGTAGCCTTGGAGTTTACTACAACAAAACCAAAACAAGGCATCGAGATACAACTGTGTTTGATTTCATGCCAGCAGGGGAGTTCTTCTCTTCTTAGGATGGGATGTGTGAGGCCATGTTTTAACAGTGGGGGAGATCAACACATTTTGAGGTAGCTCCAATAAGAGCAGCAAAAAATACTACAGGGAGGTAGTCTAGCAAAAAACTACTTCAGCTTTTTTGTGTTTATTTTTATAGATACGTTCTCTGCAAACAGATAAGTAGTTGTCTAATTTGTGTCGGAAGAGCATCATTTTGACATTAAGCTCCATCATAGCTGGGTGTGCTTTGAACAGCATAGTTGCTTCAGCAGCTAAAAGGCAGAAGGGCATGATTTTTTTTTAAATCAAGGTGACCATTGTTTTTTAGTTCCTTGAAAGTACATGAAACCCCACTGTGCATACTTAAATTATAAGGGAAGCATGCTCATCTTTTCCCAGTGTGCTCAGCAGATGTAGAGTTAAGGCTTCCTGAAGTACAGGTGTGAATATAACAGCTGAACGAACCTTTTTGATCTAAAGCCCTACATTGTCTTAATTTCTGAATCAGAGAAGAAGTATTTCTTTAAAAAACAGAACAATGGGAAAATTACTTCTGGTATTCTCGGTGGGGTTTTTTTCCCCCTTTTTAAGTACAGCATTTGCTCAATAGCACAGTCATAAATCTGCTGTCCAGTTGTAATCTCAGTGGCTGTTGGGCACAGCCTCTGTGTACAAAGGAGAATGGCAAAACTTAAGCTGCAGTGACACTGCTGGAATTGGGGTTTTTAAAACACGTACACATCACAGCTTCTGTAGATTCTGAGTTTTTTGAGGTAGTTGACCTATATGAAAATAGGAAAGGTTAAATATATAATCTGTTAATGCCACTTAACCATTAATTAGAGTTGAGCTTAATTGTCCCATTTTACACGTGCTCTGTGGCAAATATATACAAATGTGTTGTCATTGTGGTTCATTGTATGTTTGTGAACTTGGTTGTGCCTGAGCCATCCGGTTTTCCAGTGTCCTGTGTCACTTAAACCTTCCTTAAAATAAGTCTTCTTTGACTTTCTTCCCCCATTTAAATTTTATTGTTGGTAGTAGAAGACATTGCAACTTAATATTCAAGTGTTAATGTAGCAGCGTTCACGCTCTTGTTGCCGCTTCTGTATTAGCATTTATATTTTTAATTGTATGTAATTTTGCTTAAGCAATCATGCCAGAATCAGGGTCTGATTTAAAACACATGGTTCTAATTCTGTGTTGGTACTCCAGATATACTTGACTACAAAACAGCTTTCTTTGGCAAGCGGTTGGCTACTACTGAGAACTTTGTCAGCTCTAAAGTGATATATTCTGATATGTCACTTTGCCAGCTAAATATACAGCATGTTTGTGCTCAGCCTTTTGCTGAACAGTTCATAGGGAGGATGATTTGATTACAACATACAAATGAATTTTGGTATTATAATGCTTGGAAATTCTAATCTGGTAGCTTTTGCTGGATGTTTTTCTGGCTGTTCTGCCTCTTATGTGGAGAGAGTTGGAGGACAATAAAAGTGAAAATGGATACCTTCTATATGCAGGGGAGGAGAGGGCAGAAGGTACCAGAACTTAGCAAATGTTTTTTCCTAGGTTATTCCTATGTGCACTGAAAACCAGTTGTCCTGTAAAACAGAAAATAGTAATTAGATTGTTTAATTCTCACGTGAATTTTCAAAAATGAATTTTTCTATATCCTAGTTAAGGTTATATAAATAAACCTTTCCTATTTTGCTAGATTTTACTTGGGTACTATTAGTGGTATATCAGTGGTACTGTCAGTGGTATGTCACTGATTTATTCAAGGGATCTTCTATGATAAATATTAGAAAAAAATATATACTTAAAACTGGTTAAAAATATAGCACATGGAAGTAGAGGATGTCCTACTGAAGTTAAATGTCATTTTATGTCTAGCTCTGTTTTTCTCTGTGGATGTCATTACAAGTTTATATGCACTGGTTGGAATCTAAATGTGGGCTAGGTTCAAATTGCCTCTAAAAATGCTTGGTTAACCTGAAGTAAAACCCCAAAACTTTTTTTCAGCCTAGTATAAAAGAAGGTTCCATTTGGTGCTACAGAAGTTAGTTGCAGCAATATTAATGGGAATTTTAAATTAAATAGCCTTGTGTTACAGGGTTAAGTTTTCTGTGCCTTTGCAGGTAATGTTCACGTTACATGCTTGATACATATCAACCAGACAAAGCAATGGTGAGAGAGAGAAAGAGTACAAGGCATTAGGGTTATTTTTGTTGTACTTTGCCTTTGCCTGTGTCCTGTAATTCTGTTCAGAGCAGATCTAGATCACCTTGGCAGGAATACTTGCTAACCAGTACAGCAGCCTTGCTGTAGCATTCGTGACTGCTTTGTCGTACGGAAACACGCTGATGGTGGTGTGATGTGGGAAACTATAAACCAAATCTCATCTGGTTAGGGATTTAATCTTCCTAATAAGTTTGGTTACGTGTACTTCTTCAATAAGGTATTGCTGCTAACTTTCTGTAATTGGCAAATATGTTCTGAAAGCCTCTGAGCTATAGTAGGAAGGTTTAGTAAGTGACCTGGAATGGGAGAATCCTAAGCCTTACATGCAGATAATTTGTCAGCTGTTTGAACCAGTTTAGTTTTCTTGTGCAAAAGCTATCTGAATTTGCATTTAACTACCTCATCTTGCATGGTAGCTATTCTGGAATGGCGACTTCTGATTAAGTCCTTGAGTGACTGTTTATGTCACAAAATAACACATTATTCTGCATCAAATTAACTCTGCTGTGTTGTTAATTAGGAGACAGTTTTGCTCTACATTTGCCAGTTGCTACAAATAAAATATATATCCTGACACAGAAAAACTGTAGGAAGTGTGTTTTTACCAAGATTTTAGGCATAACGAGATGAAAAAGGCAAAAGCACACAGAAGCTAAACTTTGATAGTCTAGAAATTACCTTGGCAGCTTAATGTACCCTAAAGCCACAGTTGCAGAGTTCTTTAAGCTAGCTTGCTGTAGTTAGGCCATTAAAACCCAAACAGGTTAGTTTTTGTAAAGTCAGCCTGTCTTGATACAAGTTTTGGGGACAAGATTATTTCTCGGATGTGGATTTAAAGGTGGCTGTTTCAAAGATGATGAGCTGTATTTGGGTGATTTGTGCTCAGAAAAAGCTGAGGTTGGCTGTGTCAGTCTCCATTGCATTCTGCTTCAGTCTAGGTGATGTGAAGTGAAACTCTCCTACCACAGACTTGCAAGTATAGGGTCAGCTTAAATTTATGTAACTTCCCTTGATCTTTTTCTTAAAAAAACTTACCTTTTAAATGATGCTTCAGTTAGTGTTAAATAACTTGGTTAAGCTTATATGCTTCTTCCCCTTTGCATTCTTAGGCCATTTTTCTATTGTTTAAGTACTGTTCTAAATATTAGTTGTTGTAATCATTTTAGATTGAGCATTGCTTGCTCTGTGTGTTTAATGCTAAGCTGTTAAAAACAGACTTCATCACTGGCTCAGTGCATTAAAAAGAACAAGGTTGCAGATAGCTCTTCATTGTAAGTTTAATTATAGCGTCTAACTCAATTTCATTTTTTCATCATGTTTGTTAATGAACTTTGAAATAATTGTCTATTTTCCAGCTTACTACATCTGCTTATATTTGTGTGTGTCTGATATGGGTATGTGTATGCATATATGTAATAAGTGCATGTTGGCAGTTACTACGGTTAAAAACTACCAGGTATCAACTGACAGGTAGAGACTTCTTGGCAGGGCATAGGTGTTTAAGGCACAGTAAAATAAAAATGGCTCTCGGAGTCAGTTCGGGTTTTGTGTTTGGGAGAAGCCTGCACAAACAAAGCAGGTGCCTTTCTGTAAGGTAAGTGTACAGATGTAAGAGGAGCAGCAGAGAAATTCAGAGGCTCTCTGAAGGCCACACAGAAAGTCAGAGGCAGAGCCAGACTTGAACTCAGAAGTTCCTGGCTTGTGGCCTGGGGCTGAAGCCAGTCATACACAGCTGTATTGAATTGTGAATAGAATGATGCTTTCTTTTTCCTTCATGGATTTATGGAAACAAAGCTGATTTAACCAAAATCAAAATGTGGGTAAAAAGATGGAAATGTGTAACTTGCCTTTCTCAAAATTTAGAGTGCTAAAACTTCAGTGTTGGAAGGTGGTTCAGCACTTGTGGGTTTCCATTTGCCGAGGAGCATGGTTAATGTAGCTGGGTCATGAATCGTGACGAATCCTGGTGCCGTGCCTCGAGGTCAGGCTGAGGGCTTTTTCTGAGTGTAGAGGAATTCAGGCTTTAAAGCTGCTGCTCTGCGTGCTACCTTGAGAAATACTAATGACATAAAGAAATTCCCTGAAATTTGATTTTCTTTGATGTTTTGAAATAGAAGTGAAAACTTAGTTCGGAGACAGTCTGCCTGAAGTTGACTGTTTATTAAACTGAAATTCACATTCTGTATTTAACATTTGGGGATTTTTTAATGAGGCTTACAACACTGTTATCCTTCAGTGCAGTATGAAAGAAGCAAGAACCTTCTGTAGCTTTGCTGCCTGGTATTTTCTTGCTTCCTGAAGTAAAAGCTTGGAATAGCTTCTATTGAATGTATGGACAGTTCTGGTTATTTCAGGACTTCCCTTTAGGAAGAAGGTTTTGATCTAAAATATTATTACAGAATGAACATCACCATTATGAATTATTTTTCTGTGCTGTTAAAAGTCTTGACAGGGATTTTTAAGTCCGTTTCAGAGTAAAAGGGACTTCTTTTCCAGGTAAAATGTCATTAATACCAAGCTCTAGCAGCAAAGTAGAGTTTTTCTTTTTTTCTCTGGAGTACCTTAATCTATGTGCTGTTTCTGGCTAACTGAGGCCTTATGCAAATGTATAGTAAGGTTATTTTCCTAAATTGTGGCTGTTGAACTTAGCCAGAGACTACAAACTAAAAAAACCCAGAACCAAACAAAGCACTGAGGTGGTTTTTGTTTGCTTACCAGGAAGTACTTTTCATTTTGTCTGTTGAAAGTAACAAAAATGCTGAATAGTTTTTAAAAAGTCCAAGTATCAAAAGTGTAAGATTAAAATATCTCACTCCTGAGGAGTTGAAGCACTGGTGTCTCCTGGTGTGTGCAGTGTGACTGTACCTCATTCTTTGGAAAGAATTGCCTCTTGAGTGGTGTGCACGTTGAGGATGCATCTAAAAATTTCATCGGTAGTTAATGAAAATCAGAATAATTAATGTGAGCCTTACAGTGGTCTTCTTTTTTACTCACCCTTCTTTTCTATGCCCTGTCATGGTTTAACCCCAGCTAGCAGCCAAGCACCACACAACCGCTTGCTCCAAACCAAGCCCTGTGGAAAATCCTGAGTTTCCCTTTCGGTTTCAGCTGTTTAAGTGTTTACAGGTCCCAATTGCCTGCAGCTGTGGCTTCAGAAGACATTTAAACTGGGTTTGTCAGGTTTGTTGCATAAGCCTGGACCATTTCAGAGATGGGCATTGTTGTGGCAGTTCTTGCTTTATTCACCTTTTACAGCTGGTAATATATTGTAATTAAACTGTATAGTTCTTCCCAGCAGGTCTTCAGAAATACTGTAACTAGTGATGAGTTGCTGAGTTTGGAGTTGCTACCCAGTCACCAGCAGTAACAGTGTTATGGGCTAGATTCTTGCAGTGATGAGGGGGGAGACCCAGTTGAGCTTGTTTCATTATGAGCTGTGTCGCCCCCTAATTTAAGTTGGTAGCATAGATTCAGTGGCTGAATAAAGTTTACCCCACTTTTCTCTTTAAAACAAGATGTTAGTTAAGAGTAAGCTTGTCAAGGGCTGGTTTAACTAAGAATGGTGTTTCCAGTGAAGCCAAATGTATTCTTTTTTTCTTTTATGCTCTTTAGAAAGAGCATAAGAAAAAGTTGGTGGCTCTTACTTTGTGCACTTCCCCCATTTAAGTCAGTCAAGTGTAAGTCACATTTACTGAGGCACTTCCAGCTTTTCAGGTAGATTTGGTAAAGCTAAAGGTCTGGTCTTTCACCTAAAATTTGGAATTTTAAATGCTTGTGTGTGTGACTGAATTCTGTATTGCTTCTACTTATAAGGTCATGCTAACTTTTTTGCTAGGTTGCATTAACCATTTTTCCAAGACATTTGCTTCATAGAAAGATACATGCTTTGCACTGGCAGTATGCATGGGAGCGTCAATAAGCTGACAAATTAGATTTGAGGTTCTAGTGTTTAAAGGGCTTTTCTTTCAGCAGGAAATAGTCTCCCACATCAGCTTACGTATTTTAACCTTCAACTTTATATAGCAGCGAAGAGTTGACCTGTCGTTATGCAGAGCTACCTTCCTTAAAGAGGATCGAGAGAAGGTTTAACTGAATAGATTAGAAGTACAGTGTTTCGTGGAACAGTGAATATCTTACATTCCTGTCATGATCATACACTGGTTTTGCCTAGTGTCTAAAAATATGAAACTGCTGTTTTCCACATTTATGACGTTTATTGTTGGTAGATAGGAAGAGGTAGTTGTTAAATAAAGATAGGAGTCTTCAGATCCACTGTCAGCAGAGGTCTGGAAAGATGCAGAACTTAGGTGTATCTATGTGCGAATGGTTTTCTGATTTAGCTGTTAGGACTGATGCTGAAAAAGAGTGCACACTTCTAACCACTCAAATAAAAAATGTCTGTTACTCTTTGAAGATTATAGTCTGTGAGCTTTATGCGTATCTTTGTGTCTCATGACATCACTGAACATGAGAAGTGTGTGGTTTTGATTAAAAATAATCTTGCGTAATGCAAAGACAAAAAGTAACCTAAAAGTAGCAAACAATACTTGGATGGAGAATTTAATGAGACAAATGAGCTTAATCTTGGTACTTTAGAAATATGTTAAATGGTAAATTTCATTTGTATCACTATCATTTTCACCTTACTTTTTCTCTTGTAACTTAACTTTTTATTTTCTGTGTACCATTGTGGTGGTGCTCTTTTGTAATCTCTGAGGTGGCTTCCTCAGTTCAGTGATTTTCTCATTCTGGATTACGTCTTGCTTTAGAATTTCCCTCTTCTGCAACAGAAAAAGAGAGGGTGTGTGCCTGGAAGAGTAACCATAGGCATTTTGTATGTGGTTTGCAAGTTCCTGTCATCTTAGAATTTTTGTATGTTGAAGCAACTTTCTGATGTCAATTTCCATGTTGTGAATGAATGCAAGCTTTCTGGAATATAGGTATTCTAGAACTGACTTGGTTTACAAGAGAAATTTCTTCTTTGACAGTAATGTGTAGTTAGTTTTAAAATGTTTGCATCTTCTTGAGTATGAATGGACACTAGATTTCTAAAGCAAGATACATATTTAGTCCTCAAATTGATTATTTACTGTTTTTTAAATTTTCTTATGTTATCTTAAATTACTGCATTCAGAAGCAGGAGATACTTACATAGGATTGAAGTCAGAAATGGATCTGGTACTCTATCTGTGAATGACATAAGCAGCAAGTAAAATTCATCACTTAAGCTGTAAACTATAATTCCTGGAAAGAGACAAGGAATGAGAACCCTCAATCAAGATTTCAGAACTCTTGTCTACTGCACTCAATGCAAATAGGAAAAGCTCTCAGATGACTGATTGCTGAGATTGGGCAGAGACCAATTCCATAAGAATAACAGCACAGTTAAAAGAAATTCTTTCCCTGGTGGGAGACTATCCTTAGTTTAGACAAATGCCTGAGGGTACAGTGAACACTTTTCACTTAAACTTTCTAATGTCTTTGCTTAAGAAATAAGGAAATGATTGTTTATTTAGCAATTAGTAAGAGTTGCATGTCTAGACTAGGTGGTTTAATCTATGCTTTATTTCCAGAAGGCATGAAATAAAGTTAACTTTTTTTTAAAAATTGCAGCTAGAGAATGGTGCACAGTATCAGGACTATAAAAATGGATGAATCAAAAATAGCTTACCAGATTAGTGACCATGAGAGGCAGCAATCATCTCTGCCTATTAATGGACTATTTTCTAGAGCTTCTTTTGTTTCTGCCTCATAACTATTGTGGCTAGTTAATTTAAAATAAACTGTTAAACAGGTATGATTATGTGGCCTGCAGAATGCTGGTTTCCACCCTTTTACAGTCTTTTTGAAATGAAGAAGAGACATTTCTACAGTTTTCTAAGTTACCCTATATGGGTGTCTCAGGCTGTCTGCACAGATAATGGGTAAGGTGGCACTACTGTGTTGAAGAAAGGCCTGAGATGTTTTCCCATCTAAGTCAGGAAGGTGTGTGATTTAGGGTGACAGGACTTGATTGTAATGCAGTGGCTGCTACTTGTGATGGCTTTGTTCCATGGATTCCAGTAACTTCCTGCTTTAATTCTTACTTTTAGAAAAAACGTTTAAATAAACAGTGGTATTTCTAGTGTTAACTGTGGTGTTAACCTGATTTATCCTTGGAGTGGTCTCTTTTTAAAAATGTATTTATCATCAGATAGTTGCAGTTTTCTGTGACCTTACAAAGGTCTTGAGTGAAGTTGTAATATCCTTCCTGATAATGCTTCCTATGGAGTACTGACAGCTGTCTTACCTTTCCAAACATAGCTTGCCAAAAACATGAGGAGAAATTACAGATTAAAAACCTTCAGGGAGTGAGGCATTTCTACATTTCTGTATGTTATGTGCAGATAAAGTGGGCTTGTGTACATGAGAAAAAGAGGTGAGGTTTTCTTTACTAAATGTAGAAACTGGTGTTTATTTGCTTTCTGAATTACAATGCAAAAGTCTTCCTAGGAGGTTGCTAAAACAAAATACTCAGTCATATCATGAAATGTAGATGTATGATACAATATGCTTAGAAATTTAATGTTGGCTTTAGAATTATTGTTGAAGAATTTGTTCATCGCAGGGAAAGAAGGGTGCATTGCTAATGTCAAATCCAGTGTTCTCCAAAAGCACAGCAGCAATTTTAAGTCTTTGAAATTTAGGAAAATGTATAGTAACGCCACTTATACTCACTGTTACATTTTGGTTGTCTGTGTCTTTTCCACTGTTTTTTACAGTATTTTATGCAAATAGCAGAACTGTTAGATTACAGAGAGCTTTGGTATGATAGTGTTAGCTGGGAACAATGATCAGCCTTCCATATGAATGATGAATTTGCAGTTGCAGATAGACAAAAATAAAGTTATAGATATTCAGAGTGCAAGTGGTGTTTGTAGATGCTGCATGCCTTGGTGAGGGTATTTGATTCTTTATGCTATTCTGAGATCTCAGGTAATCGTTTTCTTAGAATGCCAGATCAAAGTGATCACATCTTTGTCCTCAAAACTCAAGCAATTGTATGAGGAGATGAGTTGGAAGAGGCTTTAAATTTTTTGGCTGCTTAGGCAGCTTCAGAAGGAAGGATTTTTTATTTTCTTATAGTTCAAAACAAGTCGCATCTTGCAGTTCTTATGTGTTGTTTTCGTTTTTCCCGTTTCCTGCACGCGGTTTCTTTACAATTCTCTAGTTTTCATTCTGTTTGCCAGTGAATAATTTCAGATTACATCTTAATTAGGCACGAGTCATGACATGAAGTATTGAGTTGTGATGTTTTGAATAATTTATTGATCTCATTTTTGAATGAAAAATGACTAATGGAAAGGATGGACCAGCTGGTTGCAGTAAGAAGGGTGAGAAGCATCTGGGGATGAAACGCTTCCACATCAGGCTCTGCAAAGAATCTCTGTGCTTACCACATAACCTAAGAGTCAAACACAGTCATTTTTCAGTGTCCCCGAGGTCTTGATGCTTTAGAAGTAGATACCAAGTCTAGCATATCTCTTTATTTTGAGCTAAGTCGCCAGAATAAAGTTCGGTTTTCTTTAGTGATTGAGAATGTATCAAATTTCTTAGTAAGACCCACACCTTTCCTTTATTCACCTCTATTTTAGGAGTTAGTCTTGTGCTTTGGCCTTCAGAACGTCTGTAGCAATGCAGCAAGGAGAAGGCTTTATTTCCCTTGTGACTTACCTAGTTTCTTGAGCAGGGTCTGCAGTTGTCATCCTCATTGCAGATCTAATGAAGTCTGATCCCTGCCTGTCTGCCTTTTAACAGCAGATGCAAGCCCCAGAACAAGAAGGCATGGTCTGTTAGCAAAATGGCTCACTTGGGTGTTACGGGTACATTTTACAAATACCGCTCCATCGTATGAATGGTGCGGTGCATCTGATTCTAAAAGCCGTTTGAAGGACACGGTTTATGTGATTTAATTTATCGAGATAACTTCTATCAGTGTTTAAATCTTCATACAAAAGTAGGGAAGGAGGAAGTTTATATCAGTTTTCATATTGTAAAGAAACCTTGATATGCATGCCAGAGCTGATGTTTGTCAGAACAGTATTTTAATTACTCACCTAGAGGATAAATGTATTTAAGCTTTTTTTTTAGCTGTGAAACACCTGGCTTACAATTTAGCATTGCTATTCCACCAGATTTTAGTTTATCATCTGTAGTTACCTAGAGACAACAAGTATTGAATAGTAGCTTTATAAAATAGAGTGATTTATTGATACAGTAAATACTGTATCTCTTTACTGCTGGCATGGGGAATCCTGACATTATTTAATCTACAGTGGAATCTTGATGACCTTAGTACAGCCATGGTCTGTAACAGTATAGTTGTAACTCCTTTCTTTGTATACATGCGGTCCTCGGTGGCTCATAGAAGTGTGAGAATATGCTGCAATACAATTAGACATTTTGCATGGGATATCCATTACTAGATGAAAGCTAAGGATGAGCAGCTTTGTGAAGGTAGTGAAACTTTGTTGAGCCTGGCTAAGATCATATATATCTGCGCTTTTCCAGACATGGAGAGTTACGTGGGTAATGGTTGTGTCTGTAGTAGGTCTGTTTGTCTGGAGGCCACATGATACTACCACTCTTCAGTAAAGCTTCTGTAGCTGCAGACTGAGAGGTTGCTCCCTCCTCGTTTCCAGATACGTTTGGATACATCTCAGCAGTATGGGCTCTTGAATTTGGTCCTACTTCTAAGTGGCAGTGAGTTGATTAGACTCTTCAAGACTTTTTTGTTGAAGGTTGGGTGATTAGTTTAACCCAGGAAAACTCAGCAACTTTGGGCTGTTGATTTCTGGAGAATTAGTGGGGGTGGAACACCATTTATTAAAGCCTAGCTGTTAAATCTCATCAGTCCTCTGTTGAAGGCATAATGCTTCAATGATAACATATAGCTGTTGTCCCATGTAAGAAGGAGGGAAAATTACTTCATGTGATGAAAGCTGTGTACCAAATATAATACTGAATTGCTCTCTGGTTTGTGCTATAGGAGAATTTGAGATAAAATTGTACTAGTGATACACACCTTTATTGCCCAGAGACTTAAGTTTCTACTGCCAGATTATGTCCTTTTGAAACGGTGAAAAAATCCAAAACACAATGTTCAGGCATTCATTCAGTAGCTAGATGAAAAACATACTTTGGTATGTAAAACACAAAACACAAACCTGTTTTTCATTCAGCCAACTAACTCTTCGTCAGCCTTCACTGAATCTTGTTATTTTGGTGCAAAGTAAAATTTGTCCTTGAACTATTAAGAATATTTTTAAAAAAAAAAAACCTGTGAAAAACCTGAAGAGCTGCTGGGGTGAAATATGAATCACACAATTTTTCATTTAAATTCTTTATTAACATTGCACCAACAGTCTTCTTTTCTAATACAGAGTTCACTGCAAAGTGAATCTGCAAATATTTTTAGTGCAACTTGTTTTGTCTTATACAGAAAACAATATTCTTTTTCCAAAGCAAAAGTATTTTTTGCAGTGATTCATGTCAGGTTCTCTTTTTTTTTTTTTTTTTTTTGAGGGGAAAAAAGACTAATGAAAATTTAACTGAATTTAAAGTGAATTTTTACAGGAGTTCAGAGCTGTTTATCTTGGGGTTTTTTCAGTGGGTTAACAACAACTTTAAGAAATAGAAAAATTAATCTCACTTCTGCCATTAAAGTCTGCAAATGTGGCAGTACATAGAAACACTGAGTATACTTTAGTGTGGTCGGTTTTCACAGTAAAACTATCAGTTTTACAGATTGGTTTCTTGTGGTAGTTACAGTCATTGGAAAGAGAAAACGATCGTAAAAGAGTCACGCTTGTAGCAGGTCAGATATGGACATGTTATCTCAAGTTGTAAGATCACTGAGTACTCATTTAAGTGATTACTCCATTATAGTTTGTGAAAACATTACTTTTGGACTTGTGGTTATTTCTTTAGAGAATGGATACTGAGTTCTTTAAAAAAATGGTATTTTGCTTCCTTAATTCTGGAGTACATGATTGAATGTTAAGAAGTAGCTTACTTGCACTTGTGAGGCCTGAATTCATATTTGAATTGTGTCTCAGCTCGATATTACTTGTTAATTTTGTAAAAGCAACAAGAGTATCACACTCTTACTTGTCTTCACTTAGGAAAGTTGCCAAACAGGAAAAACAGAATTTTAAAAAAATGTCATGAGAACTATTCTTTGTGTTTGGAGGACAACATAGTGTCTTCATGAGACTGCTGCCTGAAATTTAGTGTGGTCTTTGCAGGATTGCACATGACCAGGTTTTACGGTAATGTATTGGCGATCAAGGGCTCTTCGCATCACATTTGAAGTATTAATTATGTCCTTGCTTCTAATGGAGTGCTCCTTAATGGCAAGAGCCATTTCTCTCCATGCTGCTGACTTATCCTATGGCTTTGAACATAGTTATTTATTTGCTTGGGTTTACTCATGGGCAGAATTAAGTTTTACATACTTCTTAGTGTTGTTGCAATGCTTAATTAATATTTATAAAGGCCTTTGACATCCTGTGATGAAAGGAGCTCTGCAAGTGTTCAGTAGTGGTATTATTTTATTAGTGAAAATACAGGAGGAGTCAGGAGGATACCAGTTTTTAATTCAGAGTGAGCAGTGGAGTCATTCCGTAACCTTGAGCAGGTCATGCAGTCTCTTGTTTTGTAACATATCCTGGGAAAGCTCTGTTGTGCAGCATGTGTTATTAAATGTCATCCTTCCCTCCCCCATATCCATTCTAAGGGAAAAAAGGTAAAAAACCCAAACATACACGACTTTACTGAGCTGCTAAACATAGCAGGTATTTCTTAAGGAAGTAGATTGTTAACGAGGGGGGCAGAGGGTGAGGAGGGAGTGGATGTAACAGTTGCATTTCAGTCAACACGAGAACTCGAGCATGTGTTATCTTGTCACAGACCAGACTGAATTCTGCCTGGTACAGATCTCTCTCGTTTAGGTTCAGTATGCACTGTGCTTAACTGCAACTTCACTGTGAAGGGACTGCATATAATCTTTATTGCATTCCAAGAACTCACTAATCCATGGTACTCAGCTGGTAAGTTCTTTCTTCAGACTGAATATTGTCTGTATTTTAGCTTTGTGATTGTCCAGATTGATAATCAGCTCTTATAGCATCTTGTGTTTGGCTATTGCATGATAATATAAATCTCAGTCACTGGTGAGGTTTTTTCCTCAACTGACAGAGGAAGGTTATGATTACATACTGTCATTAAAATTACAAGATAATGAGGAACTTTTGAACAGGATACATCTGTTTAAGACAGAGACAGCTAGGAATTTGCCTAATTATATAAGGCACAATAACATTAAATAGTTACTTGCCATGCTTCATGCATGCAAATTCAGGGTTTAAGTTTTTTATTTCATATACAGTGCTACCTCTGCATTTTACTCGTTGCACTAGACACATAAGTGTGGTTTATAGAACAAGGGGCTTCAAAGCTTTCATTTAAAGTACTTCAGCAAGGTAAAAAACTTGCCCAGTGAAGTGTGAGGTGTAGTTGAATGTAAGTGCCGATTTGCACGTGTGCATTATGGTGGATTCAGATTGGAAGCACCTGGATCTTTGTCCTGCTTTACTGCAGTCTGGCTGTACGACTTATTCCTGGGGGCTTTTTACTTGTCTTTAGTCCTGCTTCAGCTCTCAGCTCAGCTGGCATTAGGGTGAAGAGGAATAGTGTTTGTACCTACTGAGAATAAACAATGGTTTGTAGTCTTCAAGAACAGCAATTATTAAAACTCCCATACTTTATATAACTCCATTTGTAAGCCTTAATTTATGGAGCATGCCTAGTAGTAATGGAATATCAAGAATTTACCTGCCCAGCTTCAGCTGAATATACTGAACATCTACATAGGTGGGTTTGTTCCAAGATACAGTAATTTGGCGAGATTTATACAGCATTTTCCAGACCTGCAAAATATGTTACTTGCTTCTGCCTTTAGCTTAGACTTCCTGATATGGATCATAACAGTCCTGAAACTTTGTAACTGAGTATTTGCAGCAAGTTACTGAATGAATTTTCTTACCTGTTGAAAATAAATATTGCCTCAGGTAATAAATGGAGTGGAAAATACAAACCTTAGTACTTTTGCCAAGAAAATCTGAGCAAGCTGTATGAAATTGTTTGAACTTCTAATACATTTAAAAAACAACCTTAACTTGCTGGTTCTTCCACCTTGACCTACAACCAATAAATAATAACTTTGTGTGGAAGCCTTGTTCTTAACTTCACACTGATAAAATTAAATACATTTTTCCTTTAGTATTTTGATTTGTATAATTAAAATAATGACTTACAGTTTGATAAATGTTATTTTCATTACTACAGTGCCCTGAAGCACTGTATGTGGAAAATGTTATAATATTACACAGATCTGGAGGTATGTAATATGCTTGTCAGACTATTAACGTACATAAAGTGTTTTGGTTTCGTAGCATATAAATTTAGAGTGTTTCCTTGGAAACTGAGTAAAAGTAAACAATCAGATCCTTTCTGAAATGAAATGTAAATTATACCACTATGCAGCTGTGAGGGTATCCTTATAATATCCCCAGGCAGGTAGAATTCAAGCATTTTGCCATTCAGTAGAAGCTGCCTGTAAGCAGCATGATTCTGTCTGGGCTTGGTTTGGTGAGGGATTTTTTCCCAGTAATTTAACAGTCACTAAATAGAAACTGCTTCACTGATATTTATGAGGTTTTTTTCTTGATCCTTTCTGAAGTGCCATATCATGAAAGTTAAGAAAACCTCCAGTGTTTTCAAGTGTGTTAAACAGTGCAGCAGGTAGCACTGTAGTAATGTAGTGCTGTCTGCTGTTTCCTTTATTTTCACCTTCGCCTAAAATTCTTTCCTGTATCTGTAGTCTGGATCTTTACCAGGATGGCTTTTAGGTCCTGGGGTTTTTTTGACTGAGAAACACAAATACATATATAAATGTCAGTTATACTCCACAAAATGTTAAAGTTTAAAATAAACATAACTACTTCTGTTGTTAAAGATTCCATATAATCCAGTTTTTTACTGTCTGTATAGCCTCTGCTAGTGCCACAAATTATGCTCTGGCAGAAAATGTTTCATTTGATTAAACAGTATTATACTTTTTCAGTATTGTTTCTGAAATGTCGCATTCTGACATTAAAACAAGTGTCATAATTGTTGTGTGTACTGTGGCGTAGTTACCATAGCAAATAGATTAATTTCCTGCAACTTTTTTCAGTGTTGAAAAAGAATTCTTTTCTTGTCATTTAAGATAGAAATGTGCAATCTAAGAAAGTACAGAGATCTTTTGTTAAAATCAAATTTACGTGGTAGTCAGGAGTTAGCATTTCCTTTTTAACTGCAGTTAGATTAATAGTAAATACTTTTTTAATAGCACTTCTCATACATAGCTACAAGAATGCACTATTAGGGTGGCAGTAATACTTGTGTCCCAGTTTGTCACCTGTTCAAAGCCCCAGTAAGGCATTGGCAGAGCTGCCAGTAGAGGTTTGAGCTTGACTTGTGGAATTGATCTGGGCAGCCAAATGCAGTAGTGTCCTGGCACAGACCTGGAGTGGAGGGTAGCTCATTTAGGGCTTCCTGCTGCAGTCCTTCTGCAGAGGATGTATCTGTAATTAGTTTTCTGCTCGCTGGACCACCAAGTACAGAACTATGTTTTTATTCTACTCTAAGGTAATACATTTTTTTAAAGAAGTACTCCAGAGCTGCACTGCCAGTCAGTGACACAGAGCTGGTTATGGTCAGCAGTGCGAGGTGCACTGGCAGCCAGGCAGTCCAGTGCCCGGTGCCAGTCAGTGCTGGGCTCATCGTGTTCAATATCTGTGTTAATGACGTTGTGTGTTGGGCTGGAGCGAGCCCTCAGTGCCTTTGCTGGTGATACCAAATGAGGCTGAGTGCTTGACACTTCTGGAGATTAAGGGTGCTGTTCATGGGGGGAGCACAGTAGGCTGGAGAAAATGGCCTGCCAAACTTCTTGAAATTTAACAGTTGTTAATGGAAAGTACTACACCTGTGTTACAAATAACCCACTGCTATAGCACAGGTTAGGCATCCACTGGCCAGAAAGTAGCTCTGCAGAAAAAACTCCTGAAGGTCCTGAGAAAGAAGGTAAAATATGAGTCAGAAGGGTGTCCCTGCTGTTAAGAAACCAGGCACGTGCTGTGCTGTATTAGCAAGGATAGAGATAGTGGGTCAGGAGAAGGGATTCAGCACTTTTAAGTCCATCTTTAACATAGTGTGTCCAGTTTGGGCTCTCATACGGGAAAGACACTGACATATTAAATAAGATGATTAGAGTTCTGGAGCAATCTTGCTCAAGGAGAGGCTGAGAAAACTAGATTTGTTCACCCGTAGAAATAGAAGGCTGTGGGAGTAATGTTACTGCTGTCTTCAGCTGCCTCATGAGAGGACACCGAAAGCCAGACTTTTGTAGAGGTGAGGTACAGTGATAAAATAAGAGAGAGCAAACACAAGTCGCAGTAAAGAAATTCTGGTTAGGCATCAGGAGGCAAATGCAATGTGCGGTGTGAAAAAGCTGAATAAGTTTGCCACAGCAGTAGTAGTGTCTAACTTTGGAGATAGTAAGAATGTGACTAGGTCCTGAGCAGCATTTTTGATGATGTCTGTGTTTTGAGTGTAGGGTTGGACCAGACTCTGGTTGATTACTTCAGTCAGAATTATTTGTGATTCTGATAATGACACCAGTAAGGATAACGTATCTAGTGCAGAAAGTGTAGTTTAGTTTCAGAAGATGAATTGGTCTTAAAAAAATCAAATGGACAAACAACACGAAAAAAACCCCAACATTAAAAACCAATCTGTAAAGGACTGTTTAGGGAGAAGATTGTGTAACTTGTCTTCTGTTAGTTTTCAAACAAAAGGATTTTTTTTTCTCCTGATAGGCAAACCATTTGAGATTATAAAACTGGTAGAGTTTGTCTCTTTTAATACAAAGCAACAGTGGCAAATAGTTGTGCACACAGCACTTGCAGACTAATAATTAGTCCTGTAACTGACATCTGACGCTCTGCCCAGACAGCCTTAGTTCATTTCAAACCCTGTGTTGCATGATGAGGTAGGACTCTTGGGGTATTTCTGTATGCACAGTGAGGGAGGGAAGATCTTTTTGGATGGTGTACTGAAAAAGTGTTTCACACGCAAAGGTCACCTTAGAGTGGTCGTCTGTCCAGGGCTGTGATTTCTCACTCACACACACAATTGAAATGAAAGGACTTCACTTAATGGAAGACAGAAATATTTTGCCAGGTTGTCTGTAATCTTATCTGCTGACATTATGGTGTTAGTGAGAATTGGGGTTTGAAAGAGTTCATATTACCAGGATAGATCATTTGTACAGAGATCTTGAGGATTGCCAGCTCTCTCCTCCCTGTGAAATAACTGACTTGTGTCCCTGGAGCAGGGACAGGTTCTTTCTTGATTTTGTTCTGGTAGCTGTTATCCTTTTACTGGTCTTTGTTGTTCCTTATGCATTCATTACTCTGCATGGGTTTTGTGGCTTTCAGAACAACGCAGGTATTTTTCTTGGTAAACAAGTACAGATAATGCAGCTTTCTGCATGTGTGAGTAGTTTTTAGAGGAAAGTAAGGCTTTTTGATAATCACATAAAACCTTAAAGTCCTGAATAGAACTGTGTCTTGCCAAAGGGATGTCCTGATATGATACATTATAGGTAATCTTAATTACAAGCAAATTTCTACCCTCATGTTTTGCCACTCTTGGTCTACTTCTACCACATTTCACAGTTCTCTAAACACACTTTACCTGTGTCTTTGGTGCGCATGAGCGTGCATGCTATGAAATAATAATTACAGGTCTGCAAGAGCTCTGAAGTGTTTGAAGACTGAAATAGGGGAGAAAACTTGCTCAGTTCTTACATTCTAGAACTTTGGCTATAGCTCTCCATTTTCTTAAAACTTTCTTTTTTATCAATTTGCTAACATTTAGGAACTTTAGATTATATCTGAAAGTTAGTTTTTTAATATAGATATAGATATCAGTTGTACAGCTGGAAAGAGTAATTCTGCTTAAAGGAATGCAAGCAAGAAATACAGAATATTAAAAGAATTATTTAGATCTTTTTAACATATTTCAAGGTTTTCATATTAAAAGGTGACTCTTAAAACTGAAATTGACCCCCCGCCCCTTCAGATTATATTCTTGCCCCTTCAGTTGCTGAAGAGTTGAGAGAAAAAATTCCTTTTTTATTAGCATTTGTTGTACTGTAGGGCTTATACCATCCAGTTCTTTAAAGTAAAGAGCCCTTTATGCTCAGTTGTTGTCTCTCTGTTCTAGAAATCGTTGTGCATATGTGTGTGTGTATGTATATATAGAGAGAGAGAGAGAGATTACACCAGAAATAATTAATTTTATTCTTAACAAGTGTAGTAACAATTTATAAGGAGTATGCCTTTAGAAAAGCATGTTTCTGGCAAAGTCAGTTTGCTGATGTTTTAAAGTTGGTTATTTTCTACAGCAGCGTCAAGTTGCTGATGTTGTGCTGCGATAAAAGCATATCGGTTGTGCCAGATACGCTATTTAAAGTACGCCACTTTCTTGCTATGACACTGTTTTGGTTTCAGCCAAAGAAAAGAAAAAGCAGCTTACTCTAAGTCCTTGAAAAGGAATAATCTTTTGAAAATGCTGCTTTGAAGCAATTCTAAAAACACACTTTCTAAAGTCTTTTTATTTAATACATGGTGAGTATGTATTGTGTTTGTATCAAATCCACAGCTTTCCCTGGGAGAGAGAGATGACACGCTTTTGTCTTACATATGGTGTATATGCTATTTAGACATGTTGCAAATATGAAAGTCTTAATTTCATACTCTACTGAAGGGCTGAGTTCTGCTGTCTTGATTTCACATTCAGAAAGTGTGGGACAATCACCTTTTACTAAATGGTCAATTTTGAACTGCACAGTTTATCCCTTTCAGCAGTATGCCAGTTCTTCAGTGGAACTGTGAACTTCAGTCTCATTTCAAGCAAACAAGTAATTTTTTTTTTCCTCCTTGAAGTTTTTATATCCTGAATCTTCAGGAATGCTATTCTGAAGGATCAATTGTTTTTCCTTATAAACATCAGAAGTCATTTGGCCTAAAGTAATTTCATATTCTATTTTCATCAGTTCAGCCTAAAGACTGACTTTTGAAATGTCTGTCTCTGGTATAACTAGGTTTTGTATGGCTTATGGCTGTCTAGTCTATGCATGCAAGCATTGCTTAATAAGAAAAAAGGCTGTGATGTTGAGTATTTTAACTTTTTTTTATATAAAATGAATTAATCCGCTTTTGACTCTTTTGATGAGCAAGATCATAACTCTTTATTTACATGGCTTAGTCTAGCGGAAGTAATTTTACCTTCAGGAACGTAGGGTCTGTCAGCACTGGGATTTATTCCATGCTGTGTTACATCTTGCTTCTGTTTGATGTTCTCTTTAAATGCACTGGAGCACACTTGCATGTTTGGACATGCCACACTCTTCTCATGCTGCTGAAATAATGGAGCGTGTCTGTTAAGTGGGATATGTTAAATGAAAGCAAAGTAAAATTGTAAGGATTTCTATGCTCCAGTTGTGATGCATTTAATTTTCCTTCATTTTTAGTCTCTGACATCCAACTTCCTGACATGATTTAAAAGCTTTCATGCACCTTGAGCATTTCAAGCTGTAGACTGCCAGCATTTGTTGCTGCAGCAAGAAGGACTTGCACCTCAAAGAACTCATTTGGGAGTTTGTAGTGTGCCTTTTCTTCATTGCTCATGACCCTTAGCTCTAATCAGTTTATGCTTTTCAAAGCATTATTATGAGTTGAATTTGCTTCCCATACACTTAGCTGAGTTCTAGAGATGGTCCAAGCAAGTGAAGGTCAAGGACAGAGCTTGATGAAGAGAAATAAAGTGGAAGGAAATAAAAACCACTTGCCAGTGGCAGCATCAAGGTGTTCATGAAACAGCACTGTTGAAGACATTTTATTTTTCTAGAAGAGATTTTATCCCTGTATAGATTTGAGAGGAGCTTCTGTCTTGGAAGTTGCACCTGGACTTGAGCTCATTATAAAGGTGTTTTGCAACACATCTAAGACAGCAGTGTGTGATGCCTAATTCTGCTGGTATCCAGCCTGTATAATTTATCAAATTACTGAGAAAACTTTCAGAAATGTTGAGAAGCTAGATGCCTGTAGTTAGAGTTCACTGGAAATTCTTTTTGCTTCAAACCTTGACCAATGTTGGATACCTTATTGTAGATGAAATTTCTGGTTTTATCAAGTTTTGAGTTGTTCTCTCTGTTTCCAAAAGACTTGAAATCTATTTGTCGTCTGATATTTTGGATCACTAGAGGCTTACCTATAAGAAAGAGTTATTAATAGCTCAAGTTTTGCTTCTAAGTGACAATGATCTGTGCATAAAAATCATTCTCTATGTATGGTGAAGGCCTTTAGCTCTGGTTAGTTGTGGCTGAAGGCTTGAAGGATGATTTAGTAGTTGTTTCAGGTAACCTGGTGGTTACATAGATCTAAAAGTGCTTCTGGTCCTGCAAGCGTGGTTTCAGAATCCCACATGTTCTGAAAGAAGTTGCACAAGTTGGCTCACAATTTGGAAGCAGGTTTGTAAATCATCTTTGCTTATCGCAACACAGAGAACAGCGTGCACCTGTAGAGGTTCACTGTCACTCCTGTGTCATGGTGTAGCTAGCTCAAGTTGACTGTACTGCAACGAGGTGAAGTGTGAGGTCAGGAGGAGGGAAGAAGACTCACAGTACTGATATCTGGTGCACATCCTCACCTCTGAGGAACTTCCAAACTCTCACACTGTTGAACTATGGTCTTGCGGAACGAACCAGGAGTTGTGTGCACTAAAGTGCCACTCTAGGAATTTTCATTTCTTACCTTTCACTTTTTTTGTGTGTGTATAATTTTAGTTTGAGGGTGACCTTGCAGGATTATGGGGTTTGTGTAGACTAATACTCTGTGTGACGCTTTATCTCTGCCTATCAAAGTGTGTTGGCAGCAGATAGTGTGCAGTGTGTAGCACGTCATCTCGTTTCACAGTTCAGTTCGTGACAGCAAGAGCTTTGAAGGCAACTTCTGTCCTCTACCTGTGCCTTAAGCCCATAATGTTGTCAGAACAACTCTTTAAAATAGAATTTTCTGGAAAAAAGAGTATTAGAATTTTACAGAAAATTAACAATTTCCAAAACAGGTAAATTGTTTTGAGGGAGAACACATTTCTTGAATGTCTATTTTTCTTTTTTTTTTTTCTTCCCCTGAAATGGATGTTTTAATAACATGAACTTCACAACTGTTTTCTGTTATGTCTCTAGTTAACTAGTGTGAAAAACTTTCGTTCTCTAAAATGATTGCTTTTGACTTAGCCAGAAGGGGTTGTTTTAAGAACATAGAGAAGGTGTAATGCATCATAGCTACTGGGTTTTTTTGGGTTTGGATTTTTTTAGAATGAAAAGAACATTTTGGATTACAACTTACAGTTTCTCATCATTTGTAAGCTGTTAATATGCCTTACTTTAAATACTTGGAATTAAAATCTATGATCCGCTTTTTAAATACTTTTCAGTAATGTTGATTCTAAGATTTTGTGGGAGATATTAGAGTGCAATTAGGTCATATTTTTAGATCAACACTGCTGTCTTGAAAAAAACTAGATTAGAAAGCTGGCTGCTGATTGCTATTTAGCAGACTTCCTCTTCAGGGTTGTGGTGTGTCCGTGTTCCCATTACAGTGTGCTCGTAACAAAACCCGGAACCACACCCCATTGTATTACTCTAAATTCACTCTGTTTGGAGCTGATGGGTTTTCTCCCCCTGTTGATCATCTCAGTCTGAGGAGCTGTTTACTGGAAAGCACCTGATGGACCCCCAAGTTTTCATCGGGCCAGGAAGAACTATCTTTTGGCTAATGAGAAGTTATTAGGCAGCATTATCTCTGGAATGAATTGAGGAGGTGATTGAAAGCTTTGTTGATGTTAAATTTTTCAGAACATTTAACACTGCAAGTTAAACTTGTGTTCAACAAGCATCTTGTATCCCACTGAATAGGAATATCATTGATCATAAAACGTTAATGAAATGCATCAAAGAGTGGAATTGGGAAGACAGCATGTGTGATACCCAAAATAACAATAAGATATTTACTCTTCTAATTCAGTGAACTTTGCAGCAGGTCTGTAGCATCTATTCTTGCTCTGTCATTTGGAAAGTATAACTTTGTACTTCTGACGTGTTGGTGAGGTTGCACTCAGGAGCTCTATGGTCTTGTGCATGTGATGTAGCCCAAGTGTTCAGATAGGTCCCTTCCACCTTAGCAGAGCTTACATGAATTGAAGCCTAAATAAAGTTTTGGTAAATAAGTAAACCTAGTATTGGCTGCTGCTATATTGTGATTGTTAAGGATGCACCCAATGGAATATTAAATGTGCGTCTCTACTGAAAGAGCAGAAGGGGAGGTTGTCATGCCAAACAAAGGGCTTCTTTGCAGCCTTAGTCCACATACATCAGAAAACGAGGCAGCAGCAATAGCAATCGCCATGTCCTAAATTTGCCACAAGGGCAGACCATAACTAGGTGATTACTTTCAGGCTATGGATCCTTTGTCCGTGGATCTTTTTAGTGCTGCATGTCACTGTAAGCCATAGCTTCAGCTGTGATTGTGAATGTGGCGCTTTTCTCTTTTCTATTCCCTTCTGCTCACAAAAGTGAGGAAAGTGCTTGTAAGTAGAAGGCTGTACGTGTGCCAAGCAGTTACTGGAAGTCATTTTGTATTTTGATCCTACCATTTTTCAGCAGCTCTTTTGAGACAACTCTTTTTAAACTTTTAAACTTCTTCTTAAACATTTGCCTGCTGCAAGAAAGTTTTTTGGAAATAGTGTACTTGTAACTTGCACTGCAGCCCGTAAGGTATACGTAGCTTGACAGTACAAAAGTAGTAAACGTAATTTGAAGTCATAGCAACTTTGGATGATGAGGGTGTCACAGGAAAGCTTTTTCGTATTGCTTGCAATCTATGGCTCAAAGAAAATGAAAAATTCTGTCTCAGTGCTATGACAGACAATGCAAAGTACACTAAGCTCCCCAGTGCTTCACTGAAAAATTGGGTAGTAACTGCATTTGGTGGTAACCTCAGGATGTTGTTACTAAGGACTCATCTTGCCCGTATCAGTTTTATCCATGTATGAAGAAAGGAAGCTCAACTTCAGGAAACCAGGAAGACATTTATTACTCTCCATAGAACCTTGGTCATTTAGAGTGTTCTTGGAAGTCCTCCATCAGGAAGCTCTTAATACATAGCATCTCAAAATATTTTTGTAGGACTCAGTTGTGTAAATGTCTCTTTGCTCACTGGCTTGGGCATATTTAGTGAAAATGAAAACAGAGATAATACCTTTACTGTATAAATGCAATTCAAGGAAAAGTCTGTATGATGTGACTGCCAAGCCAACTCAACTTTTAAGTTTTTTAAATTGTGGTCAAAAAAGACGTTTGATTTAGGCATAAATACAAGAAATAGTTCAGTACTCTTATGAACTCTGGTTTTATTTGTAATGCTGTTCTGTTTTTCATAAAATTTTCTTCTGAAAGATTGTGGATTAGACTTGTTAGCTGGTTCCCATTTGTAGAGTCTCTGATCCTAGTCCTTATCTGTCAGATCACCTTTTTACAATAATGATCTTTGTCTTAATCTTTCCCTATAAAAAGAAATTACTCCAAGTAAGCTGGAAACTTGGCCTTAAACTTATTTTTCAGGAGGTGAAGAGAACTGGTTAACAAAAATGTGATTCACGGTAGAAACAGCTCAGCCAATAGTACACATGCATTAAATTAACTATTCCATGGTACTTTCATATTTGATACAAAACATAGCAACAAGATGATGGCTTGACAACAATAGCAGCTACATACATTTTTTTCTCCTTTTCTTGAAAGAATGTTCTTGTGGGAAAAAATAGATTCCCTGGAAAGTAATTTGTATTAAAAGTTTCATCACAAAAATTCTGTGGGTGGGTACAATAGCCTAGAAATTAAATTAGAGATTTGTATAATAAATGATAGGTTTGATTTGATGTGACACTTCTAGTCTCTTACAAGTGACATAGCTACAGGCAGTAGAATAATCTCTTCCCCTTGTGAAGATAAATGTTGTATCAGAGCAAACTATCTTATATTAAATTACAACTTCCCTTTTTTTTTTTACCATATGAAAAGATTCATGAGACTCTTCGTTAAATAATAGCATGACCCAATTATAAGAGTATTTTGGCCAAAATGTCTTGAAGATATTTTCTACTATCAGGCATGTGATTAATTTATGTAGGGAACTGCCATAACAGACCTGATCTGAATAAAGGAATTTTCCTTTATGCAGCATGTGGCATGATTGTGGCTGTACTGAGCTAGAAGGTGCTCTTCTTATCGCAGTTCGACTGAAACCCTTCAATGGAAATGAAGTATGATAAGAGGAATCTGGTAGTTTGACTGCTTTTCTTGCAGGGAAGAGGTTTATAGTATGTGTGGCTCTTCTACAACTTGATTGTGCTCAGACCATTGTTTTTCATGTTTTGGCAGAGAGAAGGAGCAAGAAAGGGAAGAACAGTTAATGGAAGACAAGAAAAGGAAGAAAGAGGATAAGAAAAAGAAGGACTCCGCTCAGAAGGTGGGTTTCGGTATTTGAATTCTTCTATCCAGCTGGAACATAAATAATATTGGTGGTAATAAGATGTTAAATTGTTTGTATTTGAAATTAAAAATCGGTTGTTTAGAGTAGTGCTTCTTTAAAGACACTTTTTTGGATCATTTTTCTGGAACTGAAATGTTTAACTTGGACATTTCTTCTCCTTAGTGTGCTTTGTAAAGTAAAAGAAGTTTTTCAATACGAAGTATTTAAGTTACTTAATATGGGTTCTTTTGATCTCTCTCTACACGACTGCTGCTCATTCAAGGTGTTTGTGGATGGAAGTACCGATGGGCTTTTGCAGTTCTTGCAGTAAAGTTGAGTAAATATTTATTAGAGCAGGAAGATTTTTGTTGGGTTTGTTTTGGGTTTTTTAATCCTTAAGGAAGTTTGTATGAAATATTTACTGCTGAAGATTCCACATATTTTTTTGCTAAGTATCACTTGCATTTTACATTTTCTGTAGCTAATAGCACTTTTGCTGAAGTGTATCAGGTCAAATCTGAGTTGTGGAAAATAGATAAGTCACCAAAAATTGGTTCTGCTCAGAAAACAAGTTTGAAACTTGATGTATTAGAAGGTCTGTATTTTGCAGAAAAATCTGGTAGGTTGTTCTAGGAATTAACTTGACATATGAACTGGAGTCTCATATGGCATTATCCATGCTTTTTACTGGTAAAATCCTTTCCAGGCTTCCCAGTATAAGATAGGTGCAACCACCCTAGAACAAGTCCAGCAAAATGCCTTGAGGATAATTAAGGGACTGGAGGATCTGACAAATGAGGAGATGCTGGGAGTGTTACAACTGTTCATCCTGGAGGAGAGAAGGCTTGGGGGATCTCGTCAATGTGTGTAAATACTTGGTGGAAGGGAGTAAAAAGATGGAGGCAGACTCTTCTCCACAGTGCCCAGTGGCAAAGCGTAAAGCATTATGCACATATTGAAAGTCTGCTTAATCATAAAAAGACTCCTTTTTTGTGCGTGTATGTGACTGGGCAACCACTGGAACAGGTTTCCCAGAGGGGTTATGGTGCCTCTGTCTTTAGACACTCAAAACTGAGTTGGATGTGGTCCTGTGCAATCTAGTTTTGATGATTTTGTTTCAGATTGAGGAGCCTTTGGAGGCCAGGTGGGGGACAGGGATGGGAACTGTGGATTAGATTTCCAGAGGCGATCCCTTCCATCCTCAATAATTAGGTGAAACTGAGAGCAGAAGGCTTTACTTACTTTCAGTAGTCTGTCTTTCAGTTGCTTCAGTAACACCATGATCAGATGATGAAAGATCGGGTGTTTACTCTTAGATTCAGTGGGTTTCTGCTGAGAACAGACAGCACCAACTTCAGTTAAATTTTGGCTTATCCAGGGCCTTTTTTAATCTGGCTTTTTCACTAATTTGAGTCTATCAGTTTAAATTGGGTGCAGATAAATGTGCATGTCAGTTGTCTTCATCTAGTTGATTCATCCCCAAATAACAGTGCAGAAGAGCAGTAGCTACAGGTTAAGGTCTCTCTAGTGTCTTTTTGCCTCACTGTTGGTGCTGTTTAATGTTCAAGTACAAAAAAAGTATGTACAAACCAGGAGGAGCAGACCCTTATGAATAAAGAGTAGAGACTTAAGGATTATGTGCAGATATTCAGTGATAAAGGGGAAACTTGAAAAGGCTGTACTGATCATCTTGATAACACTGCTGTGTTTACTGAGGAATTGATGCTTTGAATACAAAAGAGATTTGCCAGCTTTCCTGTGTGGTCTCTTGCCTACTAAGTTGTTCAGTACATATTCTGCCACATTCTGAGGAAGGGTAAAGACTAACTAATTTAATCTTCTAGAGGCCAAACTTCACAGTAATAGTTGGAGATACATAAGAATAGCAAAGCGAGCAGCCAAATGGACCAAACATAAATGTGTGTGTTCATTCTTAGTGACTGTGGAAGTGTTCACCAAATAAGCAGCAATGATTTCAGGGTACCATTTTCAAACTAAGTTTGTTTGACATGAAACAATTGTTCTGTCTGGATCATCTGAAACAAAAATTAATTTTTTTTAAAAATCACTTAAAGAGAGGTTATACAAGCAAGTTCACAGCTTAAATATACCTGTGGTTGGTGTCCAGGTGCTGTTTGGTAGCTTGTCAGTAGGCTGAGCTTTATTCCATTTTCCCCTTCACTGTAGCTGCTCCCGCCCTGCTGATGCTCATAGGTTACCCACAGAGAGATGACAGCTGTAAATCTGAGACACTCTCACATTTTTTCAGCTTTTTAATTTTAGACAAAAACAATCACAAAACCAGATCATTTTGAATAGGAGAGACAGTATAGGCAGAAGTTTTTTGGTTGTTTTTTTAATGTAAAGTAATGTGTTTTTATCATGTAGAATTCTTCAAAGATTCGGTAAAATGGGTTTTTTTCCAAGTAGACAAGTTACGAATTTATTAAACGTGTCTACTGTTGACTCTAGTAAACTTAAAAGCATTACCAGATTGTATAAATGAATTTTTGTTTTCCCCTTTTCCTTTAGTAGTGAAGCATCAGGGTCAATTAAGTGTGTAACAGAATTTTTAACTGTTACAGAAGAAGATGTAATTTGATGCATACAGGATTTTTCATAAGTGAGGTTGAAAATTGATGTCTGGCTTAGTACAGACACAGTTTTGGTACAGATGCATTTTTATTGTCTTTGAGACTTTGGAATAGTGTATGTCTGTGAAGGTACAATGCTTAAGATTTTGTATTTTATTGCATGTTCCACTTTGCATATTGCAGTTTTCATCTTTGCAAAGTAAATGATGCCACAGCAATTTAGTGCAGTTTGTCTTTTTATTCTTTAACATACAAAGGAGTTCTGGCTTGGTTAGTTTCAACAATAAATTGCTTTTTACTTGTGCTTTCGTTATTCTATACTGTCGCTGTGTGCTTTCCAGAATTATGGACTAGTTCAGCAATTTCTTTTAAGAATAGGTGTCATAGAACCTGACACATGATGATCTTTAGGGTTTTTTCATTATTGTGTAGTGGAACTCATGATGGACAGGTTCAAAAAATGGTACAATACACACGATTCCAGAGAGTATACCAGTGATGTGTTTGTCACTACTGTTGCTTGACATCTGCGATGTTGAAACAATGTAGGATGCAGCAAAACCCATACTGAGTATGTTGGCCAGCCTGAATGCTCATTTCAGTCATTGACTTCTTGTTGCATTCAGTAGATTTCCTTTATAGATGTTGCTGGTACTTTTTGTAAGTGTGGAAATGAATCTAGTAAGATTTAGAATTACTTCTCCTTGGAAGAGATGTTCTGGGAAAGGTGAAGTAGGAAGATGGCAGAGAGACAGACTGCTGTGGTTACTTCAGGCCCCAACAGGCTGCTGTAAGGATACTCTCGTAGAAGGAAGGCTTTATTATGCTTTAACTGCAATATTTTGCCTCCAAAATGAGAGAGAACTGTCATGCTATAGCGCATGCCTATTTGTGCTTTGGAAGCCATGTTTGGGATGAGGAAGAGGGTTGAGTACTTAAAATCATCATGAGTGAAGTAATGGTTGTTACCATTACATAAAAAGGGGGACTTTTGCATCAGAGTTATAACAGGATTTGTAGTACTTTTGAAACTTTGTATATATATGTGTGTGTGTGTGTGTGTATATAAGTAGGAATACTATTTAGACTTGTAATTCATCAGTTGGTTGTTTTCATTCAACAATAGATCCTGTTCTTGTGCTAATATATTACAGTTGTGATTTAGCACAACCTGTTCAATGTTTGTTTTGAGCTGCTTAAAACTCTATTTACATTCTTGCTCTTAATTTGCAGGTCACAGATCAAAAAACCAAAGGTAAGAATCTTTAATCCTAAGGAGTACTTTTATTGACTTGAGCCAAGATTCAGATCTGTTGTGTTCCACTGCGGGGAACTGCCGAGAGTTTTTTAAAAATGGAGGGTCAGGAACGAAATGAAGCCAAATGAGGCAAACCTTGTATCTGACAACCGTTTATTGGTAATGAAAACGAGAAGGAAATGGAGTTGCCCAAGCGAAAGAGGGCTAGAAGAGACAGAAAAGAAGAAAGGAAAATGGAAAAGGGCTGGGGGAGAGGAGAGAGAGGACAGAGGGAAAAAAAGGGTGTTACCACCAGCGAGTCAGGGCAGTGCTGTCAGTGTCCAGGGGGTGCGCACACTGCCTGCCTGTGGATGGGCTGGGTCTCAGCGAGCCCACGCGGCTCCACAGGCGCGGCTCCCGCGGCGACGGCACCGGACACAAGGTGAGTGGGCGCTCACACGGGAGGACCAGGCCCCTGGGCAGGGTGCCGGCGACCGGCTGGATCGACGCAGCAGGGCTGGAAGCTGGCAGCTCAGGCAAGGACATGGGGCAAAGTGGCCAGGCGGCAGTCAGGGGCACGGGAAGGCAGGGCAGCTGTGAGGTGTGAACCAGCGAGGGCAGGAGAGCCAGAAGGCAGGCTGGGGCCGGGGCAAAGGAGGGAGGGAGCGAGCGGGCCAACAAACAAACAGTAATGAGCCCCCGCGAGCAGCAATGCAGTCAGTTTTTATACCCCCCGGCCCCTCCCAAAGCCTGCCCACTAACAGGGAGCCAACCTTTCTTTGCTGTCCATTGGTGGAGACCTTTTTGCAACCTGATTGGAGAAGTCCCTCCACAGTGTCTGCTACTGCCTGCCTCATGGGAGGTGTTGCCAGGCAAAGTCCTGGCTTCTAGTTGCCTCCTGCAGGTGGCACATGTGCACCCCTCCTCCACGTGCCTCTGACAACCATTGTTGAGGCATAACAAAACTGAACTGGCTCCTCGTGAGATCTTGATCAAAACTGTTAGAAAAGGAAGGGGGCTTATGAGTCAAGATGAAATACTGAATATGAGTATTTGGGAGAAATGAAAGTTGAGGTGATTAAAATGGAGAACCTGCAACTATTCTGCTGATGTGCTGTCAGCATCAAAATACTTGAAGAAAGAATGAGGATTGATAGGTTAGCTGAAGTACTCAGTTCTCTGTTTTACAAAGGTTTTAGACAAATACCCAAAGACTGAAACCGCCCTTATAAAGGGAATGAAAGACAGCAGAAGTACTGCTTATAGTGAGGTACCAAAATGAATGAAGATTACTTGGGTTTGGAAACTTGAAGTCAGGTGCATAAAAGTCCAGTAGAGAAGGCAGGACTGATGAGTGAGCATCTTGAAATTGAACTAAATAACTTAGCTGATGTAAAAATATATTTAATCTTGTTTTTTGTATCAGTTTTTGATACATTTTGTGGGGAAATTGCCATTAGTGAAAGAAAAGGACTGAAATAGTAACTTGATTTTATGGCTAACAGCACCTTTTTGGGGTTTGGGCAACGCAGCCTATATAGAGAAAGAGGAAAACCCTTATAAAAATAAGGTGTGGAGAATGATGCATTCATGTTGCCAACGAGAGACCCACTTGTGCTGATCTCACATTTGTGAAAGTTTTACTGATTATGCTTAGCTTGTCTAGAGGCTCTTAAGCAAATTTTATGATGGTGTTAGCTCCTCAAGGATTTGTGGTTTTCTTCTCCAATACATCATAGTCCTCAGGAGCAGCTTGTCTTTGCTTATAGGGGCACCTGGTCACCAGCGGGGAAACCTTAAGTGAGCCAATTACAGTTGCTCTGTGTAGGACTGTCTTTAGGGTCAGAGTTAGCTATTACTGCCTTAGTTAAGAGCAGCGCAGAGAAGTCAGATTGGTTAACTCTGAATCCAAGAGGAGGCAGATTGTTTCCCATCTTTTTGTTTGTTTAGGCAGTGGCTATGTAGCCTAGTAAACAAATGGAAACTTGGGTTCTGATTTCAGATCTCCCATAAAGATGATGAATAACAATCCAAAAACCAGTTGAAGATCAGGAGGGTGGAGCTAGTTATATTTGACTGCTCATATTTTAAAATGACTCATTGTCTGGCGTATATTCTTTGCCAACTTTACATTTGCAAGAAATTTTGGGCTTAGAGTGAAATACTTGATGAAGGTAGAGTTTCATCTTGGATGACAGAGTTGCACGTGGAAGCTAAAGGCGTGCTGCGACTGCTTATTCCTGCTTCTTTAAATTGTTCTTGGTTGTTGAGAAGGTGGAAGCTGCACAGTATTTCAGGGATCAAATAGTGAAAGCAAAGAGTTGCAGTGAGTTCTTGTAACTAACACAGGTTTAAGTGGAAAAACTTCTGATTTTCATTCTTCCTGTTTTTCAGTGCCCGAAGTGACGAAACCAAGTTTAAGCCAACCAGTGGCTGCCAGCCCAATTGGCAACTCTCCATCGCCACCAGTCAGTGGTGGCAACAATGCCAAAAGGGTGGCAGTGCCGAACGGACAACCGCCAAGCGCCGCCCGCTACATGCCTCGGGAGGTGCCGCCGCGATTCCGTTGCCAGCAGGACCACAAAGTGTTACTGAAACGTGGGCAGCCCCCTCCGCCATCCTGTATGCTCCTTTGGGGTGGAGCAGGGCCTCCCTCCCCAGCAGCACCAGGAGCAAACCCAAACAACGCACAACCAGTGACAGGAGCACTGCTGCAGAGCGACAGTGGGACTGCAACAGGCGAGTGATGATAATAAATGATGTTAAGTGAACGTGTTGGTGCATGGCAGAAAAGGGATGGCTGAAATTGTGCGTGAGCCTGGCATTACGTAACAAAACTCCTCAGACTGCTTTTGGAGAGCTTCTACTTTTTCAGTGCAGAGGCTTCTGTTGGCAGCAATGGATATAATTTTTACTACTAGATGGAACAAGAGGTTTAATTTTTCTCAAGTATGTTTTGAGTGGTTTTAATTGGTTGCTGAAATGCTCTGCGGCAAGGTAAACACAAGGCATAAATAAACAGCATTTTATGGTTGTCACTGAGGAGTTCTTAATGGCTCTTCAGGTTACTTTGACATGAATTTCCTGTCTTGTCACATTTTTGTATCTGGTAAAACAGACATGTAGATGCCAGGTCTGCAAAGGGCAGGTGTCTGTCGCATCTTGTCTGAATGAAACAGAAAGATGACCTATTGCTCCTCACTTTTTCTTTTGTAGTAATCTTGTTTTTTCTACTTAGATAAGCCTTTTTGTACAGGTGGCAAGTGTTCTGTTTTTACTTTTCCATTCATTTTGTATTCCAGAAGATAAATGGATTTTAGAATTAATTGTTTTGTGAGCATGGGGAAGTTATAACTGCTGCTGAATTTTTTAGACCTTGTGTGAACTGCAGTAGCTGTAATATTTCTTCTTAAATTATCATAGTGGAACAAACAAAATTCCACTCAAGATATCTGCCTTTTAAAGAAGGACTTGGGTGACCTGAAAATTCAAGGACAACTTCAATTATAACAATAAGACTGTTTAAAAAAGAAATATTAAATACTTGAAAGTCAAAAAGAAGAAAATAACAATACCAGTATGTCTGAGTTTTGTTTGAAAATCATGCCAGATCAATGGGATGGTGATTTTTTTTGTTTTACCATCGTGGAAATACAATTTTTTTTAGTTCTCTGTGGTTCGGAATTAAAAACAGAGGTGACTTGTACAGAATCAAGTAAGCTAGATGGAATGGCTGTCCTTATTAAAAAGGATTCTAGGAAAATTAATCATTCCATTTGTTTTGTGGTTTCACTACTAGAGTTCATTTGTAGCAAATCCCTGTTTGACAGATTATTTATCTTATCTTTGATAATTGCTGTTTAATAAAGGAGAAAGCGAATGTCAAACTACAACGGCAAAATTTTAACTAATCACTTTAAAATCAGATGTCTTGGAGATAACTGATTTTGATAAAACACCTGAAACAAAAAATGCCCCAAAGTCTGTCGTTCCTATATAAAATCCTAGCCCTGGTATGCCTTCACAGTTACTGTAGCAGAGTGACTATGGAGAATTTGTGGTAGTGAAGCATTCTAAAAGTTTTCAAAGCTTTTCATGAGTAACATTTTTTTGCAGCTGGGTATACTATATGTAATTACTTGACACCTAATACCTGTTTTTCTGAGGCTGAAATTTGATATTATGAATTCTCATGTTTTTACACTTCATTTAATGGTGCATTAACAGCTAAGATGTTACCTGGCTGTATTAGCCAGTGGTTAGTTGCATTACCCTGACATAAGTCAGGAGTGCCAAGAATATGAGTCCTTGACACTTGCCTCACCCCATCCATTTTTGTGCACCTTAACAAGTTAACTGGGCTGGGGAGCTGACTTGTATTAAAATTAAATCAGGTTGGTTTCTAAAGCTAATTTCAGTCCAGATGACTTTTACATGTTCACCTAACTGAGTATCAGTGAGAACTTGTGTGCTGGCATGTGAGAGCAGGTGTGCCAGAGGAGTGGGAATGAGCAACTGGACAAAAGAGACAAGGGCTGTCCTTAGGTGCTCCATCAAAGTGCTTAGGAAAGTGCAATGTTACCTGCCTCATACATCATTTATCCCACCTCAGATCTGGCCATTGACAAACTGAACTTCAGGTTGGGCCCAATTTGGTTGACCAAATATGCACCGATACTGTGGTTAATTCATGCCACATGAAAGAAAACAAAATCAGATTCCCAAAGGGGAAGGTAATGCAGCTTAGCTGCTTGTTCCTATTCATATATTCACCAGATGGTCTTAGGTGGCCTTGGTGAGGATTTAATATTAAAAGTCAACATGTAATTGTTCTTCACATGGACCTTTTTCTACCAGGACTGAAATCCTTCTGGCAAAACCTGAAAAATGACACCAAGTATACTGTTGTCTCATACCAATACAGGGGATTGAAATGATGGGTGTTCTATGTAGTTCTTCCAATACCAATGATAATTCAGGACATACAAGACAGTTTTGGACAATAAGGTTTAAATTTTATTGGTGAAAGTCTTTCAATAGTTATGATTATTGCCATTGTCAAATATGGCAAGGGAAAGCTGGTTTCATAAAACAATCCAATTAATTGTGTCTTAGTGTGCTATATGTGAGCAAGCACCCTAATCTTAATACTTTTACGGTGTCTTCACAGAAATTAAGTGCTCTGTTAAAGTCACTGATTTGAAGATCTCACTAAGTTCATAGCTGCCTATGCATCATGCATGGGCTGAACCATTTCTAAGTTCAAAGGACAGCAACCTTCCAGTCTTTTGAGCTTGTCTTTGTCCTCCTTAAGCTCTTCTGTGATCTGTCTAATCAGAGTTTTTTAATTGGAAGGGAAAAAAAAAGGGTTACTCTGTGCTAAAAAGATAGACAGATAAAAATATCAGTGGAGTCATACTTCCTTGCTATTGTTCAGTTTGCATTTGAGGTTAAAGCAACAGAAGGAACAGAATGTACTTGGGAACTGCTTTATCTTTTGGATCTTGGTGGGTGGGGTTTTGTGAGTGAAGACAAACTACTGTTCATCAATATTCAAAGCTTACAAGGGAGTTCTAACCTTGCTTCAGAGTCTGGATCCTTACTGGTGGCCCTCAGTGAAGGGAGATCCGGAAGGCATTCACTGGATGTACATTGTTTAAGCTAATGAACTGAAAGCCTCAGACAGGCACTGAAAGCTGATCTTCTACTGAAAGTAATCGCAACCAGAAATTGTGATCTTTACTTTGGAATATGTAACACAGGAGTTGAGGCTGGGAGGGGAGTTACCCAGTTTTTTAAGCTTGTTTGCCTTATTTTCATGGAAGCTGTCACATGAGCTGGTACTGGTAGTAACAGTATATATTCAGTTATGAATACTGCTGTAGCTGTTAGTATGGAGTTTATGCTCTGCAAAATAAGTGGGATAACTGATGTCAAAAATCTGATGTTCTATGCTTGTAAATAATATGGATCATTAATGACCTTTTTGGGTGTTCTGTTTTGGGTTTGTTTTTTGTTTTTTTTTTTTTTAGATTCAGCAATTGGGGGTGCTGCTGCTTCAAATTATGCAAATTCCACTTGGGGTCCTGGAGCCTCCTCCAACAGCGGCACCAACGCCAACCCAACTCACATCTGGGACAAGGTGATTGTAGACGGGTCTGACATGGAAGAGTGGCCTTGTATTGCCAGCAAAGATGCTGAGTCTTCTTCCGAAAACACCACCGATAACAACAGTGCCTCGAACCCTGGCTTGGAGAAGAACGCTCTGCCAGGAAGCACCACTAGTAACAAAGGAAAAGGAAGCCAGTGCCAGTCTGGAAGCGCTGGAAACGAATGTAATCTTGGGGCCTGGAAATCTGATCCCAAGGCTAAATCTGTTCAATCTTCCAACCCTGCTGCCGAGAGTAACAATGGACTAGGTAATTGGAGGAACTTGAGTGGACAAGACAGAATCAGTCCCGGTTCTGGCTTCAGCAACTTTAACCCAAATAGCAACCCATCTGCTTGGCCAGCACTGGTTCAAGAGGGCAATTCTAGGAAAGGAACTCTGGAATCTGATAGTGGTAGCTCCAATGCACAGATTAGCACAGTAGGTCAGACCTCTAGGGAACAGCAGTCAAAGATGGAAAATGCGGGTGTTAACTTTGTCTCTGGCAGAGAACAGGCTCAAATTCATAACACTGATGGACCAAAAAATGGAAACACTAACTCCTTGAACTTAAGTTCGCCAAACCCTATGGAGAATAAGGGAATGCCCTTTGAAATGGGCTTGGGGAACCCTTCCAGGAGCACTGACACCCCTTCTCAAAGCACTGGAGAAAGAAAGACTGGGAGTGTTGGATCTTGGAGTACAGCTAGGGGGTCTTCTGGAACTGACACAGTCTCTGGGCAGAGCAATTCTGGAAACCATGGGAACAATGGAAAGGATAGAGAGGACTCCTGGAAAGGAGCTTCTGTTCAAAAACCTAATGGGTCAAGAAGTGATTCTTGGGATAACAATAACCGGTCTACGGGTGGTGGGTCTTGGAACTTTGGCCCTCAGCATGCAAATGAAAGCAAATGGGGCGAAGGGAACAAATTAACATCTGGGGTCTCTCAGGGAGAATGGAAACAGCTGTCTGGGTCTGATGAACTGAAGATTGGAGAGTGGAGTGGTCCAAACCAACCAAATTCTAGCACTGGAGCATGGGACAATCAAAAAGGCCACCCTCTTCCTGAAAACCAAGGCAATTCCCAGGCTCCCTGTTGGGGAAGATCTTCCAGCTCTGCGGGAAGTGAGGTTGGAGGTCAAAGCACTGGAAGCAACCACAAAGCAGGAAGTAGTGACAGTCACAATTCTGGACGCCGATCATACAGGCCTACGCATCCTGATTGGCAGGCAGTCCTTCAGACTTTGCTGAGCAGGACTGACTTGGACCCCCGAGTGCTTTCAAACACTGGCTGGGGCCAGACTCAAATTAAGCAAGATACCGTGTGGGATATTGAAGAGATGCCACGGCCCGAGGGGAAGTCTGATAAAGGAACTGAGGGGTGGGAGAGCTCTGCCACACAGACAAAGAACTCAGGGGGCTGGGGTGATGTACCCAGCCAAAGCAATCAAAACAAGTCTGGATGGGGTGAGCTCTCAACCCCAACAGAGTGGAAGGACCCCAAAAATACTGGAGGATGGAATGACTATAAGAACTCCAATTCTTCTAATTGGGGAGGAGGAAGGCAAGAAGAAAAATCATCCTCCTCTTGGAATGACAACTCTAGTAAGGATCAGGGGTGGGGTGGACGGCAAGGTAATCAAGGATGGTCTTCTGGAAAGAACGGTTGGGGAGAGGAAGTTGACCAAACGAAAAACAGTAACTGGGAAAGTGCAGGAAACAAGCCAGTGTCTGGCTGGGGTGAAGGTGGGCAAAATGAGATTGGAACTTGGGGTAATGGTGCAAATACAAGCTCTGCTTCAAAGGGTGGATGGGACGATTGTAAAAGAACTTCAACGTGGAATGAGACGGGTCGACAGCCCAACTCCTGGAACAAGCAGCAGCAACAGCACCAGCAGCAACAGCAGGAGTCTTCTGGTTCCTGGGGTCCACCGCCCCAAACGCCAAGTAATGGGCGGCCTCCAAACCCAAACTGGAACAGTGGACCACAGCCAGCTGCCCCCAAAGAGGAGGAGCCTAGTGGCTGGGAAGAACCTTCTCCTCAGTCAATCAGTCGAAAAATGGATATTGATGATGGCACTTCAGCGTGGGGAGATCCTAGCAGTTACAACTACAAGAATGTGAATCTGTGGGACAAGAACTCACAAGGAGGACAGGCCCCACGGGAGCAGAGCCTGCCTACTCCAATGACTAGCAAATCACAAGCATCAGGTACTAGTCTCGTTCCTTTCTTCAGCAAGCTCCTATATATGACTGTAACCTTAATGCATAAGAGAGATGCTTTTAGCTTCTAATTCGTGATAGGTTTTTTCTATAAAGAAAACCAAATTCTTATTTGAATATTTGGTTCTGCTTTTAAAGTGTCTTTAAAATTTGAATCAATCAGTCCTCTGCTTGTTGTGCCTCAGTAACTGTGATCTGAATACTGGTCACCTTGCCAGGAAAAGAAAATACTTGCTAGCTGACAAATCTGCATATTCAATTTGAGCTCTGAAGAACACATTGAATTACAGAATCAAAACCTTTACGATTGAGTCCAACCATAAACTTAATAAGCCCAGCACTGCTTAGTCCATGACTAAACCATATTCCTCAGTGCAACATCTGCAGGTTTTTTAAATACCTCTGGGGATGGTGACTCAACCACTTCCCTGGGCAGCCTGTTCCAGTGCTGGACAATCCTTTTGTTGCAGCGTTTTTCCAAATATATAATTGAAACTTGCCCTGGTGCAACTTGAGGCCACTTCCTCTTGTCCTATTTCTTGTTACTTGGGAAAAGAGACTGCCCCCAATGTGTCTACAGCCTGCTTTCACGTAGTTGTAGAGAGCAATAAGGTCTCCCTGAGCTTCCCTTTCTCTGGACTAAATAGCATTTTTTATATTTAATTATTGGAGAAATGGGGAGAAAATCTTTACTTATTTTTAGTCAGAAACCTTTTGCTCTGAAACACTCAGTTAACATTTGAAATTGAGCAGGTCTGTAACTTAGTTTTTAAATAAAATTTGACTTTGCTGTATGATAAAGAATACTTAGAAAAATATTTTCTCCTTTGAAATAAGGACAAGAAAAAGTTACGTAGCCTGGAAATATATTAAGATATTATTATTATGTAATCTTTTCCTCTGACTCAAAGACACTTAAAGAATGCTACCTTGGTTTAATATGTACCGCAAATATGTCCTTTCTCTTTATTCAGTATATAAAACCCCTAAGTTAGATGCTTGTAATTAGTCACAAAAGTTCACAGACAGGAGGACAGTATTAGATGTGGGGTTGATGTTTAACCTGGGAGAAGAGTATTACTCATCACAGCATTCTGTTCCTTTTCATCCCTGGAGGTCAGTGCCCACTCTAAATTTGTTGCAAATGATTGTCAATTCTGTTGCACCCACGCTTCTGAGAACCTAAAGTCCTCAACAAGAAGAACGAAGCAGTAGATTAATGATGTGGTGCTGCAATGCAGTAAATACTTCATTGTCTAAATGGTCTGTAATGAAACCTCTTTCTCCTTTGTGCAGTCTGGAGCAAAAGCACTCCACCTGCTCCAGATAATGGTACGTCCGCCTGGGGTGAGCCAAATGAAACCAGTCCCGGGTGGGGTGAAGTAGATGATACAGGAGCATCGACTACAGGCTGGGGGAATGCACCTTCCAACGCCCCGAATGCCATGAAATCTAGTGAGTATAGGCCAGATACCAGTTTCTTTGCAATCGCCCTGGAGATTTTTAGTGTTTGGCCTTTTGGCAGAGGTCACCTGTGGAGGAATTGTTATCTGAGGCCTAAAAGCAGTGTTGAATGCTATTATAGGATTTTGATGGATGAGTATTAAATGCTCATCAATGACTGAAACTTTGTCTTTTAAGGTCATAAAAAATTTCCTAACTAAGCAATTAAATGGGCAGCTCTGATTCTGGAAGTGCTGAAACACTTTTCCAGTAAGGAAATGTGTATTTTTCTCTTTTTCTCTGGCTGCCTACTTGTTACATGTTAAGTCGCTTTTTCTGATCATATCAGGAAAAGGCATGCACAGTACTGACAAATTGCACTGTGGAGGCTATTACATGGTCATCTGTGCTTTGATAATGCAACTTGGCTTTGGATGGATTTTTTTAATCATGTAAGTGACAAGAGTTGGAACTCTTAAGAACTGCACTTTGTGGTCAAACCTAAATGCCTACAGCAATGTCTTTCATGAATGAGATGTTGAAATATTTTGAAATTTTACTTCAAAGTTAAAATTTTGCTATAATAAGAGTTTTTGTGGAAATTATTCTTGATGGTGTAAGTTGTTTGTATAATTTTTATTTCAGTCTGTTTAAGGAAAAAGCATCAAACAAAAGCAATGTTATTTCCAAACTCAGTAGCGTTTGCGTGTGAAGTTTCCTGCAGGAGCTACTGATAAAACACAAGTGTTACTGAACTTGACTGATGATGCCCACTGTAAAACTGTTTGCAGCCCAGAAGTTGCTTTTGCAACATGTGATTGTTTGAAATGAAATGCTGTGTAGATAGTATGCTGTTGGGTCGTTCTCCCTTCCTCCCACCCAGTTAAATAATCTGGCCATTTCTGAAACAGAAAATCTTTGCTTCTTTAGTGTTATCATTATAGCAGGCTTTTGTGGATGACAGGCTTCCCGTGCCTGCCATACAAACTTGGCACCTTGAGGATGCTAAGCTGAGTTTAGATGGATGTCTTTTTATCTATAAAAAGACACTTAAATATGACCAAAATTAGAACTTCTGAAATTGATCCATTGAAAATTTTGTTGATTTGTTAATGCTTAACAGTCTTTTAAGACTATACGTGGTCACTCACTCACCGTGACTCGTCTGTATGTGTGCCATAACCAAAGAACTGCAACATACACGGGCTGCTCTGTATGTGAGCTGTTCCCAGCTCTTGAGCAAAATCTAGGGACAGGATACAGACTAGCTGTGATCAGAAAAGAAAAAAAATCTGTTTGGAGTCAAAGAAGGAAGCATAGATCATTATCCACCTGTTTAAAAAAGTAGATTTACATAGTTCTACTGGCATTGCATAAGAATATTCTGGCAGAAGTAGGAATAAATTTAGTTTTCTGTAATACATTTTTTTTTCTTGTATCTTCATAATTTCATTTGTGTGCTATAGCTGTTGGCACCTCCTTACTTGACAAACACAAAAAATTAAGTAGGTGTCATACAGACAAGTGATCTTTACATCACTGTCCAGATTCATGTTCAAGAATCCAAGAGAGTTGTCAGTGCAGAAAAATAATCTATGGTCATGTAGTTAAAATCAGTATCATAGTATATATTTAAGCACTGTCACCATAAATAAATTAAAGCTGCAGAGACTACCCAGTATAACATTTCCAGATTATGTTCTTGACTCTGCAGTCATAGTACTTAAATGTAGCCTTTTCTGTGTAAGTAGCATGATTAAAGGGTCAGGAGGTAGATTTTTTGCACTTGGACCAGTATGTTTCATAAGCAGCCCTCAGTTTTACTACCCAAATGAACAACCTTTAAAAAGCTGTTTCCTGTGAAGTATCTGAGGGTTTGTTTATGGTGCATTTTAAGGTATCTCTTAAACCACCATAAAATGCTGCTGTACTTATTTCCATTTTGATCAGGATAGAGATCCCCCTGGCAGACTAATTGCGATTCTTGACTTTTTTTGTATTCAGACTTTCTGCTATGTATGTTAATGTCCTTATTCCTGATTTCCACACTCAAACCCCAGACAATTAAAGAATTCATTATTACAAAGGTGATGATGATGATGATGGAAATCTTTTACAAAGTAGATAAATGCTAAATAAATAAATACGGGAATAAATGTGCAGAATGAAGAGGTAGAGCAGGAAGAACAGTTGGATAGTGGACAGAATGAGGGCTTGGGCTCCTGATGGCTTGTCAGTAAAGGTTAGAATTCCAAGTTGCGTGACAATGCTGGAGAGGAACAGCAAGAAAAGAAGCCAACAGGGAAAAGTCTAAACTGATACAGCGAAGTGGTTGTAGCTTTCTGATATACTTAAACAGCTCTGCTAGTAAGTGTCTTTAGCGACATTGTTAGGAACAGAATTTGTAGTAGAGAGGTTTGGGGTTTTTTGCATTAAACTACTTTTGGTGTTGTTTGTACCAGAGGACAATGTCAGGTCCTTGCCTTCAGATTCTACTTAGTTGTTGTACCTAAAAGTTGTTTGTTTCTGTAATTTTGTGGAAGAGTGTAGGGCAAGGGGAGTATTAAGGTTTTGAAGTGAGACAGGAAATAGTTGATAAACCACCTGAACCAGAGTCTTCAGAACCCCTGGTATTTTGCGTGTGCTTTGAAGGCTTTCATTTGCACTCAAAAATAATAGGTTGCATTTTAAATGCAGCTGTATCTGTATAAGAGGTCCCTATTGTTATTATATCTTTAAAAGTTTGACATTTCTTTAAAATAGTTGCAAAACATGACATATGAACGTGCCACAAAATCTCTTGGGTTTTGAGATTCGTGCACAAGTTTTTACAGCTGTTAGAGTGAAGACACATTTTTTTAAATTTTTTTTTTTTTTTTTAGTTCCTTTGGGATTCTGATGATCTCAGCTAATGTTGCCATATCACATCACCAGCTGCATGGTATTGTAGACTTCTTTTGAAGTTTTTTTTCTTTTTCTAAAGGTTCTAAATCTATGCAAGATGGCTGGGGAGAGAGTGATGGGCCAGTGACAGGAACACGTCATTCCAGCTGGGAAGAGGAGGAGGAGGGAGGAGTCTGGAACACAGCAGGCTCTCAGGGAAGCAGTTCCTCCCACAACTCAACAAGCTGGGGGCAAGGAGGAAAGAAAACACAAATGAAGGTGAAATGCTTGAGTGATTCATTACTACTGTGTTCTCTGAAAACAGTCTGACTGATTTGTTAGAGCATTATACAGCTATTTTTTAAAAAAAGGTTTTGCAGATTTACAGAAAGATGCCACTTAAAATACTGCAAAAAGATGGGAGGTTTTTGGAGTTGCTTTAATATATTACACCTGTTATGACTAATAAATCTCCCAGTAGGTGTCAAATTCTTTTGGTTTGTAAGCTGCGCAGCCATTACTAAATGAACAGAAGTATCCCAAGGCTATTTCTCTTCTCTTGCTGACACATCTTTCTGTGTTAGACTGCTGCTGTTTTTCTTGCATGGCCTGCTGAAGTTTGGATTCCACAGTCCCTTTGGCCTATGCACTTCTTATTTCTAACAGCTGTTGGATTTATGTTTGACTTACGTTTGTCGTTGACATTTGGCCTCAAACAGGAGCAGGAGCTTGGCTGTAGTCCTGAGTAAATTTCTTTCTAAAGCTTGTTTGCATTAAAGTTCTTTAGTACAGTAACGCTTGTTACTGTATTAATATTAGAATGACTATGTTGTGTCTGCTTCTCATGAAATAGGTAGGGCAGACTCAAAAGGCAAGGCAGAGCAGTTTCCTAGGACGTGGAAATACTGTTGTGACACGGTAGGGAGTTTTACAATTCCTGTTTCGCAGCAATTATTCTCGGGGACTTTTTTCTCACTTAAAGCTTTTTTATTTTAACCACCAAAACAATGGAAAAGTTTCTTCACTGTTGAACTGTGTTAATGTTGGTTTTGATGATCTGTAAATTATGCTAAGGCCAAAGGGAGAGCCTGGTGAGCACAGTGCCTGTGCAAGAGACACCATGCTAAAGGGAAGAAAGGCAAGGAAGAAATCCGCCTCTGTATGTACTGGTTTAAATAATGTATTAGACTGTAAGAGAGGAAAATATGAACAATGTTCACAAAGCTTTCCAGATTATGCCATGAAATTGAAGGTGTGATAAACATTCACCATGACAATGTTCAACCAGTTTTGGAATACCTAAGAGTGAGCAATTGTACAAGACAAAGTATTTGGTAAATGTTTCCAAACATATAAATACTTTAAGTAATTTTTTCAGGAGATTAATTTCTCTGATACCAGAATTTTCATTTTACACATGCTCGTCTCAAGGACAAAGGAGAATTTAAGGAATCAAGAAGTTTCTTAAAAATATTTTTGTCTTTTTTTTTTCAGTGTGCATTAAAAGGAGGAAATAGTGATTCGTGGATGAACCCTTTATCCAAACAGTTTTCAAATATGGGCTTGCTAGTAAGTAAATTTTTTTAAAAAGGAAGTCCAACTTTGTGAAAAAGCTGTAAGCTTTAACTGAGTCAAAAGATCAGCTGTTTCACAGTTATTTATCTGTCTCTGCTATGCTGGGATGTTGATTGTAATACCTGACTATAGTAGCTGGCTCAGAATGGCTTCTCAGAAAGAAACCCAAATCTACTTTGATTTCTAGAGTTACTTTATGATAGCTCTTATTCTGAGGTTGCAGTTTCCTTGCAAGTAATAGATTTGGGAGGGGGATGTGTGTTTTGTTCTTTTGTTTGTTTGGGGGGGGAGCGGTTGTTGCTTTTTGGTGTGGGGTGGTTTTTAGTTGCTTTGGGTTTGGGTTTTTTTACTTTTATTTTCCTAACATGCTCTTTAGGGAATTCAAGATAGAGGCTCCTGCCTATAGTGTCAGACGTGTGATAAATCCCAGGTATTCATTCTGAATCTCAGCCACCTATCAGAAAAGGAGATTTACAGCCCTGTGTCTCTCTTGGCTGAATTTACATTTGAAGTACAGCCGGGTCTTTTTAGAACAAAAAAGGCTCATTATGAATCCATAAATAAAGATTGTTTGGTTAAGCAAATAAATAAATATCACATCATCGAGAAAAAGACAGAGCTGTAGGGAAGTATTTAAAAAATAATTATATATAATTTTTTTTTTACTTCTGACAAGCTAATTTGTAACATATTTTGCAGAATATTGTGCCAGTTGTCATCCTGTGAAGCAGGAATAGTATGTAATGCTGGCTTACAAAAGATAACAATACAGAGTTTGTGTGAGAAGTCCAGGGCTGCACAAGCTGTCACTGACATGCTTAGGATTAGTTTGCAATGTCTTTTGGCTCCCAATCTCTAATTCAGTTTGCTGGACTGTAGATGCTTCAGAAAGCTATGAGAACACCCTGTCCCAGACTGCCAACTGAAGAATCCTGTGGCAGCATGTTTCAAGATTTGATTGCAATGACAGGTCATGGGGGATGAGCTATTATTTTGGCCACTATTTTCAGTGTTTTGTCACTCGACTGCTGGAATGCGAGGACAAAGGTTCATTTATGGAGCGTCTCTGTGTCCATCTTTCTCCGTCGCACGCGTTCGTGTGTCTGGTTTCATATGGGTGAACTTGCCACGCGCAGCGTTAGGGGGTTGAGGGCAAGGTGTGTCCAGGGTGATACCAGAAATCCCTGTTCAATTTTAGTTTAAAGTAAAAGTTTCATTGGCACAAGCGTGTTCTTCCTGCATTCTGAAATATTTCTCAGCATTGAATAGAAGTCAGAACTGAACTGTTTTGCTTTTTTTCCCCCAGAGTCAAACTGACGACATTCCAGGCAGTAAGATGGACTTGTCTGTAGGTGCGTATATTTTAATTCCAGTGCATTTGAAATGTGAGATCACGTGTAGTATTTTTATGAGGATGACATGCTGTACTTTGGGAGGGTTTGATCCTTACTTCTAGTACTCCTCATAATATAAGGGTAGAGTGAAAAGCATCCTCTGTCTTGTCTGTAAGCTTTGATTCTGGTGTGCAGGATTGGGATGTATACCTGTACAGAGCAGAACTATCACGTGGGCCAGAGACGTCTTTAAAGACTGTTTTAATCTTGGTCGTTTGTATTCATTGTTACTGTTTTAAGAAAAGTGAAAATCTTTTTCATTTGGTGGAAGAGTACTCTTTTCCCTTTATGCCAGTAGGACATCCCATTTCCTACAGCTTCCTGGAGGTGAAGTGAGGGGGAAAAAATTATCCTGTATTATTGATTTCTTCAGTTGCATGCCTCAGGCTATTACAAATTACTTTTCAGTAGAACTAGCTTTTATGTTCTGGATAGCTTCACTACAATTGCTACACAGCTTAAGCGCCATGGTACCAAAGGTAGAGAGAGCTGTGGTAGTCAAGACCTACTTGCATCTAGTACCAGCTCTGGATTTGGTATTCTGATACAATCCAGACAGATGGAGTGTCTCTCATCTTAGAATCCATTGCGTTCCTAAGTTTCTATCACGCTTTATAGAGGTTTCAGTTGTTCATTTTTCCCAAAATTGCTGTCTTCCTCTGAAGTAGTTAGGGATCTCAGTAAGAGATGATAAAAATGTTCTGTTAAAATGGTACAGCACAGTTTTGTGGAAGGTAATAATTTTTTGATCTCTCCAGTTTGGCCTCATGCATCCTCTCTAGAATTCAGGCTCTGATTGTATCATGCTTCTCTAAAGAATGTCTAGGTGGAGATCAGTCATCTTAATGGGTGCTCAGTTCTTATCTGCCTTCAGATGCTGCTGGTAAAAAACAGATGTAAGCATATACAAATGAAAAAAGTGGTAGCCTGGGTTATGCTGATTATAGCTCTCTTAGTTCTTTATCTCCAAATGAATGATCCTTTGGAACTTTCAACGCCCCTAAGGCCATCAGAGCTTCTGAGGAGATGGCTGCTGCTCAGAATATCCTGTGAAAGGGTGCAGAAAGGCTGCATCTTTTAGCTTGATATGTTGCACTTCTTTAAGTTTAGTGTGCCCGTTAATGGTGGCATCCCTTGATCTTAGGTAGAGCCATTTATTATGACTTGTATTCTGTTTCAAAGACTGAGAATGTAACAGATCTTCGTAGGCTTTTCTGTTACTTCTGTTCAGCAGTTTTGCTCTTGTTGCTTATGGCAGTTGTTTGTGGAAAGCTATAAGCTGTTTTGCTCAGTCTAGGTCTACTTCTAAACTTTAAAAGGTGGACTTATTTATGAGGTAGGCTTGTTCTTCAACTGGTTTTCAGTCAAGATGACAACATACCAGGTTTTTCTGACAGATAACTGCCAGCGTGATACTTTCCTGGTTTATGGATAAATGTACAGTTAAATCTGTGCTTGGGGACCCCCCATATGTCAAAGAAAATTTGGCCTTTGGTATGCTTGGAGCACCTTGGCTCTGATCATCGTGCACTGTCAGTAATTCTTACTACGCTGGTCTCAGTCTCCTTGTTTGAAGAGTGTGTTCCCTTTATTTCAAGTGCTAGAGCGATACTTTTATTTACTGACCAAGACAGAAGAGACATGGATCAATAACATGCCTGAGGCAGATGTACTCCTTTTCTTTTTCTATCAAATCTCTTTAATGGATAGCTTATCTAGTTTGAAAATGGGATATAACTTTTTTTCCCCATTGAAATATCTCCTATTCTGTAAGTTCTGCAATAGGAAGTTTGCTACAGTAAAGTAGCTTGTCAGAACCACTTAATATTTTGTATTTTCTTTTCCCCTGCTTGACAATTGCCTTTGTCTCTTTTTAATATATTAAATAAAACCTCTGCAGATCAGAGAGTTCTCAGACCACCTGTAAATACTGAGAAATTAATTGAAAATTTCTACTGACTCAAATGCAATTCGTGCACCTGGCTATTATAAATACGTTACAGAGCTGTAATTTGATGTATGATTCAGATGAAACACCTCAATATCTAAGTGCATGTGCTCACTCAGTGGGCTTGGATGATGTAAATTTATGGTAAAGGTATAAAATCAGTGTCTTTAAAATGTTTTTGTGGTCAAGCAGAAAACGTTTCAAATGGTTTTCTCCATTTGGGTTACCCCACTGGGTGTATCTATTTTCACTGTGTTAAGAGTCTCTTGTTGGCAGATGGTTGGGTAACTCTGCTCGGCACCAGTTTCTGTCTCCTACTTCCCAGTGCAGGATTGTATTATATAATTTCGCATGGAATTGAGATTTCTTATTCTTCTTTTTTTTTTTAAAGCTCTGTACATGTGGTGGGGGAGATGTACTTGATAGTGGGTTTTTCCACACTAGGGAGTGAGCGTCATCTTCCAAGTTCTTGTTTGATTTTGCATTTTTCACAGTGTTTTTCACAACTCTTAATAGTGGGAAAAATACGAGAACTGCTAGGGTCGTCTTTTATGAAGATGGTTTAACTTTTAACCTGTTCTGTGGGTCTGCATGTAGAGAATTAGGGGCTTCGTATTTATTCATACACAAGTGGTTTTGCCTACTGCAGAGGGTAATTCAGAGTTTTCAGATTTTGACAGTTGTCTTGTACTGCATAAGGTAAAGCTATTCTTTAGCCACCTGCATTATTTATAGCTTTGGTTGACAAGTTCAAAAGACAAGACTCACACGACAGGTTTCAAGGTTGCATTAGAATTTTCTATGAATGGGATAAAGGAATGCAATCATCTCTCAGTGAGGCCTTGTTTATATTGAAGTTTAAGCAGCTGCCTCAGCACTAAGTGACATGCATATCTGTGCTTGAAGCCTTCAGAGGTGCTCTTTTAATGCTCTGTGTGTTTTACAAGGCATCATTCAGTAATGTTTGAGGAGCTGATTGGATCGTCAGGATAACTGGAGAGACAGAAGGGTGTTTCTGTGGCTTAGTCATCTTGCGTTGGCACTGACCCAGTTTCATTTCAGACAGTGCTGCAGCTATGCCTCGCTTTCAGTTTCTTTTCAAGCAGCTAATGGCTAGGGCTTCCTGTGTGGAATTAAAGCACACGAGCCTTTTGGTAGCACGTTGCTAGCATTGTGTGCAGTGGTTTGATGTAGGTATTGACAGCACTGAGCTGTGCGTGACACTTTGTGGCTGCTTTTGCAGAGCCAGATGCAGCTTTTTAGGATATGTTAGAAAGGGATCAGGGAATCACGAGCTCACCCAGGTCAGTGTGACTCCAGTTACAAGCTAAGATATGTAGGTGATTTGTCAACTGTTTTGTGATAAATGATGTTGAAGGCATCTGAGAGGATGAAGCTGGATCAACTTGGTAAGCTGTGCGGGTAAGAAAAACCCATGCAATTAGTGGTCAGTTTCATAGCTTCTTGGCAGTAGCACAGCTGTGAATATTAATAGATTGGGATTGGACATTAAGAAGAGATGCTGGATTTGAGAAGCTTTTTCAAGGAGCACTGTGATGAAGGTATTAGAGTGATTAGCTGTCTGCTCTGTTTGATAAAGGTTTAGTGTTTGTCAGTGCTAGGGTAGGTTGTCTATCACCAACTTCCTTTGGAAAAGTCATAGATTTTTTTGTTAATTGTGCTGACATGTTTTTAAAATGGCTCTTGGAAAGACCATCTGTGCTACTAACTAAACAGTATTATTTAAAACTAAAAATACCATTAAAGCTCGTTTCTGTCACATCCGTATTTTAAAACGAAGATGTTTTCCATCTACTTCAACACAGCAATATGCATCTGATAGTTTACAGGTGCCACATACGACCAAAAAAACTGTTCCTTGGCAACAGTTCGGTGTGTAGGGTAGAATACTTCTTCCAGTCAGCTCTTCAGGTGATGATAAAGCTTTTAGAGAAAGTCAATGTCTTATTCACCATGTGTGTTTCATTTTGGTCAGCTGTTATTGACATTTCCTCATACTCCACCAGGTTACTCACTAAGCAATGGCAGGAGACTTTAGGGGGTGTTTGAGAAGTGTCTCTGTTGGTGGCTGGGTTACTGTGTACAGGCTCAGGGAGATTGATTGTCTGAAGTTACAATATACCAGTTGATCTCTTGTGTTCAAGAGTTAAGTTCACGTGATTGTAGGAGAATTTTGACAAAACTATATGCATGTGACCAAATTTTTCAAAGCATCTCAGAGTTTCTCAGTGTCAAACCCAGTAAAGGCTAAGTAGAATACATGGAGAACTTAAGTAGTGGTCTTTCTACATACTGAATACCAACAAATAATAGTGCAGGTTTTGGAAGACGTAGAGAACTAGGTATTAATTAATATAATTAGTTGAAATGTATATGTTTATATCTGTACATAAATTGTGAGAAATACTTCACATTAAACTCTGTAAAGTAAATTGGCATGTTCAGTGTTAAATGAAACTTCCTACATTAATTTTTCAACACTTTTAATACCAACTGTAGCTACACTAAATTATAAGACAGGTGTAATTTATACCCTGGTCTTAAAGATTATTTCTTTGGCTGTGAACCTGCTGTCATGAAACATGGTAGAGATTATTTGCACTAATTTCCTCTTTTTTTACAGGTGGTCTCCCAGATAAGAAGTTTGAGGTAGATAAACGAGCCATGAATCTCGGGGATTTTAATGACATGATGAGAAAGGATCGATCTGGGTTCCGTCCACCTAATTCCAAAGACATGGGAACCGCAGATAGTGGGCCTTATTTTGAGAAGGTGAGAGAAGTATCTTTAGATAAATGAATACCAACCTCCACGTTCAAGGTCCCAGTTTTTACCCTACTTCTTCAGAGGTGCTAAAAATTCAATAACCATGAATGAGCTCATTAGTGAAAGGTGTGGGGGAGTTATACTGGTAGAATGAATGTGTGTATAAAACAGGTGTCAGGTGCGCACAGACAAACTAAATTGGGGAGAGTGAGGCTTTTTATTCTAGAATAGATTGTTTTGGATGTAGACAGAAATTCCTCTTTTTTTTTTTTCTTGGGAGGGTGAACTACTGGTAGCAATGAAATTCATTATCGGTTTCATCATGATGATTCTTTTGGCTACTAACTACAGTCATTTACTGTAAAAAAAATTGGTTGAGATCTAAGTAAATATAAGTAATCAGAGTCTTCCAAATTTTTTTCTTTTTTCATGTCTGGCATTTATTGGAAGCACCCTTTCTAAATTCCACAACCCCTTATGCTGTATGTCCGTGTACTGTAAGCTTCTGTATGACATCTGTTTCTCTGTGACATCTGTTGTATGTTATGGTAGTGCTTCTTTCATATTCTTGCCCATTTTAAACAGAAGCTTTCACTGTTATTATCAAATATTAATTGCTTCACATTATGAATTGGACAGTGTCCAATAGATTCAGAATGCTCTAGGGCTGTTTTTTTTAAATACAGTTTGTCACATGTAAAATGGAAAATAAATTCGGTTTAAAAATTCTGAGGGCGTGTTAACTGTCAAGGAATTTTTTAACTCCTCCATTTTGGTATAACAAGCCAAAAAAAAGTTCTGTCAACTCCCTCTGGTGGCATAATTAATAAATACCATGAGCAAAGCTAATGCGTTTCCTAACAAATTATGCCGGTAGGTGTGTGCTAACATTAGGAATTCATTCAAGATTTGTTTGTTTCTGTAGTGGTAATAGCCACTATCAGAAACAAATTTAATGAGAGTTCAAAATATATTTTTGAAAAGAAAACATAGGAATTTATATATTATCTCTTTGGACCAAAATCTTAATTGTCAAGTGGTCGTTTGAATCAGAAGTTTTGTCCTTGTAACTGCTATTACAAATTACCTTTGCTTCTTCCTTGTCACTCACCGTCCCTCTTTCTCTCCTCTTGCATTCTGTTGCTTCACTAACCAACTCCTGCTGTTGGCTAACTGCTGCTTCAGCTGACTTTGCCTTTCTCCAATCAAGATGGGTGCCTTGGGGATGAGGCTCCCTGCTCTCCCAGCTACAAGCTGTCTCCCTCTGGTTCCACACTATCCAACGTCGGCCTTGGGGCAATCGGCTCAGGGCTCAGTCCCCAAAACTTCGCTGCTAGACAAGTAAGCAGGCCACCTTATGAGATGCATTGTTATAAGGCTGCAACCTGGGCTTAATCCTGGTTAGTTGGTTGCTTGCATTTTTTCTGCTGAATAGAGTAAAACTGTTAATGGAAATTCCAACTGTATCAGGCCATTGAGAATCAGTCTACTTTGGTTCCTAGCATCAGAACATACTCTGGTCTTGTTGGCCTCTTCCTAAATCGCAGTGCAACAGCAGGTAGAAGTGCTTCTCAGAAGTCAGAAAGTTAGTGGCATCCTTTATTTTAATTGCTGGCTTAAAACTCAGAGGCTGTTGATTTGCCTCATCAAACCCAACACAGAATTTTTTTCAGACTCCACTCAAAGACTTTGTATGAACAAACGTGCCTGTAAAATGTTGCAGTGATTTAGCATTGTGCCTGTTCCCTTCTTCCTTCCTCACAGTCCAAAGTAAGGATTGGTTTAGTAGCCTTTAAAAATTCTTGAAGTAGTAATATTTTTGTGTACAGGGAAATGGTGGGGAAGAAATTAAATGATTAACTGCAGCTTGGAAGAATTTCTGGCTATTATGTTCTGCATTCTAGAAGAAAATATTTTAGGAATACTAGGAAATGAAAGAATAGTACCTAATTATTGCATCTGATCTAGCTTATGTAGTTACATGCCTAACATGTTGGTGTTTCTTTGTGTTGTCTTTCTGTTTCTATGTGACACAGTGTTGAACATCAGATTAAGTCCAAAATTTGCGGGCATGTTGTTGATCTCAGTGTGAAGACCTCTGTAGAGTTATAGAGAGGGCTGAAAGTGTAACTGCGGCTTCAAGGCCTCTCAAAAATTTTAATGTGTGGTTGACTCCAACTGGCTCTTTCCAGAATAAAACCTCTTGTCTTTGGGGGTTTTTTGTTTGTCTTCCTGCATGCTTAGGAGTTGCTTCTGAAGGAGAAGATACTTTAAATGGAGGGGGATGCAGGTGAATGAGGCAATCCATAGTGCTGCCGGTGTAGAAGCAGGAGGAGTGACTTGTGTTTGAGCAAAAGGATAGCAGAGGATGCACAGTATTATGGTAGGAGTGTTATGCACAGTATTATGGTAGGATTTATGAAATCCTGGTATATAAGGGAAGGGAAGGTTTTGGTGAAGGCCTGCACAATCTCAGTTTGGAAGAATGATGAACTTACGTTGGGTGCAGCAATGCTGGCATGAACAGGCAGAATGGGGAATGATGGCCAAGGAGTGGAAAATACACTCTTTAGAACCCCAGGTATCTGAGGGTCACAGATACCCTGATATACAGCAGGAGATGGGAAATTCTGAGGGTTTTGAAACTGAAAGGACAAAATCATGGCGCATAGGAGTTCTTTGGAGTATGACTTTCAGCTTTTTGAAGCAAGAGAGTGTAGCTCCCTTAGTTAGTGTAGGAGACTGTTCATAATATTTCTTGTTGCTTTTTTGAAAAATGGTACCAAAAAAAGTCTGCTCAAGAGGCTGAAATCGTGAAACACAGTCACAAATGTTCTTTGGTCTTTCATGCGTTAGGGTTTATTACAGGGGTTGCTTACAAACCAGTAAATACTTCCCATTAAAAATCTCAAACGGCAAGTATTCTTGTATTAGAAAATAAATCACTGAAAGAAAAAAAAACCCCACAATTCTTTTTCTCACTTGAAAATTTTCTTCAAATTTAGTGAGAGAAAAGGGGAAGGAAAATATCCAGATCCAGAATGTCGACGTTTTCATGGCAGAAGGAAAATTTTTAATAGTATTTTAGAATTCACATTTCAGTTCATGAAAGGCCTGCGGGGGAAATAATAGCCTTATGAGTGATATCTCAGGAAAAGTACCTGTCTTCTCTAAAATGGGGGACCAGAATTCTTGCTGACACAGTCTTGCCATACTTGTAAGCCAGTGGAAGGGAGTTTTTAGTTTGTTGTTTGTACTTCAAGTTTCGATTTCCCAACACGTAAAATGCAAAATATTAAAACATTAGATTTGTCATGTGCTTTGAAAGTAAGTAGATAAGCATGACACTTCAGTGTTAGAGGAGAAACAACCTGCATCTCAAAAATGTAGTGCAGTGGTTTTAACCCAGGTAGAATATTACTGATTTTAGGCAAACGTCTGTAATTCTAAGGGAGCTCTGTTTATGTCAGTACCTGGCTCATTGTTACGGATATGTAGTTACTAGCATAGAAATCCATTAACCTGCAAGATTCCTCTTCTCACTACTGCTTTAATTTTATAGGGTGGCAATCATGGTTTGTTTGGAAACAGCACAGCACAATCGAGGGGCATGCACACACCAGTGCAGCCACTAAATCCTTCCCCCAATATCCGGGCGCAAGTGCCTCCCCAATTCCTTTCTCCCCAGGTAAGGAATTCATAGCAACTGATTACTTGTTAAAGTAGAGCTACAGCCTTCAGAGCACATCATTGAGGTTGCTTATACACCTATCTTAGTCTCAACTTGGTGTTAAGAAATGGAAAAATTAAATAAGATCAAACCGTTAAAATTCATAGTGAAAGTACTTAAAACTCAGTGCAGAAACATTAGCATTCTATCTTATTCCAAGGCAGTTGATGGTAAATGCTTGCTACCAGTATTTTTAAATCTCAGAAGTGGATTTGAGAATCCTGTCTTATATAGGCTTTTGCAAAGCCTATATAAAAAGTTTTTAAAAGAAAAAAGTTTTAAAAAGAACAAATAAATGTGAAAGCCTAAAGTGTTTCTGAAGTGTGACAGGTTGCTTGATTTTTTTAGTAGTCTCGTCCTGTGCTTCCTGTCCACCCCCCCCCCAAAAGAGATGTTTGATGAAAGGCTACATGTTACATTTACATTGCACAGCTTAATTTTAAGACCTCAGGGTCTCTAAATGTACAAGTTTACCTTCTGCTTTGGACTTGGTGAACAGTTCTTGAGATTCTCTTGAGCTGTACTTGTGTAACTCTCAAATAATGCAGGGAGAAATGGGGGGATCCTTCTCCACCTACTCCTGTCTTTTACTATATCTTATTCAGTGTACAAAGAGATTAACTCTTTCTGTGAGGCACTGTTTCTTTGCTCCAGTGACTGCCTGAATGCCTTTCTTTTCCCTCGTCAAGCAGTACATTTTTAATGTGATAATGCAGTACTGTGATTGCTGGTTATCTGCATATATATCAGCATTTAAATTTAGTGCAGTCTCTAGCACCTGATTGGTTGGGAGAGGAACCTTTGTGTGTGTGTCTGCATCTGCACATGCAATACTGTATATTGTCAATCAAGTGAGGTATTCACTCTGCCCAAGTTATAGATTGTGCATGTTTAAATGTGATGTGTTAATAAATCTGTCAGGTCTTTCCCAGAACACCATTGAAGATTGGTGTCATACTTGTTCCTTTATAGAAATACTTCTGCTTCATCATCTTTTCCTCACAGCAGTGCATTCAGGATATGTAACTGGTTTCCATGCAGGTTTCGGCCTCCATGCTCAAACAGTTTCCCAACAGTGGCTTGAATCCTGGTCTTTTCAATATGGGCCCCCAGCTTTCTCCACAACAGATTGCCATGCTGAGCCAGCTTCCACAGATTCCCCAGTTTCAATTAGTAAGTAGCCAGTAATCTTGTGAAACAAGACTACAAATTGTTTACAAATCATCTACTGAAAGAATTTTCTTTTTATGCTTACTCTGTTTTGTTCTGCTGATGTTATTTCGTACAAGTATACCCTCTTTGCTATATGGGGTAGTAAAGCCCTGCTAGAAGGGAGCAGATAAGCCAAATAGGCCCATTTAATTATTGTGGATTGCAGTGGGTTAGTAATGACTCTAAGCCATGTTTTTGTACAGAAGGCAGTTACTGGTTGATTTTTAATGAAGTTTTCTTCAGACTTGTAGTCATAGTGATGGTAAAAAAGCAGGTACGAGTAATTCTGTTGCGCAATGTCAAATTAGAAACAGGTGAAGGATGTGGTGTTCTTCTAATGCATTCATTGTCATTTTACTTGAGTGAGTGGAATTAGAAACAGTTTACCTAAGTTCTGAGCAAGGCGTTTGCTAGTGAATAGTTCCTGGCAATTATATTTCGCATGATGAGCTCTGTATTTTTACTCTTCCCACACCCACTTATCCTGTAGGCTTGTCAGCTCCTCCTTCAGCAGCAGCAGCAGCAGCAACAGCTGTTACAGAGCCAGAGAAAGTTATCTCAAGCTGTGCGACAGCAGCAGGAGCAACAGGTGTGTGGCACTGTTTTTGTCAATCATATGAAATGTGCCGGGGAAATGTAGTCTGCAGTAGAGACTGTGCCGGCTTTAATAATGTCATCTGCTCTTTTCATATTGCCCTTTATGGAGAGCAGGGTCTTTTGGATCTCATCTAAGTCACCGTTTCTTTATGTTTACTGGAATTCTGCGTTACAGTACAGCATAGATGAACCGGTTTTTTCTTTTGTTGGCAGATTGCTCGTATGGTGAGTGCCCTCCAGCAGCAGCAGCAGAGGCAGCCTGGCATGAAGCATTCGCCATCCCACCCTGTTGGGCCTAAGCCACATTTAGACAGCATGGTACCCAATCCTTTGAATGTGGGTCTCTCAGATTTACAGACCAAAGGGCAAATACCTGGATACGGTTCAGGTGGTAAGTGCTCTGTGGAAGCAGGTTTGGTGCGTTGCCTGTATCTTCCATATTATTAATATGGTAGTTGTGTTAATCACTTACGTCTGGGTCCAGAAAGGAGTGATTTATGTATAAGCATTAGAGTGAAGGTTATGACAAGTGTCAATTTTGAATCAAATTGCATTATTTTTCATTACATGGGAAGAAGACAAACCTAAGAAGAAAGCGTATCATGGCATACTGACCTAACACACTTATTGGGAAGATGCCCCTTGAAGTTGAACTTACCCTTTGCTGTTGTTGATTTTTTTTTTCACCTTTTTCTTATGATCACAATGACTCCCTGTTTAAAGATACTTAAAACAAAACAGAAAATGACAATGGAGTTTTGTTTGTTTGTTTCACAGGCTTTGGCTCAAGTGGCATGGATTATGGCATGGTGGGAGGGAAAGAGGCTGGAACAGAATCCCGCTTTAAGCAGTGGACTATGATGGAAGGGCTGCCCTCTGTGGCTTCACAAGATGCCAATATGCACAAAAATGGTAAGAAGGGGAATTTTGGGGAATGCCCTTATAGGATCATCTTGCCAGAGGTGAAATAGCTTAGATGAAACTATGTCTTGCCTCACCAGTATGTACCCTAATTATTTTTCTTTTAATATATCATGCTCCTAAAGATCCCAGCCTTTCCTGAGTGTAAATGTATGTTTTTAATGCTTCAGGTGCAATAGTTCCCCCTGGAAAGGCTCGCGGAGGATCGCCCTACAACCAGTTTGACATAATCCAGGGCGACCCACTCAGCAGCCACGCAGGCCCTGCTGGTGATAGTTGGTTACCTGCCAAATCTCCACCAACAAACAAGATCGGAAGTAAATCCAGCAATGCCAGCTGGCCTCCAGGTATTACATAAGGGCAGGAATTATGTCCTCACTTTAGGATAGATGTGCTGGACCTTTCCTCATCATACTTACTTAAATAACCATTGCAAAGAAAATACTTGCACAGCTTGGCCTATCTTGGGTTTGAAATTTCTTCCACATTATGTTAGGACATAAATGTTGAATTTCCAGTAAAAAAATGCTGGGCTAAATATGAGCTAACTGCTGAATTGCCTGAATAGTATTTGGGTTTTAAACTCATCTCTTCTGTGGTTTTATGACTTTACATTTACAGAAATTTTCGTGAAAATGTGTTCATGAATACGCAACACCATCTTCTTTTGTATTGATTCCTTATTTGTTCTGTGTTAGGCTGACAAAGAGTGTAAAAATCTTTATTGATAGTGTGGAATCAGAAAGAAAAATACGTGAAGTAGGGTTTTTTTGTGATGGTGGGAACACCACACTGTTGTGGTTCACCTTTGTTCATGTTGCATAAAGGGTTAGAAGAGTGTTGCGATGCTTCAGTTGTGCTCAGGAATCTTGTGGCTTGAATAGAAGTCTCTTGCTTTTGGGATGACAGGCTGGTGCACATTTTTTAAGTCTTCTGGTTTCACTGGCAGAATTTTATGTTTCTTAAATGCACTGCTAGAAAACTCTCTGGGAAAGTACGTATGTATTTGAATACACGCATAATTTTCTATATAAAACATTCATATAAACACAGAGTGGTGTTCTTGAAGTTGCACAGATTAATCACCAATGCTGTTCAGCAAATAGCGGATGCTGTGGTTTTTCTCGTCTGGAAGACAGTTGCATTCCAGGAGAACGTTACTAACTGCAAACCCTCTGCTGTGTATCCTGTCAAGAACAAAAAATTAAAGGTCCAGGTTAAGCAGTAGCACAGACCTTGCATCAGAAAGCATAGGAATCTGTGTGACAGATACAACTGCAGGAAACCTAGAAAACGTAGTTGAAGATTTTTATGAGGGAAGCTCTCAATGTCTAACTTCAGCAAGAAAACATTTTCTGATGAGCTAACAGAGCTAAAGAATTAGTTATTTCAAAAACATCTGCGCATCCACAAATTTTCATACTGCTCACTGCTTTCTGTACAGGTGTATTTGTGTTACGCTTCTGTCAGCCTGGTTGTTAAGTACGGAGCTTTTTGGACTGGAGTTGCTGTTCATAATGCCAAAAACTCCCAAAATGTAATCTTTTACCAGACCTCACTCACAGACTCATTGTTGCTGAACTTGTTTCCTTAGTCATCATTCCCCTGTATAATATTGAGAAACACAGTACTGCTTGGAATGTTACAAGAGACATGTGAGGATCAGCTCTGCCGTGTTTCCAGGCTTTGCAGCAACCACTGGCTTTGGCAAGATTCTCGGTACCAAAACTGTTACGGAAGTGAGAAGCTGGATAGCTGCTCTTTGCCCCTTGTTGATATCGTAGAGCTTCCCTAGTGGTATCTGTAGTCCCACTGTCAGTGATAAGTTAAAATTTTTCCTTACTGGCTGCCTCACCACTGTGAGAGGATAAGTGAAGTTCACAAATTCTGAACATAAAATTTCACTGAGATCCTCAGTACCATCCATAATTTCTTGTGTGAGCAGCCCAAGACTATGATTTCAGGCCTCATGTAACAGATCCTGGGTTTTGGCAGGTGGCATTTGTTCAGTTACTGCTGTGTTGCTGTTCCACTCTTACAAGATCCGTAGGCTGCTGGGACAAGTTACTGTTCCGTAACCATCAGCCAGTTGAGCTGTGTCATAGTCCGTCTAACTTACAGACTTCATTGACAAGGAAAACTGAAATCATGATCTACCTTATCAACACAACACCCCTGATGAAGAATGAAGACCTAAAATGGTTTTACACTCTAGGTCCTTCTCTACAAGCTTGTAGAAGAGGTCCACTGTCCGTTCCTGGCACAGAGATAGAATTCTTCCCAGTGTTGGAAAACAAGTTGTTACCAAAAATGAGTTTACAAGAGAGAACCTCTTGAAATAGGTGCATTTTTCCTTTGAATTAAAACAGTGGTCACTCAGCATTCACCCTGACTACACCTTTCACGTTTTCCTCCTAAATGCCATCTGCTGCAGAAATTCTGCCATTCAAGAGAGCAGTGTTGTTCAGCACAAAGATAAATGAAGTGGTGCCCAGTCAAACTGATATCACAGCTGGAGGTGAGAGCAAGTTTTGCTGCATTGGTGAGAGCTGTGTCTTTTGGTTATGTTGCGCAGACTTGCATACTTAGGTAATACTTAGACTGTTGTTTTCCCATTCAAGATCAGTCATACTTGAGGCAAACTGGCCTGGATGTGTCTGTCATGGTTTTCACAATAATCTTATGTTTGGACTTCTTGAGAGGACCTTTCAAATATCAGTAGAGAAATGCACTTCATGTCGTCTTTACTGTCTAGAAATAAAAGAGCATGTCTGTAGACAAGAGTTGGTGAATGTGCATGATAATAGCTATCAGCCCCAAAGGAGAGTTTGGAAATTTGTCGGTATGCCAAAGTTCGAGGAAATGCTTTTCCAGCCAGGGTTACATTGATGAGTGAATGTGTTCATAAACAATAATATGCCTGATCCTTGGAGCCTTGTTTGTATATTCATTAACCTTTTGATTAGAGCTTACTGTGCACTTAATTTTCAGTCTCACCAATTCTCAGAATCTTTACAGGTAGAAGACTTGGGCTTTTTTTTTTCTCCAAACAAGTTCTGATTTCGAGGTTCTAACCTGTGTTCATGGATTCATTGTCTCAGAAAAGAGAAGATATTTTGAGTAGACCCAAGGGCCATATCACTTCTTCCTTAACAATAAGGTGGTCCTGCTTGTCAGGGCTTGGCAGTAGCTGAGCAGAGTCCTTCCTTGATGCTGTGCTGATTGCTCATAGTGTTAGAAGGCTTGATAGCCGGATTATTTTGAGTTACTAAAGATTGGGAGATGGAACTGATGTTTATAAAATCATGAAGGCAGTGAACAAGATAAATGCAGGACTGTAATTGTGTGACTCCTGCAATGCTAGAACCATGGTGCAAATGCTGGAATTAAGGGGATATAAATTTTAAATAGATGGGAGCTTTTTTTCCATCAGGAGCAGTGAACTTCTGGGTCATGTTGCTTTCAGAGCTTCTTGAAACAGGTGGTACTAGCCAGTTGAAACAGTGATTGGATAAAATGATGGAAAAACAGTTTCACGAGCTGGTGCTAGCAGATAGTGGGTATTTCTGCCATCTTAGATAGGACAGCTGTGGATACTGGGAGAGTGTGAGGCCAGTAGTCCACAGATAGTGGCCAGGCTTGCGTTTGTCCCTTAATGGTATTTCTCCTACTGCTGTTGGCAAAATACTGGACTAGATGGACCACAGTTCTGACCCAGCGGGGCATTTCTTTTTGTCTTCTCTCAGACTGTCCCATGCATTGTCACAGTCTAATACTGCCCTTGCTGTGGCAATTGTTTGAACCAGTAGTACCATATTTTCTTCTGTATTTGTCTGTGAATAGTCTTGACTACATTTCTTCATTACAAAGGTGACTGAAATGAACCCTTCTATGCCAGATTCATCCTACAGTGCTTCATTCTAGAGAGCACATCTTTGATCTGCTTTTAATAATGGTTCTTTAATTACACTCAAATATTCCGTTATTAATTATTTCAGAAATTCCAGTTGGGAATTCTGTATTCTGGACTTGTATCTGCAAGGGATGAATCTGCCACCTTTGCACTCTTCTTGCACTTACACAAATGGTCACACAATATATGAAGCTTCTTTACTTGTTTTTGTGTTTGTCAGTTTTACTTTTGCACCACTGCTTCCAGAACTGACCACAGCACTTCAGTCACTGAAGGAACCAAGTTACTGATCTTTCTTACAGTGACTGGAGTCATTGTGTGTTCATATTTAATATAATTCATCCTCTTGTCTTAAAATTCTGGCATGCCTGGAGCTATAGTTGAAACTAAAGCATGATGAGTACATCCCATCTCATTGTGAAGCATGAAGAATGTCAATGAGTATATACATTACTTTTACCACAAGGCATCTCACCTCCGTATTGATAGGTAATGTATAAAGTGTGTGTGTACGTACAGTGTGATGTGTCAGGTGTGTTTACAAACTCCTAAGGTAGGTAGCCTTTCCTTGGGAAAGGCTTCTGCACACACACCAAGTGTGTGTACAGAGTCTAATCTTACATATCGTATACAGGATGCATTAAAACCATTGAAACTTCATCTGAATGTAGCAAAGCAGAAGCACTTAAAGGGATACTGGATGCACTTGTACCACTTTTTTTGTAGTGTAGACTCGTATTCAGACACCGGAGCTAGTGTCGTGGGAGGAATTGTGAAATAGATTACACTTCTAAAATGTAGTCTTCTTTTTTTCCCCTGAGGAACAGTGTAGAAGACAATTGTTTACCCTCCCAAAATACCTTCAGCAATTACTTCTAGTAAATGACATTTCCCTGACTGCCTCTAATTCCTTTTTCTCTCCTGTCCCAGAGTTCCAACCAGGAGTGCCATGGAAAGGTATACAAAACATTGACCCTGAATCTGACCCCTATGTGACCCCTGGAAGTGTGCTGGGGGGGACAGCCACATCTCCCATTGTAGATACTGACCACCAACTTCTGCGGGACAACACCACAGGTAAAACAGTGAAAAACTGGTCTATGATTATCAAAGTCGCTCTGATACTCAGGATTATCGTGATGTTGCAGTCGTAGCAGGCAAACAGTCTGTTGCATTTGCCTGAGAAGGAATCTGTGTGTGCCTTTGCACTGTGGCTGGGATCACCTGAAAGCTTGGCATTGGTGCAGTTGTGGCTCTCTTGAGGTTTTATGGTGTTACAGACACTCCGTGAACTTGGTCTTCTCTTTCTCTCTCCTTTTCCCTTTGACAGGGTCTAATTCTTCCCTCAACACCTCGCTGCCTTCACCTGGTGCCTGGCCCTACAGTGCCTCTGACAATTCCTTCACCAACGTTCATAGCACTTCAGGTATGCGGGCTCTGAAACTTACACAGACAAAGCATTTTTCACTTAGCACTAGTTCATTGTTGTTCCACTTGGAGTATTTAGTCCATCGTGTGTGACAGTGACTTGGGAAAACAGCCACCATAACTCTGAACATTCCTCCCCCCACCGCCCTCGTCTTCTTCCCCCAGCCTTTATATGCTGAGCATGACTCCATGTGGTATGGGGTATCCCTTTGCACAGTTGAGGTCGGCTGTCCTGGCTGTGTTTTCCGCTCAGCTTCTTGTGCATCCCCATCCCTCCCACTGGTGAGACGATGAGAAACAGAAAGGGTCTTGATGCTGTGTAAGCACTTGGCAGTAGAATTAAATCACCTCTATTATCCACACTGTTTTCAGCACAAATCCAAAACACAGCCCCATACCGGGTACTGTGAAGAAAATTGACTCTGTCCCAGCCAAAACCAGAATATTATGCAAGTTAAAGAATAGAGTAGTAGGAAGCAGCAGGTGCAAAAGGAAAAATAAAACGGTACATGTACAATCTGTTGACATGTCTTAATTTTTAAAATATACCTGCTTGTGTATGTATTAGTAAAGGTGAGTGATTTTATTTATTTTAACTTCAGAACATGGGAGTGCTGTGAAGGGAATGTTTTTACCTTGCCTTTTATTGCAGTCATCATCCCCTGAAATCTGCACAGGGAGGACGTTTAGTCCTCTGGCTTTTAATGGTTGGCCTGTAAATATAAACTTAAATATCTGTCTCAAATCCTTTGTAGAAAGGTCTTCAAAGCTTTCTAGTAAAAAACTGTTTCTGCACACACTTCAGAGTAAAACGCTGGAAATACTTGCTCCAGATGAACCATTGGGATTTTCAGCTTCTTGCAAATGTCAGAGTTTTTTCTTGAAGACATCATTGACAATTACTTAAAAATGAGGAATTGTGTATAAATAGCAGAGGTGATGAACAGAGCTGAGAGCTATATCTGGCCTGAGCGTTAGGTTTTTTCATCATACCGAATAAAAGCTGTGTTCGGGTGTTACCTCAGCATCTTCACAAAATGTATTGAAAATGCTCTTTAGTCCTTAAGAAAAACTGAGTTCCTGCCACCAATTTGTGAGCTGACTTTGGTTTGAAGCAGTGTCTGTGTATGCAGCACTCTAGTGATATAGAAGATTCCTCTGTTACAGCCTGAGGAAAAGAGTGGCATGTAGCAACTTCTTGCCTTTGCTTAATTTTTGTCTAGCACATAAAAAAGACCCAAGAGATAAAAAAAGATATTGAAGTCGTAGTCGAATTGAGGAAATTAGACCCCTGCCACATACCAATTTCTGTTCTACTAGACACAAGTGTTTCACAGTCAGAAAACAGATGATCTGACCTGGGAATTTAGAATTCACCTATCTCTAAAGCAGAGTCTAGTGAAAGCAGGTTTTTAAGCACTTCCGTACGCTTTCAGAGGTTAGTGCTTGAAATCTGCTTGCTGCTGAGTGTTACTGTCATGGAAATACAGAGATCCAGCTGTAAATTGAAGCATGCTTATACATGCTGAGAGCTTTATGGTCTTGGTTTCCAGATGTGTTATGATGCCCTGGCATATTGTAAATCTGTATTTTTTCGCTTCGTTTCAAATCAGTAGTTCACCACCATCTATTGGTGATTAGAGTTAAATACATATATTTGCACACCCATACATGAGAGTTTTGGTTAAGATAATGTGTGACACAGCCTTTTCCCCCAGATTGCCATGTCTGTGTTGGCTGGTTCTCATTGCAGAACAACGAGGAATTTTCAAGGAATTTTGATATTTGAAATGTCCCTTGGTGTCAGAAGTTGTGGGAGAATTTGCAGTCATGCTTTTTTTTTTGAAAAACTGGTTTAGGCAGAGCTCACAAATATTCGTGACCAATAGTGGTGTTTTAGGGAGTGCTTTTATTTTTGTCTTTTATTGCATTTCTTCATGAAGAGTTGAAATGTGTTAAGGATATCCACTACTGGTCTTCTAATAGACATCTGGTAATGCTTTCTAGTGAAAAATGCACTATCAAGATTGTTTAAAAGTCCAGCTGTCACACAGCTAAGTAGCCTTCTTTGTGTTACTGCTGCGTCAATATTGTGTGAGTTTTGTGATTCACCAGAAAGCTTTGATCTTGAAGGGAAGACATCTTTAGGAGATAACATTAGCTTAGTAGACCAAGAATGGTAAATACTCCTTTCAGTTCCCTGCAGGTTTTTTTACTTGAAGAAGGTTCAGCTTCATTAAAGGTCAGTAGTGCCCAAACTTGTAAGAAATTCTGAGGCTCTCAGGTGAAATGTAGTGTCTACATAAAAGTTGCTGTTCATCTCATTAATGATGTAACGTATTGCAATCAGATACATTATCATAAATTATCTAGCTATATTACTTTTTTTTTGTATGTAAAATAAGCAAAGATTACCTTATATGTAGCATGGGTGGTTTTGGTATGATAAATTAAGTATTGTATGGTTCTGTGCTTCATGCTTGTCTCCAATATAAATTCAGTCCAAAGGTTTACTGTGATAGGACAGATACTTAACCTCATAAGTTTCTCTAATACATACAATTTCTTTAATCTTCTAGCAAAATTCAGTGATTACAAATCAACATGGTCCCCAGATCCCATAGGACACAATCCCGCTCATCTCTCCAACAAGATGTGGAAAAACCATATTTCCTCAAGGAACACTACAGGGCTGCCCCGCCCACCTCCTGGCCTGACCAACCCCAAACCGTCATCTCCATGGAACAGCACAGCACCCCGATCGGTCAGGGGCTGGGGGGCACAGGACTCAAGGCTTGGCTCTGGTGAGAACAATCAGCTGGTAGCACCACTGATCAGACCTGAGCAGTGTATGTTTTACAGCACCAGTGGTTTGGAGGGAAGAAAGTTGCAGTTGTCTGGTAATAGGGAAAAAGAGAGTTCCTTCTTGAAATGGAAATTTGCTGTCAGTAATTGGGGTGGGTGGGGGGTGGAATCCCAGGTCCTGCTGCAGGGAATGAGTGAAGAAGGGCTGAGAGCTGCCAGAAGAGAATACCTGCTATGTAGGGCCTTTCAGGACCAGATGCTTGCTGTGAGTGGGAAACTCCTCAAAGATAAACTTTAGTAAAATGAATCTTGATGTGAAATGTGAGGAAAGGTGTGGTTTTGTTTTCAGGACTGAAGATTAGACTTGTGTTTTATCAGGGCTGGTAATGCTGATTTTTTTCTGAAAGACCCAACTGTAAAGAAAGATGGTTTTTCTTTGTATCAAATCTGTCTTGATTGCTCTGTCTTATAATTTGCAGCATCTACTTGGAGTGATGGTGGCTCAGTTCGTCCTAGCTACTGGCTGGTTCTTCACAATCTCACTCCACAGGTATTTTCTGTGGTTGTTTCTGGGAACTTGTTTGCTTTAGCAAGGATTTGTGAATTCTCCAGTTGTTTCTCTTCAGCTAACTTTAAGATGTTCAGGTTTTGCTATGTGACTGTTAAAACATTTCTTTACTTAAGAGTTATAAAAAATTATTGAACAGAAAGATTTTTCTTAGAAGTGAGGGTAAATTTTGTGACTAGAATGTGGAATGGTTTATAGCTGTTCTTTGGGATGTTGTCAGTAAGAAATTTGATGTAACTGCCAGTTTTCACTTTAGTGTTTCCATAGCGAAACCACAGAATTTTTCCAGCACTCTTGCCAAAACCAGTCCAGTTAGGTTATTTCTGCAAGTATTCTCAAAGCTTGCTGCCGTTCAAAATGAATTTTGTGGAGATCCTGGTTTCAGCATTCCCAGTTAGTCCTGTATTCAAGGGCTAGGAAAAGCCTATATGATTATCAACAGCACCCTGAGGTCTAGGCAGAGAGTCCTCTGTTCAGCAGGATAATTTACCACGCTTCTACAGCCTACAAAAAAAGGTTGATGTGAAAGGAAGAGCTGAGGTCTCCATTAGATCACCCAAAAATGGCAAACCGTGCTCGTTTTGTAGAAAAGACTGTTTTCCTTGATGTGGAGGAAGAAGTGGCGTGAGGAAAAGGCACAGTTCTAAGTCTGGCTTGTGTAAAATACTTTAATGCTGCTTTAGGAATTATTTAATGGAAGAAGAATATATTTTGGGAGGCATTTAAGTTAGTAGGAAAGAGAAACAGATCGTAATTGTCTCATTATGGATTCTCTCTTTATTGTGGATCAGTACACTAAAAAGAAGTGTGAAGGTTCAGATGGATTCATAGACTCATAGAATGGTTAGGCTTGGAAGGAACAGTATGTTCATTTCAAGGTTCTCTGTTTTAACTTTGACCATATTTATACCCCCACACAACTTCCTTTTCTCTCATTTGAAGCCCTATTATAAAATAGGGGGAAAGAAGGAAGAAAGTAGCACTTCCTAAAGTATATGCACATACGGATCCCATTCATGTGTCCATGTTCCTGTGGCACACCAGGAATGGAATCTGTCTGTACAGAACACCTAGGAGAACAGTTGTTACTGGAGGTAAGTAGCAAGCTGTTACTGCTGCAGAAGGAATGTAGGCAACAACTGCTGTGAAAGCATTAGTTCAGATGGAGTGAACATTGGTGGGTTTGGCAGGAAGATCACTGACTCTTTCTGTCACTGTTTCATAAACCACAAAGACAAAGAAGCACCAAAATTAATTTTCAAAAATTTCATTGTAGAGATATTTCCGGTTTTGCAAAAACCTTTTGAATACTAGTTTATCTAAGTTCTGCTGAAATCAGAGAGCTGGACACTAAGACATTCTGGTTCCTTTGGTACAAATTCTGATGCCTGAAGATGGTGAGAAGTACAAGTTGTATTTAATTACTGGAAAAGCTGTCAACGTCAGGATAGTGACAGTGTAAGAAACTCAGTGAGAGACGGAGAACTGGACTCAAGCTGTACGTGAACAGGAAAGATAAGTCAGATTATTCCATACTAAAGCAAACTCCATGTAATTGTGAGAAGTCAAGGCATACCAGTTCCTGTCTGAAAATCAACTTCTGCCACCTTTGGTTACTTCCCACTGCTTTCATCTGTTTTTCTTTCTGAGAGCAGAATATCTTTCAATTACTGTGACAAAGTCAGGATTGAAGTATGTTTGGACAAATAATTACAAACATCTGGTTCATCCTGGCTGTTCTTCCTCAGATTGATGGGTCAACCTTGAGGACGATCTGCATGCAGCATGGCCCACTGCTGACATTCCATCTGAACCTGACCCAGGGCACCGCCCTCATCCGATATAACACCAAACAGGAGGCGGCCAAGGCCCAGACTGCACTGCACATGTAAGCAAGGTTTTGAGACAAAAAATCTTCGGTGGGTGTGAGGGGTTGGTGGTGTAAGCTGCTGAAGGCAGCGAAAACTTTTGAATTATACTAATCTCCTGAATTTCAAAGGCTTTTAACCTGTTTTTCATCTGTTTTGTTTGAAAGATGGCATACGTGCGTTTACGTGGTATAGGGACTTTCATTGCTCTTGGTGTTAACGTTCAGGACCTTAGTTTAAATTTACAGAGATTTTGTTCAGGCATAGCTGAATGTTGGGGCAAGGGAGTTGGAGTGGTTTTGTTTTGTTTTGTTTTTTCCCCCTTATAAAATGGAAGTTCTTGTGTTTTGAGTGAGTTTCACTGTCAAGAACAGCTGAAGTTTTCCACATCCACTCCATTGTAGCAATGTAACTGATACCTGCTTTGGTTTGGGCACCTATTAGTGTTGTTCTCGTGCTTTCTGAATCCCTTGCCCTTAGCTTTTGGCTCTAATTATTTTTTTTCTTATGTGTATCTTGCCTTGTAGGTGTGTGTTGGGAAACACTACCATCCTGGCTGAGTTTGCCACAGATGAAGAGGTTAGTCGCTTTTTGGCACAAGCTCAGCCCCCTACACCTGCAGCAACCCCAAGTGCACCCGCAGCGGGCTGGCAGTCCCTGGAGACAGGACAGAACCAGACAGATCCAGTTGGACCTGCTTTGAATCTCTTTGGTGGGTCAACAGGGCTTGGGCAGTGGAGCAGTGGCGGCGGTGGCAGCAGCAGTGGGGGTGATCTCACTGGCGCTTCATTGTGGGGGCCCCCAAACTATTCTTCAAGCTTATGGGGGGTCCCAAGCGTAGAGGATCCACACAGAATGGGCAGCCCTGCTCCCTTACTACCTGGAGACCTTCTGGGAGGAGGGTCGGATTCAATCTGAACTTAGAACTTTCAACTCTGACCTCGTGACCTTTTTTGGAACAGCAGCAGCACTAACTTGACCTTTTCGTTTTTTTCAACTTGCAATAAATACATTTATAAAAGGAAAAAAGAAAACGGAGAAAGAAAAAAAAAGGTGGGTCATTGACAGACTGTCTGAGCACATAGTTGCCTCCCTTATATAACTTCAGTTTTTTCGTTTGGAATATGAATCCAAAAAGAGAACATATCACTCTTGAAATACTTGAATCGTGAACGCCAACTTAGAAAGACAATGTGAAGCAAGTACACATACCATTTAAATTTAAACAGAAAAAATTAAAAAAATTAGTTTCTAGTTTTTCACTTTTTCATGTTATACGGAAGTTGTTGCTAAGAAACATATATACTGAAAAAATAGCTTTTTAACTTTGTTTGCACTGGGTGTGTTTCCGTCCTTAGGTCTACCATGTCGGGTTGGGGTTGGGGAGGGGTTCAAAAGAATAAGGGGAGGGAAAGACTTGACGGAGCCTCACTTTAAAAACAAAAACAAAAAAAAACTAAAAAAAAATTTTAAAAAGTTAAAAACCCACAAAAAAAACAAAACCGAAAAAACAAACAAACAAAACAAAAAAACCAACACTTTGTGATTGGCTGGTTGATAAGTACCAGTGTGTTCTGGCACATGTAACTGCCCACGTGTGCTTGTTTCTGTGTGAGTGTGTGTGCACATGTTTGTGCGTGTGCATTTTTTTCTCTATATATATAATCTTGAAACGCTGCACTGCTGATGGTCTACGGGCTGGCTGGCCATCTGCGTGTCTTGGTTCTGAAAGCAAGACAGGCGTGGTGGAGTCCCTGTGGCTGAAGCTGAATCCAGTTGGGCTGGATTAAAATTTGTCAGTAAGTTTTTTTAAATTCATTTTAGCAGGGTGCTATCTCCAATCTGCAGATCATACGGAGTGGATAGTTGCTTCCTAGCCCTTGTTCTAACCCTGTGGTAGAGCAGAACACTGCCACATCCAAAGGATTTGGTGAGAGGGGAGACAATGTTGTCTTTAGAGTAACAGTGTCTTTATTTATGTCTGCGTGGGGGGTTTCTGTACTGAATGAACCCTAGAGTGTTTGTTATATAATGCAAGCTATTTATTTCTTCCAGCAAGGGGAAAAGAGGAGGAAAGAAGACATTGCCATTTTTTGTGCAGCTAGACAAATGTTCTTTTTCAGTCTCTTGCAAACTTCAGTACCTTTAAAAAAAAGAGTGTTTCTTTTCTCCCCCAAACCTAAATAAGCACCCGTACTCATTCTAGTGGAATCCATCAAAAGCTTGAAAATCCAGCCCAACCAAATTAGCCTTTTAATTGATTTATTGCTTCTATTAAAACTGACAAAAAACCAAATGGTGTCAGCAAAGTGCTGGCCAGCCTGCCTCATCTCCTGAAAGCACATGCAGCTAACTCCTTCCTGCGTCCTTCATGGTGAGCGTTACCTGTGCCAGGCCTTGGTGTCATTACAGCGCCAGACCATCACTGACAGAAACGTTTACTTACGAATGTTCTTAAACCAGTGTGTACTTCAAAGGTTTCCTTTTGTTTCTCTGTGTTGTGTTTTTTCCTGTGTACGTGGTTTTGCTTAGGGAGGTATATAACTAGCAAAGACTTTTTTTTTAAAAAAGTATTGCACCTTTTTGTTTTTTGTTTTTACTTTTTTCTGTACTGTTGCTTTTTAATTTCTGTATTTAAGGAAAGGTTTGGGGTTTTTTTAGCATCAGTGTAGTAGTACTCTGGGCAGGATAGGGGTGACCTATAATCTACAGTGATAGCCAGTGTGTGCGTGCATGTGTGCGCTGGGAACAAAGCTTTTGAGACCTGTTGTTGTGCAAAGAGTTGTAGCAGACTTGAAGGAACATCCCTTGACACGAAGCGGGAAGTCTTTTGTGGGGGTGGGGCCGGGGGAAGAGGGAAGAGAGATGCCGGTACTTTTTCCATAAGTGCTAGGACTTCCATGTGGCATTGTCCAGCTGTTACACTGTCTAACAAAGTGCCGACATTCTGGACCAGCACATACCTGTCCATTCCAGCCCGCAGAGGGAGCAGTGCTTTATCACCCAGTGGAGGGGGGCAGATAGGGGAGTCTGTTTCTTCAGCGTTTTCATTGAAGGATACGACCATGTCGAATACATTTAACTCATGGGTTTGGTGAGGAGAAGCAAAAACAGATGCAAGTCTTGGGGGGAGGTTGGTGCACTTGTGTGTGTGTGTGTGTGTCTGTGTGTGTATGCCTGTGTGCTGGGGGTGGGAGGGAAGGGCTAGGGAATTACATGGCTGTTTTATTTAATTCGCCCTTTCTGTGTAAACCCAATGTCACAAGGAAGACTGACTGAGGGAAATGCTGCATATACACATGCCTGTAGATTTGTATGCAAAGTGTTATGTGGTAAAAAAATACGAGTAGGTTTGTATTTGTTTAGTAAACTGGAGTGTGCAGCATACTCTGGCCCCTTTGGAATATACTTTCCTATCATGTCTCCTCCTCCATCTATCCCACCATGCACAAAGAAACAAAATGCTCTCTTTCAGCTCCTGCTAGCTGGCTAGTGCCCCTCGTGTGCAGGCATCTGTACGGCTTTGTTTCTGCTCAAAGACCAAGCACGCTCGGACACACGGAGCAGATTCTTAAAAGTCCTGTGCCAGCAGTACTTCCTAGTGAAGCACCTTTGGCCTGAGCAAGCCAGTATCTGTTCTGTCACATGATTTGCTATACATCCTGGTTCATTGCTGTGTTCCACCCTCACTTCTCTCTCCCAACCTGCCCTAAGGTCCCTTTTCCTGCACTTTGGGCTAGTTGAGTTCATTGCGATACTACGGTGAAAGCCGGGTGCTAGAGCCCCTCTTGTTTACAAGACATAATGAGGGATTTGAAATATTTAAAAAGAAAAGCTAAATTGTTCTTCCATTGTAAGCTTAAAGGGAAAAAATTAAAACGTACAAAAAAAAAAAAAGACCAAAAAGTGCATATATATATTTTAGATGAAGACTAACTCTGGGAGCATTTAACAGTGTTTTTGTTTTTATTTTAACATTTTATTTTCCTGCTTTAAATTTGCAAGCATTCTCAGGAATTCTAGGGTAGGAAGCCAGTTTTTTGAAGATGGTTTATTTAACCTTATCCTAGATAGATGGCTGTTTCTTGTTGATAAACTTTTACAAGTTCCTGAATCTTCAAAATGTTTGAAAGTTTTTACTTTAAAATAAAAACGCTAAAAAAAAAATAAAAAGAAAAAGAAAAAAAGAAAAAATCTCCAAATGTTACTTTCAAGCGAGGGATCAAGAATTTTAAAGAATTTCTAAATTGAGATACATTAAGAAAACTTCTCAGTATCAGCAACAGGAATTCATTGCAATCTTAAACAATTTGTGGGAGAAGGGTTATCATTTATTGTGCTTTGTTACTCATGCAGACGTGTGCAGTTGCATGGAGAAGAGAAGTGTGTGAATGGAAATCTACTGTTCCCTCTCGATTGAAACTAAACAAAAATATTCTTCCAAGCACCTTTTTAAAAGCAGAGTGAAAGTATAAACCTTATTAAAATGCAGTAGAGTTTAACTGAAAGAATCCTCGGTTAGGATGACTAGCAGGAAATACACGATGGTGCTTCTATGAACCACTTCTGAGCAGTGCTAAAGAAAACCAGTGCTGACAGAATACTCAGTAATGAAGTAGTCCTATTAACCTGCCTTTTTCAGTACAGAAAAAAAAGAATATGGAAAAACTCCACAAAAATGTACATTGGAAATCAACTTTCCTGTTTTCAGCTACTTGGTCAGTTTAAATCCCCGCTTGGAGATTTGCTGCTTGCTTTTCTTCATCCACCTCCCAGTCTTTCTGTTTCATTTTATATGAGGGAAATAGCTGTTAAACTCCTCTGTTCACCCTGTTGCTGCTGGCTGTCAGGGCTTACAGTCTTGAACTTACGAGTTCGGTGTTGGGATGGCCAACTTCTGCCTCCCAGCTCTAAGGGTCAGGGGCTTACTCCGCCTGAAACGGCTCGGCTCAAACCACAAAAACCGCGCTAGTGCCTTGTTACATGCACCCACATGCCCTACAGTAGGGGAGGAGAGGGGAGGGAAGACGAGGCAAAGTGAGGCAGTGTAGCCACTTCATGGAAATAGATGTACCCATTCTTAAGGGAAGAAGAGCATGCTGTGTGAGCAAGTCGTGCAATGAGTTACTTAATAGTAGTTGAGATAAGTTGTTATTATTATTAAGAAAAGAAATCAGATGCCAAATTCTGTCTTTTTCATAGCAGTTGCCCAGTGTTTTCATGTTGTGCTGCGTGTGCATGTGAGTCTATTGAAAATAATGCATCAGTAGTAATAATAATGTGCTTTAAAAATCCTGTCATGGGCCAGTAGAAGGAGGGTTTGCTTAGAAAGTTTAGGATTTTACTTTATTTTATTGTTTGTTTTAATGAGAGAATTTGAGTGCTTTGCCAGAAGCTGTGTTTTATCAAATCAGCAGTGTCCTAAAAGAGAGGAAAACGTAGCATTTAGTCAAGAAAGCTGACACTTGACATTCACTTGGAAGTGGATTGTGACTGACTGCTGGAAGGGTTGACAGTCTTAAATTTCAGCAGTGTGCTGGGTCCAAACCTATTGTAGTACAACAGTCTGCTCCTCGTTTCCTGAATATGCATCCTGTAAGTGTTAGTGACTGTCTCCTCGGTGACAGTTTCCCTGCATTGTCAAAGTAACAGTAATCTATTTTCCAGCTACAGTTGACAGATCTGTGTGGCTTAGTCATGGCACTCCCAACCATTGTATGTGGTGTCTGAGAATTGTGCTAACCGTACTCCACTGCTGGGGACAACCATTGCTTAATGTTGTAAAAATTCTGCTACCATTTGAGTTCCTAACAGCAAAAAGTCAGCAGGAATTGATGTTAGGGTACTTCTGGGCTTTTACAAAACTGTTCCTGGGAGGGAGTCAGTGGCAGCATCTTGTTTAAACATGTTGGCAAGGTAGGGAGAAGAGGCTGGGGAAAGCACAGTTTGGAATAGACTAAAGGCATCTCTTTCCAGATAAAAATCCTGCCACTTTGCTTACCCTACCTTGCAGTGTCTATCAAGCTGAGAGTTTTTAATCTGTTTGGTAATTCTTTGCTCCGTTTGAGGATTTCATCTCAGCAGTGACAACAGAGTCTAGCAAGCAAAACAAAGTGTGGTACAGCTCAGAAACCTGTGTTTAGACTTCCGACGTTTACGTTGGAATATTTGCCGTCTTTTCCCAGTGTTTTTATGTTTCTACCTGGACACTTGCCTAGCAGTCTTTAGAGTGGGATTTTTGTTGGTTTGGAGTTTTTTGCAATCACAGGGGGTCAGGTTTTTCTTAAAAGGTTTTTTTTTTTATTGTGCTTCGCGTTAAGTGGCTTTTGTAATGAGTAAGAATGTTAAGCCAAGTATGTTTTTACCTCTGCAATATAAGCAGATTGTTTTCAACAAACTGGCTAGGATAACCACCTCAAAGATTGAATAACAATTAAACATTTATATTAAGTTGGCCTCTTTTTTCCTTCTTTTACCATGAAATTTCTAAGCATTTATTTTTTGGAACTTTTGCCCTATTTTTCTTCCTAAAAAAGCTGCCACATCTTCCACTGTGTCCTAATAGTGCATCCAAATAGTACTGTAGGTTTTTTGGGGGAAATTTTGGTTAGGTTGGGTTTTTTGCTTCATTCTTTATTATGTTTAACTCCTAAGTTTCTGATTTTGTTTGTGCATATTGTTTTCCTATTGACTTTAAGAGGAGCACTGTGTGTGTATCTGAGGTACCCAAATTTGACCAAGCCTGGTCAAGGAAATCAGCTGGATCCGGGTCAGCGTAGCAGATGAGGACCTGCTGTGTTTCCAGTGCATGTTGCATTTATCACCTTCACTGTAAATCATGTGACCTTAGTATCCAGGTTCTCAAGTGAATTGAAATGCAGGTTTTGTGGAGGCTGGTTAACATCTCAGGGTAATAGTCCTGATTGAGTAGAAGGTAGGGGGTTTTTTTCTAAAGATGTAAGGTTCCCTTAACAGAAGCAGCTTTCTTAATTGTAAATATGCATGCAGCTTTGTGGGCAGGAAAGTAATACCAAGACAACTATGTTGAAATTAATTCCAAAAAAAACCCTTAATAAATAAATGCTGTTGAAGTGCAACTTTTGGTCCTGAATCTGAAGCAACATATGCAGAATCTGTTGGTTTGTCTAAATTGATTTTGCACACAATATCATTTCAGTTCTGTAGTTTATTTGCCACTGTTTTGCAGTTTTAGGAACTGATACTGTTAGATGATATCGGTCATTCCCACTGTGATCAAAAGCAGATATCTAAAACCCAAACTCTCTTTCCCTTTACCTCCAGTACTAGGCTTCCGCCTATGACAGAAGGATGTTAACAGTAATGGGGAGAAATACAAGTTTCACACTGCAGACAGAGCTGGTACTCCCTGTTGTCCTGAATTAACATCCAAACCACATCACATTCACAAAGCAACAGTTAGGCTGTAGCAGACCTGTTGGTTGGACTAAACGACAGGAGCCAAACTGGAGATTTTTAGCAGCCTTGCTAGTTCATGTCCTTCACAATGTTTTGCATAAGTGTCCCATCACTGTAAATACCAGTGTTGCTGAATTTTACCAAAGTTCCCTTGCAGTAGATAATAGGAAACAGGTCCGTTTTGTAGTGACTCACCAAGCAGAGCTTTGCCTACAATAGACTTTAAGGGTCTGTCTACATTGCTGTTGAAATTGAGTCAGGGTCCTGTTTAAAATTATAGCTCTATTTTGTGGTGTTACGTGACTTTAAACTTTGTGATGTAGTAACTATAGCTTCTGATCCTCGTATGAAAAGTGATTTATGGTTTCATCTGTGCTACAAAAAGCGCCACAGCTCCTGGTGGGTTGGAGCCTGCTTTTAAAACTTGTCAGGCCACGATAGATGCAGTTACATCTGTAGCACGCAGCAGACAACATCTGTCTGCATCCACAGTTTGCCTGCGCATTGCTTTTCTTTGAGCTGTGCGGGAAAGCTTTTCTCTAGAAGTCTCCCAGAGTCCTAGCAAGCTTCTGGCAAATCAAGTGCCCTCTGCAGAAGAGCCATTTTTGCCCTGTATGTGTGATAGTTGGGACTGGTGACATTCAGCAGTGTTAGGGTTCCTGTAAACTTTGTAGCGAGAAAGGGAGTTTTTTGACTTGACTCTGACAGCCTTTTTGTAAAGTAATACAGAGCACTCCAGGGAAAAAGAGCAAAAAAAGGGAAGAATGCATTGTGCCAGCCAGCGTTAAGTATTTAAGTATTTTAGCAGCAAACATTCTTGACTGTGGTGGGCAGAGGGGAAGAGACTGGAGAATTTTGCATGTGTGCGAAATACAAGGAGGCCGTGTTCAGCAAGAAATGTTTCCTTGAGCACTAAATGCCTCTTCTTGGCTAATTGGTGTGTGTTGTTACATTCGCTGAACTAACTTCCTCTTTTTTTTTTTTTAATGTTTGTTTTTATTCATTGAGGCAAAGTGGAAGCTCCTCCTGTTTCAGATGAAATACAACCAACCATAAGTGATCATTTTCTTCATCATTTACTGTTGAGCAGGTTGCACAGCTTGTTAGAATAGCTATTTTAGTGACATGGTTATGATATTATGTGCTTTCTTGCCCCTCCCTCTCCCTGCCAGATATGGCTTACCCTTTCTGTATAAGGCGCTGTGTGGGTTTTTTTGTTTTGTTTTGGGGAGGTGTGGAGAAGAAGCAAAATGAAGTGAAAATGCAAGCCAAGGTAGAACAGCCTTACTTTAGGGGGTAGCCTTACAACAGAGCTTTATAGTGAGTGTGCTGTATTCCAAAATATGTAAGCCAAAAACAAACAAAAAAAAGCATTCATTTATGCAAAAAAAAAAAATTAAAAGAGGTGTTGGAAGACTTCTTTAATATGTACCTTCTAAAGGTGGAGTAAGGTCTCACCAAGTGATACGTTATTGTGATACTTCTTGCTGGGTCAGTAGGAATGGGTTGGGGTATAAGCGCTTAACGTTTCCTCCTATGTTTTTACAAGCAGTAAGTTAAATGTGGTATTTATGAATGTGCCTTTGTGAGTATAGTGACTGTCTAACTGAGGAGACCGCTTGGGCTGGAGGGGAGACAATGGTCGATTTATTCTTTCAAGAGGTCAGACATTGAGATTGCAGCCCACTGGTCCCTTTTGACAAGCAGCATCATTGGCTGGTCTCTACACTGCACAATACGTATTCATATGTGGTAGAGATTGGGGTGGGGGGTGCAAAGGGATGTCATGTGATGCACAGAAGCTGTTGATAGTTTTAGGCTAGTCTGCTGTTGCAGGTTGAGTTTGTATATGTATTATGTGGCTTCTCTTTATGTTTGTGTGCATGAGTGTGAGTGCGTGTGGCTTTGGTTTTTTGTAAGCACTGGAGAATTGAAACACAGTGATGTTTGAGACAAATTTATACATGTAGAGAAGATGATGTTTTGTAGCTTCTGTTAATAGTGGGTGCAGGCACACTTTTACCCTCTCTGCCCGTGTCCTGATAAGCGAAACAGGAGTTTATTTTTTTTTCAACCCTTCAACTTCCAGCACACTTAACGTTGCCATTTAAATGAACAGGGTATTACACAAGAAGAAAAAAAAAATGAGTTTTTGAAATGGTGAGATAGAAGTGTTTAAAAGGAAAAAAATCTGAAGTAATTTTTTGTTTCTTCGAAGCTGTTTGTAGCTAAACATGGGAATCTGCAGTGTCTCCTTCCATTTGTTTTTTTTCCCTAATAATTCACCTCTTCGTCCCACCCAAAATGTGAGGTGTACAAGATCAAGAGCTGTTGTTGTAGCGCTTTGTTATTCCCACCCTGAAAAGAAACTCCAGTGGGATCCCTCAGCTCTATTCAGGAAGACAAAGAGAGGAGAGACTCTGCAGTTTTCTTTGCTTCGCTCTCATTCCTCTCTAATGGCCTTGAAATGTATTATTATGCAAATGTGAATTTTGATACTGAACTTAAGAAGAGGTTGTTTGTTCTTTTTTCAAAAAAAAAAAAAAGGTCCCATATGTGGTCAGCATTGCTTCTTTATTTTGTAAGTGAATTGTAAACTATGCATTCTGCAAAGGGGGTGTGGGGGACAAAGATACTTTGCTAAACTGTTCAGGAGTTTCTGTGTCCATGGCATATCCATTATAGTTTGGGGAAGTGGGGAAGTGATAACTTCGAATTAAGAAGGAATTGATAAGAACCTTTCTTTTGTCAGAAGCTGGCCAGTAGATAACTGGGCAGAGATTTGGATAACTAATGTTGGCTGCAAAACAAAATCAGCTCTCAGCCTTGCACAGGGCTATGAATTCAGCCACACAGTGTTAACCCAGGGCCAAAAGGGTGAGTGGGACGCCAGGTCTACCTGGGCAGATATCTACCACTGCCTGTGCTCTGGCCCTTGTTAAGCTCAGGAAACTCACTGGCGCAGGCACTGGTTGTTTTTGGATTTACTGCTCGTTTTCCATTTCAGCAGTCCTTGTGCTCTTCCAGGAGGATTGAGACATGGCTGGGCCTTGATATCTACACTTCCTTATCCCTAAAATTTTCTTTGCTGCTGTTTCTGGCAGAGTCATACAGTGACAGTGCAGCTGTGGGCAAGATGGTGGAGATGGTACTTTCTAGTGCTGATCAAAGCCCAACTATGAGGACTGTGTTTTTTCAACAGCAGCAGCTACCAGTGTTTTGTTGTCAGTTGCTGCCAGTGACTTAGCACTAATGTTGACAGAGTGTGAAATTTTAGGGAAAGTAGACTGATATGTAGACCAGGTCCTCTCTATTAAAAAAAACTATCCTATTTTTACTATAAGGTGATATCATAGTGGTCATTAAAAAGGATTTACTTCCCCACATCTCCAAAATGCAGTCATTGTGAATTAAGTGCATTCCTTGAAGCTTGCTGAGCTTTCAGGAAGAGTCTCCTCAGAAAAATGCAGATCTCACTGCTCTCTCTGTTATTATAATAGGGACCTTTTGACTTGACTTTTTCCTTTGTCCATGGTGAACCATGGTACCTGCATTGTCCTTGGCATTATCTTAGGTGTAATATCATAAACTGAGAGATGATCCTGCCTGTATTCAGTGTTTTCATGCAGCAATTTTATTTTTGTTGACATTCACAGTACTGTAATAAATAATAGACTTGATGATCACTCTCGCATCTGTGCCTGCCTTGCAGATGTGATCTTATCAGGGTTCCACTCTGTCAGAATGCCTTTAAAAAAAACAAAAAGGAAAAAAAAAAGAAAAATCAGAAGCTTAAACTCATTCACAAAAATACCTCGTGGTACATTTCCCCTTCTGATGTAACCTTTTAAATCTTAGCTTTTCTTCTACACTTAATGGGCTTTTATTTCCATCTGTTATCTCCTTTGTAAAAAGATATTTGAACTAGTGGTTTTGAGCACAGGTCCGGAAGCCTGAAACTCCTGAATTTTAACATTGGCCATTACTCTTCCCTTGCCTTGGGCAAGTCATTTAACTACTTTGCCTTTGTTTTTTCACCTGTAAAGCGGGGTTGTTAATAATACTTACCTACCTCACAGGGGTTTTGTGAGGATCAACTAGTAATGTTTGTCAAGTGCTTTAAAGAAAAAAGCATGATAGAAGTATTATGAGGTTTTCACAGCAAGATCACTAGTTCTTTTTACATTGTTTGCTTGTGTGGAGGGAGATAACCCTTTTTATTTTTTTTAATTATTGAAGCCATCAGACACTCAGATCCTAAATGATAGAAGTTGATAGAGATTCAGTTACTCATACTCCTCAGTCTTTATACCTGTTTCCTTCTTCTTCTCTTCTTTATATAGTTATGCCAGTGTTGCTACAGGTCACATGTCTCCAAGTACTTTTAGATAAGCTTCAAAACTGAAGTACTTTGAGCTTGCTGCTTCTTTCACCAGACCACCAAATCAGAATAAGTTTGTGTACTACTTCTCCCTGCCGTTAAATGGCGGTTTTGGTAATGTGATCTTTCAAGTAGACACATCTTTTCCTGCCGTCAGGAAGGGGAGGTGGTAGTGTGTAGTTCCAGAGAGGGGACTGTAAGATGAAGAACCTGGCCATTTTATGCTGCTGCTCCAGGGATAAAGGGCAGAGTAGCTTCCTATGCCCTTCCCTGAGTTAATTTCAGTGTGTTACCAGTCACACTTCAAATGCAGTGTCTCTTGTCCACAATATACAGAAGCCATCACCTGCCAATAGAACCTAGGAACAGAGAGAACGATAGTAGCTGCTGCTTGTGTATATGCCTTACAGCTCTCCCAGAATGTCTCTGGGAGGGTGGTGGGGGAAGAGGTCTTCATTGGGTAAATCCCACAGCTGTCAGGGAAACCTCTGTTACTTTCTCCCCTCTCAATCACATGGTCGCTGTTTCTTCTTTCTTGGATGTGCGTCTCAGGGATGTGCATATGAGCCCGTGTCTCTTGGAATTTGGCGTTCGAAATATCAAGAGTATGGTTTCTGTACCTGAAACCTTTCTGACTGACACTCCCTGGTCCTCTCTGTCCTGCATTGCTCCCCGTGGCCTTAGGAACATCTCTCCACTGTTGCCCTACACCACCCTCTCCATCTCTGCCAGTAATCAAGGTGAAGTGTATCCAGTGATCCTGCAGAGGAAGAAGCTGAAGCGATGCATGTTGCGCCTGTGGGATTTACACGCATAGGTATCTTGGTTTTCTGCCGCATCTGCTCTAAAGCCTGCGGAACATCTGATGCACAGTGCTTTTTCTTTCTCATCTAGAAAGCAGAACAAACAGCAGTATAACTCTGATGATGGTAATTCTGTAATGTTTACTTTGAACTAAACGCTAAGTATTTTCCTCAAAGAACCAAAAAAAGCCCCACCTTCTAACAAAAGTAACCAAATGTAATCTTCCTGGGTGTGGAAGAGGAAAGGGGAGGAGGAAAAGCAGTGACAAGGGAGCGTTCTGATCTATTTTCATCTCCACCGCTCGGCTGGAGGTGTGAAATGCTGCTTTGAGTTCCACAAACATAAGGGATTATGTTTACAAAGGTAAATGCCTTCTACCTGTTCAGGAAACTGGCTACTGGTGGGCATCGGGAGTTTGGCAAGTTTCTCTTCATTGCAAACAAGTAATGGGAGAAGGGTGTGTCTGGAAGAGGAATGGAGAAAGAGATTCATTTCATCTAGTCTTCTTGGTAAAATAATGCCACCTTCTTCTCTCCTTATGAAATGGAGGAATGAGGTGGCTGTATGGAAAATCAATTATGTCCAATATGGCTGGATTAGAAAAGGCAGCTTTTCTACTTTGCACATAAATAGGTAACAGGAAGGTACAGCTAAAGTCCTCTTGCCTGAAACACTGTCCCCCAGAAGCAGACATTGTAATAATAAAAATAGTGGCTGTGTGTATATTGATGCTATTTGCAAGTTACCTGTAAGTGTTTATTTTTTTTCTTATACTTGAAATGGCTTCCTTTACTAAACTCTTAACGTAGTTCTGGTTTCTCCCCTCCTTCTATAGTGTGCAGTAAAGAAAATTACAGGACAAATGGGGAGAATGTAGAGGAGATGACACAATGTCTTGCATATCCAGGTTTCATCTTAATTTCCATCCCATATTCTCAGAAATGTTTGAACTTCCTAAGGGTTTTCCATGGACACAGAAACTCAGCACTTTAGAAGGTGCTCTTGTAAGGCTGGCTGCCCCCTTTTCCTCCTTTTCTATATTTTTATTTTACTTTTAGTATAGTGGTACTTAAGATCACTGGTTCACTTAAAAAGAAAAAAAAACCAATAAAATGTTTAAACTCTACTAATGTACAAATAAGCTGAAATGTTGCATTTTATGTGTATTTTTGCCATAGCAGGTACTGTATTTCTCATGCTGGATTTAGAAAAAAAAAAAAGGAAAAAAAAAGAAAAAAAACAAACAAAAGGGTGATGTTTTATTGGAGTGTGACAAGTTAAGAGTAATAAGGAATTAAGTCGTCGTCATTTCATTGAAACTGAGAGATGGTGTAATACTTATATAAGTTTTCTGAAGGTTTTTTTTTTTTTTGGGCTTTTAAACAGCTTTTTTCGTTTTTTGTTTGTTTTTTTTTTTTGAAAGATATGATTGTATTATGTGCAACTCAGTTGCTTACATTATAACTACAAACTATTTTTGGGTTCCTGGAAAAAAAAAAAAAAAAAGACTAATAAATGTGTTTGGCTGCTAAGCATTTAAAGCTCGTGTTTTCCGCACGTTTTGTGTCCCGCGGCCGTGTCTGGGCCCCTCAGGCCGCGTTGGCCTCCGAGCGCGGGGGGGCGCCGTGGGCTCGGGGGCGGGGCCCGCTGAGGGCGGCGGGGCGGGGCCTCTGCCCGCCCTTATCCCGCGGCCCGGCGCGCTGCCCGTGACTGCTCTGCGCCGCTGCTGCAGCCGCTGCCATGGCGGCCCCCGGAGAGGAGGAGGACGTGATGGCGCGGTACCGCTCCCCGCTGGTGTCGCGGTACGCCAGCGCCGAGATGGCCTACAACTTCAGCGAGAGGAAGAAGTTCGGCACCTGGCGCCGCCTCTGGCTCTACCTCGCCCAGGCTGAGAAGGTAACGGCGGGACGGGCGCTGAGGGCAGAGCGGCCCGGGGCGGGGGAAGCGTGGTGCCGGGGCATCTTCACGTCCCGGTTCCCTTAAGGGCTCTGGCGGAGGAGGGCCCGGGAACCGGCGGGAATGGGCCGTACCTTCCCGGGGCTACCCTCGGGAAACCGACCAGAGCAACTTTCCAGGCGCTCCTTGGCGTGTTCCAGGGAGGAAAGGGGCGCGGGGGGTGGAGGGTTTGCGAGTTCAGGGTTACCCAACCCTCTGTCCACAATCGTCCGCGTACCTGTCGCCCCTCAGCAAATCGCCTCACCTCATACCCTCCCCCTTGCACTTTTGCCTGCACTGTAAAATTGGTTTTGTAAAAGCTCTGCTAAGCAATCTTTGGTGAGGGGTTGCCTTTGAGCAAACATCGGTGTCCTTCCCCAGCGCTCGGCTGTTTGCTTTCTAGGAGGTGTGACGGATGAGAGCCACTGTCCCGTTCAATCCGATGGCTGGCCGTCCGTGCCAACCGGACCACCCCCTGCATCTGCAGCCAGTTGTTTTTAGGTAGCCCTTTTTTCCAAGATGAAGTTTACTTTTGGCCAAAGTGAGCAGAACATTTACCCCGCAAGTAGTTGTGATTATTCCAGTAGGCTGAGTGCCACAAAAATACCACAAAAGATTGGGTATTGTGAATTATTAATTCAGCTGTTAGGGGGCAGCAACTGAGAAGCATGTCCTTATGACTGCAAGCTGTTGTGTTAGTAGAGTATATGAAGTTAACTTTCTTAACATGTAGTTTAAGCTGAACCTTCCGACTTTGACTCTGGTCCTGATTTGGGATACACGTACAGCCATTATTACATCTTCATTGAGACACATTCAGTTTTAAGATGCACTGACTTGATTCCTTGTGACTCTTAGAAGGTTTTTGACAGTGAAAAAGCTGTAATGTGTTCCAAAAAAAAAAAAACCAAAGAAAAAACAGCCACAAAACCACCCCACTTTCTGACAGAATGGCTTTAGCTTTCAGACTCAATAGGTGCCCGTTTGTTTTGTACAGAGTCCAGTTTCTGTTTTCAAAGCCCTGGGATTGTTAGGAAGCAGTCCCAGCAGTAGGTCTGGCTGTTACTATGAGTGCAAGGGCAGAGAAGCACTGTGCTAGAGAATGAACAAGCAGTGCACAGTGTCATTACTGCGTTCCTTCTCTGTGCAAGGATCATGTCACTACAGCAGCTTTGTCAATAATATGCTGGACCAAATGTGATGTTTCAGAAGCTGAAGATGTAATATACAGCTGTGCTAAACAGGAGTCACCTTCTGAAGTACCACATGCCTGATTTTGTCACAATTCAGATGCTGGAGTGAGAAAGCTACAAATCTCATCTAGCACAGAATGTGCCGGTACCATGGAATGCATGCTTGAGCAGCTTTGCCTGTTGGAAGCATGACGATTTAAACATAGTCATATCAATTCCAACAGATAATCATCACTTTTTCTTCTGTTCAGGAACAGAATACGTGAGTTGCCCAATAGGAGAAAGCAATCTGCTTGAAAGAACCAGTTTGATATTTCTAGGTTTACATTCCCAAGCCCTGAACTTGGGGCTACCCCATCTCTTGACCGTTGCTCTGCCTCCCATTGCCACCCCAGAGTTTTGTTCCCAGAGAGTAGAGACAGGTCTTACTTCTTGAGCTCTCTTTTCATAGTGGGAAGAGGGAAACTACTATTTTTATCTGTCTCCTCATTCCAGAGCAGTTTGTAATCTAATGTCAGCTCTGGACTAAAGGAGGAAGAGTCAGCTAATTCCAACACCTGTTATCTCTGTCAGTGATCAGATCAGAGTTACAGATACAAGCAGTTTCTTTAGGTTCCTTACAGAAGACGCATAGTAGTTCTGTGAAAAAGAACACCAACTCAAATACCAGGTAATAAATGAACTCTGGCAGTTTACTGCAGCACATATCCTCACTTCCAAGACAGTCATATGTTGCTTCTTCAGTCATTCTTATTGAAGATACATAGTGTATGTTTTCAGATACATTAAAAACCAAACAGTGACAAATGAACTGTGGGCAGTACTTACTTTTGTCTTCTGATAAATCAGATCTAGGAAGATCTAATCTTAGGTTTTCTGAAAGTTGCAGGGAGTAGTAAGTGTGAAGACATGCAACTTAGTGATAAAATTTTAGGGCCAGGCAGATGGCTTCAATATTCACTCTACTTAACAGGTGAAATTTTCAAGAGGTCCACTTGGAATATGTGAGATAAGAATGGAAGAATTATTTCAGTAGAAACTGAATTTGGCAGAAAGTCTATACGATGTTTTGTTCCGTTCAGCAGGCAATAGCAGGAGTTTGAAAGAGCAGGCTTAGCAAAGTGTGTGATTAGTAAGAAAATCTTGTCTTTTCCCAACTGACACTATTTAAAGTTTGGGTTAAGAGCTGAATTTGTACCCATCCCAAAACTCTAGTTTAATTTTTTTTGCATAAATTCCTTTGTATTATGATTCTTCTGTTAATACTTTTTATCTTGAACTCTTGACTTAATTGTATTTGAAAGTTAAGTACAAATTTCTTTGAGCTCTCCTTTCTCGTAGAAGTAGCTTTGACATCCTGCAGCATCAAACTGACTTACAATATGTTTTGCACATGTGAAACATAAATGTTTTCTCTCTTTCTATAGTAACCCTCCATCTATTTTTCCTGTCCAACTCAATTTTCAATCTTTTCCTGTTATATGTTCTTTATATGATGAGCAGCCCAGTGTTCTCACTCTGTGTGCAGGAGCTATGCCGTGTCACCTGCCTGCTCTGCCCCATCCTTTAGGAATAGTGATGAACAGTCATAGCTGTTAGAGTGGGACATCAAAATATTGGGACAGTCTTGAAGGGATGACACCCTAAAAGCACAGTCCAGAGAGCTCATCACTGACCTCACTGACCTGTGGTGCTTTGTGAAAACTTTGTGTTCTCCCTTGTGTAGTTTTCCTACTTGGTTTTCTTAGGTACACGGGTTTGAAGGACGTTTGATTGTTTTCTTTCCAAGGTACTGCCAGTGTCAGGGAAAGCTCACAGGAAAGAGGCCTCACACATTTGTGGACAGATGAAAACATCATTTGTCTTGGCACTACCCTACCTTGCATGTGTTCTATGTCAAATCATCCCTTTTTGGTGGGTTACTTCTTTGCTGTCTGTTTGACTGTGTACTAGGGTCAGCTTTTCCCAAAGGATCACAGATGTCTGAGCAAGGCATGAGATTTTAATCTTGGCACTTGCAAGAGTGTATGGCCTGCTGAGCTGCCTGTGCTTTTAGGCAGTTACAGTATGTATACATATGTATACAGTATGATACAGTCTGTATCAGTGTACCTCAAAGGCAGCAGTCTGGGGCCCTGTGCTTTTCCTCATTTAGCTGAACACTCATGGTCATATATATGCTTGCAACAGCATAAATTTGGGTAGTAATTATCTGATGAGGACCTTGAGGACACATCTGCTTCACCTGCTGTCTTCTTCAGTTCCAGGTTCCACATCTGCAAAACATTTTTTCAGTCAGTTTGATTTTGAACAGAACCAATTTTTGAAATACTTTGAATCCTGGAAACCTCCTGGTTGGTGATTTCTCGTTACTAATGTACAGGACAATACAATTTTCATTTGGAAAAGGCAGTAATGCCAAGTTCACTGCGAGACTTTTAATTTCTCAGTATCAGGAAAAGACATTTTTCTCATCTTAGTTAGTTTGTGCCAGAATTACACCAGTGTATAATCTTGTGGTTGGATATCTTTGTTTTTAAGTCAGCTTGCTGAAAAGCTCTAGCAATGAGTTTCGAACATGAACTAGGAGCATTCATCTCCTTCTTCCAGATCAGGTAATTGATTTCACAAGGTTTCATATTCAGTCTGAGATGAGGTACTTCAGGACTTTTGAAAAGGTACAAACATATAAAATATATATACCTTTCCATATGTTCTAAGTCCCCTGTTTACAGTTGTGTAGGTCTAGTTGTGGTCCAGAGAGTTTTTCCTAACACAAGCTATTGAGTCACATGGTAGCTGGATTTTTCTTTACCCAAAAGGTAAAACTTCATTAGAAGTTTAAACTATACTATTTTTATATCACTTTTCCCCATGTGTTTTAATTTTTGTAGTTTTCACAGGAATGTTACATGATTGGGGAAAGTATGAAGCCCAAGAGGAACGTCTAAGAATGACCACTGTCCTATCCTATTGGAAAAGGCTGGAGAGCCCTAGAATGAAAGCATTTGCTCTTACAGCTCGATTATACCAAACTGTCACGCTTCTGGGAGATGTCATACGGGAGTAAATTATTTCAACAGCTTCTGTCTCCGTTTGCCAGTAAAGAGAAAAAGCAATAAAAGTTCTTCTCCCCTTGCAGTCACTTGGGCTTCCTATCACAGATGAGCAGATACAGGAGATGGAAGCAAATCTGGACAACATTGACTTCAAGATGGCAGCAGAGGAAGAGAAAAAGCTGCGTCACGATGTGATGGCCCACGTGCACACCTTTGCCCACTGCTGTCCGAAAGCTGCAGCCATCATTCACCTTGGAGCAACTTCCTGCTACGTAGGGGATAACACGGTAATATAGTATTTCCAGTTCCCTGCCTGCAGAGCTGGGCAAAACAAAGCTACAGGTGTTTATTTTATAGCTCTCTATAAACTTTTCTTTATAAAATATTAAATGGACTTTTCAAACATTATTATTAATTTTACTGTTGAAGTTAATTCAGTCCTTTAACCTGGCTACCCTAGGAAGGCAAGCTCCACTTGCCTTCTTTCTTCTGATGTGAAGCAAGATCTATCTGGAAACTGTTCCCTAACCTCTGCTTGCATGTTAAATACTAAAGGAGATAAGAAGGGAGTTGCAAACACATGAAGAAACAGGTGAACTGTGTGATTTATCAGTTACACCACTGGGACAAGAGTTCACTGACTTAGAAAGCAAGGTCCATGAGCTTTCAATTTGTTCTTGGAGCCCCTGCGTAATTCAGGGGAAAACAAGCTTTTCAGCAGCCAAGAGAATGGATCAGTGTTAAGTGAGAAAGGAAGTACTACCATTCTACAGAAGTGTGAAATATTTGTGAAAAACCTCATCTAAAACAGAGTGCAGACTGAAGCCTCATTTCTCAGTATACGTTGCTGTTCCACTGTTAAAGCCATTGCAACTTCACAGCTGCTTCTGTCGCACGAGAAGCTGCTGTGTGATTATTTTTTCTCCTTTGCAAACCTGTTTAGCTTTTGGGTAATATCACCTTCCTGGTGACACTTGCACTCAGCTGTATGTCAGCCACAAAAGAAGGAGTGAAGATGACTGGTGCCTCATCAGTCCACTTACCTTCCCGCTGTCTTTAGTGCCTGTCTACAGTGCCTGTATTTTCCACTTGGGACTGTATGATTTAGTCTGTCATTCCATGGGCAGTCTCGAGAACCTCAAAATAATCATTCGTAGGCACTTGGTGGAAACAGGTCTTCCACCACTCATTATGACTTCCCATGGACAGTATAAAAGGAACAATGGTGGATCCAGCATTTTTGTCATAAGCAAGTTCAGTGCAAGTTCTGTTACAAGAAGGAAGGCAAAGCATTTGTTTTAAGAGGAGACTTTTAAGTCAACGAAGCATAATCTGTGTCCTCTCTGAGAGAAACCGTCACATCTGGTCCTTTAGACATGGCCCAAAGTTCCTTTTTTGCTTCTTTCAGGATCTGATTGTCCTCCGTGATGGGTGTAACCTGCTGCTACCCAAGGTGAGAAGGCAGTTCTGCAGTGTCTCAGAATTGAGGAGCGCTCATGTCCTGTGCACATGCTGTATTTAACTTAGATTTTCCTAAGCCTTTGTGAGAAGCTAGGAGGAGTTGTCTGTCTGGGTTGTTCTCAAAAAAGTCAACAGTTCCCTTCCTTTCCTTTCTCAAGTCTTTTCCCAGAGCTTTTTTGTTCACAGTGAGAATTACAAGCTGCTCCTTGTTTATCTGTGCCACAGGTACTAGTATCAGAAAGCAACTGTATTGCTTTCAGGATTATCTTAGTCTTATCCATAGCTATATTCCTAGGAGTGTGTCAGCATTCAAGAAACTACATAATACAATTTTCTGAGGCCAAATGTAGCAGGAGTGTAGTGTAGTGGTATCTATCTGACCTGACTGAGTTGGTATCCAGTTTGCCCTGGACTGTACGTGTGTCAGTTACACCAAACCAACTTTATTTCTGACCAGTTCCAGGAATAAAGAAAATATACCCAAGGATGAGCCAACTGCAGAATTGGGTTGGGCATAAAGATTAGACTAGTTTGAGCTCAAGTCCAATGACCGGTGTTAGCTCTTGCTTGAGTTTCATAGCAAGCAGAAATTGCATGCATGCCCTGAAAAACTGAAACACACCATGTTGTACAATTGAAGGGGGCTGCACAGTTGCCCCTCAAGGTCCCTCCCTGCACAACTGTCCCTCCTGGCACAGTTGTTTCCCTCCCCTTTTTCTCATAACGTTGTGCTTAAGCATGCTAACTTCTGCTGTGTTGTTTGGGTGTTTTTCTGTCTCATTCCACCTCTTTTCTATCCTTCCTGCTTCCACCAGCTCGCAAGGGTGATCAGCCGGCTGGCCGACTTTGCTGAGAAGTATGCTGACATGCCTGCTTTGGGCTTCACTCACTACCAGTAAGTAGCCATCAGCCTTTGCTTTGTTTTTGTTCTCTGTGCCTTGATTAAACTGCTACTGCTCTTTTGTCATCCTGGTTCCCATCTCTGACCCGTGGCAGTTGGTGGTTCAGAAAAGGCATATGTGCCTGACTCCAGGCTTGTCTCAGGAAACTGGACTGTTGCTTTGACTGGCTGTCAGCAGTTGCTCCAACACAGCGTCATAAAGGATGACTGCTGGGCAAACACAGATGTGCATATTCTGGGCTGTTTCAAAAAAGTGTAACTGGGAATTGCACTAAGCCTGTCTTCCAGTCACATTTTCTTTGTTTTTCTCTAAGTGATTTTCCGCTGCAGCCTAAAAAGTTTTGCTAGTGGCTACTTGTTACTACAGATACTGAGTCAAAGGACAATGGGATCTGGGTGGTTCTGTTCTTGGGGTAGTTTAATCTCCTGCTTCATGAAGACTGTTTTCAGAAGCATTAAACTATACCATGAGGTGAGCCTGGACCTTCTACCCCAGTGATACAGGAATAGCAGAGGCAGGGAAATTATGCACAGGTTGTGTCAGAGTTGGTGTCTGGCACTTTAACATTTCTCCCAAAGGAGAGTGAAAGCGTCAGGTCTCTGATTAATTGGCTTGCAGTACATGCGGTGTCAGTTCCATCAGCTCTAGTCCTAGAGCCCTCTTCTTCTACAGCTTCTTGGAGGAGTATCTGCATTAGTTTTATTTTGGCTTTTAGAAAGAGGACAGAGGAGTATTCAAGAAGTGTATACAAGGTGAAATCATAATTGATTTCTCAGCCTTTTCTGCAGTGTTTGTTAGCAGGGCCTTTTCTCCATTTACAATCAGGTCCTTGTTTTCCCTAGCCTTCCCTTTTCCTGCTTGTGTACTTGCAGAGGCCTGTCTTGTTGCCTTTTACATCCCACACTAAATTCATCCAGGTGGGTTTTGGCTTTCCTTGCCCCATCCCTGCAGTGTGGAACAGTGTCTTTGTATTCCTCCTGGACTGCCTGTCCTTGCTTCCAGATCTTAGAAGCTTCCTTTTTATGTCTGAGCTTAATCAGGAGCACCTTGTTCATGTGCATATGGTTTTTTAAAAGTAGTATAGATGTTTTCTTCAGAGTTCACGTGGACAATTTGAAATATTTCAGTTTCTGGGTTCTGCATAACACCCATGTTTTCACTTCAAAGCATCTGCAGGGGGAGTGAAGTGTAGCTGAAGCTTGCAGTTACTTATTTCAAGGTAGAGGTCTTACAAGAAGTGTTGGCTGACAGCATTGTTGAAGTGTGTTTGCGTAGAGGCTGAGGAACACATTTTTGTAAATAAGAAGGAAAAGGTTCCTGAGAGGAATCATTTAAAATCACAAAGTGAATGCAGATGTTTCTATGCTGAGAAGTTCACACCAGTGCTGTAAGTCAGCCGGGGTGTCCCCCGTGCCTTGGGTGAGCAGAATTGGGGTGGGGGACAGATGCCCCCCAGTTTGTCACAGCCCCGGCAGGGGGCGCCCGCCTGGCACGTGGACACAGAACTGCTGCTTTCCGGTAATGTAATTCCTGAAAGGAATGATTACATCTTCATTACCATTTACTGCCGGCACTGGTACATCCTTCTGCCTAAGCCAAATCCTGTTAATTTCTGCTCAAATGAGTCAAAAGAGATTAATCTGTAGGGAGGTCCTAATGGCAGACTCAGCAGTGAAGTGCAGTGCTTGTGCAAATCTTCAATGAGTTGTGTTCTTGATTGTTTTCAGACCTGCCCAGCTCACCACTGTGGGGAAACGCTGCTGCTTGTGGATTCAGGACTTGTGCATGGACCTGCAGAACCTGGAGCGGGCTCGGGATGACCTGCGCTTCCGGGGTGTGAAAGGCACGACTGGCACTCAAGCCAGCTTCTTGCAGCTCTTTGAGGGAGACCATAGTAAAGTACGTCAGACAGCCCAGGGTGCAGACTTACAGTCTTGGCAATTTTCCATTGTGAAACGCTGTTTTCTTTGAGGGAACGTTGAGATTCTGGCATTAAATTTACAAGGGCAATGTGATCCCTCTGGGGGTCACTGACACAAGGCTCGGTGTAAAAGTGAGCAGCATTTGGGAAGGGATGTTTCACAGAAAGTAAAAGATTTTTTTGACAGTAAACTGAGAAAAGCAAAGGATCATTTTTGCTCCTGCTGACCTTACTGAATCCTATTTTGAACTCTTATTTTTCGCTTCCCCCCAAGGTTGAAGAACTGGACAGATTAGTGACTGCAAAGGCAGGATTTAAGCGGTATGTAACAAGCATTCTTAGCAGTGTGTGACTCCTGCTGGTGGTGTTGGCCCAGATTCCCCTGGCTGCCAAACTGACATCTGTGCTGCTGTTCACTTTTCTCCCTTGCCATCTTCCATTCCCAGTTGCATTTTCCTGCATGAAATTTCACTTCCTAAATAGGCCACCTCTACTTGTCTCCCTGTCAAAGCACAGCTGTCCATTTTTCCTGTTTACCTCTCTCCCATCTGCATGCTGCCCGAAGAAATTGACAGCCTGAATCCAAAGTTGTTTTCATCGGGGCAGAATGACAGCCCTCCACTTCAAGAGCCATATCACTCCTTGCTCAAAGTCTTGCAGTACTGTTGTGTCTGGCTGGAACACTCAACTTCTGTGCTTATTTGTAGGGCTTACATGGTCACAGGGCAGACCTACAGTCGCAAGGTGGATATCGGAGTCCTGGCTGTGCTGGCCAGTCTGGGGGCTTCTGTACACAAGGTGAGCACCCTACTTAGATGCATTGGGAAGAGGGAGAAATGTTTCAGTTCTTGAAGAAAAGGTGCTCATGGTGCAGAACGCTCTTCTCAAGAAATACTGGTGTTCCTTGTTCAGCTGTCTTCTTTGTGATCATGTAAATTCACTTCTGGGTACACGCCTGGTACTCAAATCTCAAAGATCTTAAGACCAGTGACAAATAAAGCAAGTTAACTGAGCAGATTCTAAGATGGGTTAACAACTCCTACACCAGATATTAGTCTAATCTATGCTAAATTGATGCCATTAGAATAAACGTCTTTCCTAGTGGTGTGTGAGTTTTTAAATTTCACCATTTGCTGCTAGTTAATTGCCTTTCTGATAATGGGGTTATTCTCTCTGGGCTTGTGGATTACTTTCACTGATTTATTTCTGTTCCTTCCCTCTTCCTCCTCCTGGGCTGAAGTGATCTGTGGAATTTTCTTCTGTTTTGTTTTTTTCCCAGTTCAGTGAGCACACATTATGTGTTTGCAAATCACTGTGTAATTTTGTTATGCATTTTCAGTGTTCTCTTCTTACCTGTCTTCCATTCCCTGCAAACATTTGCCCTTGTTGGAGTCTTGTTCTCATCTAATACAGTGGGCATGCTGTTTTCTTTGTTTTCTTGACAAACGTTTTTAGGCTAGGAAGTATGATTGCAGTGTCAACCTTTTTGTCAAATTTTTCACTGCCCCCGGTGTACTTCTTGCACATAGATGGAAAGATTCTCCAAGAGCACTAACAGTAAGATATATTGGTGTGTGTCAGTTTGGTTCTGTTTTGTTCATTTCTTACGCTGTCTTTCTAGATTTGCACTGACATTCGTCTTTTGGCCAACCTGAAGGAGATAGAGGAGCCTTTTGAGAAAGACCAGATTGGTAAGGGATGAGAGAGATTTCCTGGACTGGTGTATATGTCTTTTCATTTATGTTGGTGTGGCCTTTTAAACAAACTTAGAAATGTCACTGACAGAAGTTGCTTTAAATTAACTGGAGTTGACATTGTTAGTATTTTGGGTCCTTTTAAAACAAAAAGAAAGGGGGGTAGAAAAAAAGGGAAAAAAAAAAACACCTTACCTAAAGGTTTCTGGATATTAATAATTAAAATCAGATTTCTATTTGTGCATTTCCTGTGTTTGAGGGGAGAGCAGAAGTAGCCATGTATGTCCCATTGCCTAGAGAGGAAAACCTGGGTCTGAGGAGTGCTTAACATTTTCCAGTCCTCATGAAGCTGACTGGAAAGTAGGTTTTCAGCTCAACTCAGCATTTTTATCTTTATAAGCAGACAAATTAGGAACAGTGAAACTAGAGTGGACCCTTTCACCCTCGCCAGAAGAATACCGATGATGTGATTCTGACATTGCTAGAAGGGGGAAAGGAAATGTTTTGGCTCTTGGCTGAAAGAAAGTTCAGGTCCCCTAAACAGTTTTATAGAATTGAATCAGCGAATTAAGCCTTAGTTCTATCTAGTACTTGTACCATTCTACATTCTGTGGATTATTTTAACATCCATTCACTAGAGCAACAGGCAGCAGTCTATCTGACTTCAAAGGACACTGTTATTGAGCAGATGGAGGCTCCAACACTGCTAAGATTACCATGGGTAGCCTAGAGAGATGGTGCTAAATGCTACATTAAAAAGTGAGACTATTTGTCCTTTTTATGTGGTAGTGCTTCCATTTTGCAGAATTGCAGAAATGTCTTCTCACTTTTTCTCTGCCCACATTTGGATGTTTCTGGTCTGAAGGGCAAAGTGGCAGCGTCATTTTCGTCATTACATACTGCCCTTAGAAAATAGTTGTGTTTTGAGGCTTTAGTCAAAGCTACGATTCCTCACACATTTTTCTTTCCTGGGGGAGGACCTTCATCTCTTCTTGCCGAATGCACTCCTGCTGTTGCCCTATTTGCATCCCTTTTCCCCCTCTGCCAGGTTCGAGTGCTATGCCTTACAAGAGGAACCCGATGCGTTCGGAGCGCTGCTGCAGCCTCGCTCGGCACCTGATGACGCTGGTGATGGATCCCCTCCAAACAGCCGCCGTGCAGTGGTTTGAGCGAACGCTGGATGACAGTGCCAACAGGTCTGTTCAGATTGTGCAGTGCAGCAATTGCAGATGGCCTTGTGCAGAAAGGTCCTTTGCTCTGTTTAGAAAATACTGCCTTTAAACTCAACCCACAAGATACCACCTTGACAAAAAGCGGTCTCAGTAGAACCTAGAGACTACAAACTGGTTTCCTCTGTAACATCAGATAAAAGCTTTTAGTTTTTTTTTTAATGTCAAGATCATCTGCTAAGTGAACCAGCAGTGAAAGGGAGGGATACGGAAGCCAGGGTAATAAATTGCTTTCACAGTCTTCCTGTTTCAACTGCATAGTATTACAGTACTCACATTTCTCAAATTTTCCTCCTTGTTTTGTATGCAGTTTTTTGACCCTGCTTTTTTTCGCTTCTTAAAGAATAGTTCAATACCTTAACCCTCCAAATAATCTAAACAAACTTATCTTAATTTTGAAAAATGTTGTTCTTTACAAGAAGTAGTTCAGATCCTAGAGAAAGAGCACAATTGCTCTACTTTTTAAAAAAATGTTTCATGAAAATATGTGCAGGTCTTTAGGATATTGCTCAACAAATTTTGCTTTGTTTTATGATTCCTCATTACAACTATTTTGAGCTGAGCAGAAGTTATCTACAATTATTATCAAGTAAATTACAGCAATTAAATTCAATGCTTCCATCTTTTATTTAGTACTAAATCTGCATAAAACTCATACCTACCTTTGAAACATTTTAGCTTCAAAATCTTATTCTGTTGCAGAATTTGATCTCTTAGAATCTTCGAAATCTCTAGACTTCCAAGGTATGGCACCTGTGAAACAATGAACAGCAGCAGTTTTGGCTGTAGATTAGCATTAAGATTGCTGATGAGAATGTTATTTTTAAAATGTCTCCACAAACTTAATACCTGCATAAAATTTCATGAAAAAATAGAAGATTTTTCCCAAAGGGACTTTACTCCACAGCTGCTAGTCTCATTTAAAAAAAGCTGCATAGGCAGCAGAAAACGATGTAAATCTAAGAAGTTGCATACTGGTTGATATGGTGTGTTTATTTCCCAATAGCTACCAAGTGTTGAGAGATGTACTGGAATGTTTAAAATTTTATTTTTATCTCATCTAATAGAAAGATTCATTTGTCCACCTCATTAAGGAATTATAAAAATCTGTGCCCTGGATTTTTCTTATGAAAGCTACAGTGTTTTGGAAGGAGAACAAGCCAGAGAAAGTTCAATCAATCTACAGTTCAGAAAAGTTGTTTTAAGACATTGTGATAGAATTGGAGGCCTTAGATGTATGACAAGGTTCAAGAACTAGGATATTTTATAAGATCACAGTTCAGAATGGGCCAGGCCCTGCTGTCACAGATGGTTGATGCTGTGTTTGCTGCACTGTGACACAGAGCATTTTGCCTGATACAGCTCAGTCTCCACTACTCCTCTTGTTTCCCTCCTCTCCTTTTTGTCAGGAGCCTCCTTTGTGACCAGGAGCTGGTTTCTTGGAGGAAGCCCTCACCAAATGCACGGATCCCTTTGGGAGTTCCCCACTGAGCACAGCCAGGCACAGGATGAGCATGCAGCATGTCTTACTCCTGCAGGGTAGGATCAGTAGTAGACAGTTCAACATAGAACACACAGGGGAAGATACTGTAGATTGCTGCCCTGCTTGCTATCTGTATAATCACGGAATTACCTTGAAGCTTTCTCTGTGTGCCTTCACCCTTCCCTCCCCCTCTCTACTAACCAAAAAGAAAAAAGAGAACAGCTCCCGTGTTAGGCCACAGTAAGGCCATTTACAGCATTATTTACAGAAACTGAAGGATCTGAGGTGGACTGGAACATGGCCTTTGTTGCTGACCAGGGCTCTGGGTATGTGTGTTTCGTAGGCGCGTGTGTCTGGCTGAGGCTTTCCTCACAGCTGACATCATTCTGAGTACGCTGCAGAATGTCTCCGAGGGACTCGTGGTGTATCCAAAGGTAAAGCAGGAGATAATGGACTTCCTTGGTAATGCCACAACTGTGGCAAAGTATAAACAAATGCTCCCACTCCAAGGATTACATTTTTATCTGTTAGTTCAAATGGTTTCTGAATTTTGCTCTGTTCTTGCCATATTCTCACAGTTGTAGGACATACATGAGAAGTCTCTCGTGAGGTCAATAAAAGAGTAAATACGAAACTTCTCACAAAGGATATTTTTCCCTGAGTTACAGAATGGATTTGTAGAACTTAGCAGCAGAATTTACTATCTAGACAGATCTCATCCTGTCCTGTAACTTACTACAGGTTAAAGAAAATTATTGTACATCTTTTCCAGAATAATGTCTCTTACAAGAAACGGCTTCTAAGTATTATCAACTTCAAGATCTGGATTTCCAGAGCTAAGTTCAAAATGAGAATTTGTCTTTGCATCATGGGGACAAACTTTATCAGGGCCTCTTATAATAGGACAAGGGTTGTAATGGTTTTAAACTGACAGAGGGACAATTTAGATTATATAGGAAAGAACTTTTATTACTAAGAGGGTGGTGAAACACTAGAATAGGTTGCCCAGAGAGGTGGTGGATGCCGCATCTCTGGAAACATTCACAGTCAGGTTGGACAGGGCTCTGAGCAACCTAATCTACTTGAAGATGTCCCTGCTCATTGCAGGGGATTGGACTAGATGGCCTTTAAAGGTCCCTTCCAACCCAAACTTTTCTGTGATTCTGTGACTGTTGTCCAGTCCTAGAGATTCAAGGGGGGAGGAAAAAAATCTTCACTGCGAAGTTTTCACTCGTCTCTAGGCTTTCTATAATGCTGTTTCTTTTTTCCTGTTTTTTTTTTTTGTGTTTAAGGTGATTGAGAGAAGGATCCGGCAGGAGCTGCCATTCATGGCCACAGAGAATATAATCATGGCAATGGTGAAGGCTGGGGGCAATCGTCAGGTACAAATGAAGCGTCCAAAATACCTTTGTTCATAGCCTGGTGTTTGTCTCCTGAGAATCAAATGTATCTGGGCTCTTGTCCTGTCTCACCTTTCTCTGCTCTTCACCTGCTCCCATGGAGTTACTATAATTACACTGCTGTGCAAAGCCAGGCTCTGCTCTCCGAGGGGAGAGCACTTGTGGAGATCCCTATTTTCTGTTAGGAACACTGTGTGTTTGAGCTGATCTGGCTGGCTGTGCTGGAGAAGAGGGAGACCTATTTTTATATTTGATACTAGTAGGCGTTTTCCTTTTTTAAGTGTTTGAAGGAACTTGGAACACAGGCCAGGCTTCTTTAAATGGAACATGTTGGCAGTTGGCTACCTTATAAATTAGAAGAGGATGAATCAGTGCTGTTAACAAAAAAGCAAGTAAGACCATTCTGAACCAGTCATTCATGTGTCATTCTTCCCTAACTCAGTATAGTATGTTAACCACTTTGTTTATAGTTCTTCATTCAGCTTCCTGTGTTCAAGCAAACTGTAATTAAATATTTTCCTTAGTAAATAAACCCAGACACAATTAGATTATATTTCCTTATCATTTAATTTCACAATTCAGGTCAAAATTGATAATCAAATTTCCATCTTAATAAAACACCTGATTTTCACTTACCTTTTAGATAGTAATTTTTCCTTCTATGATTACTTCCACATCAAGGACAGAAGTTAAACTTGCAAGAATAACGAAAGGGTTTGATAGAAGCTTTGAGCAGAATAGTTCTAGTTTTCTGAAACACTTGTGGCAAATCACCCACTAAATTAGTCAGGAAACATCCTTTTTTCCTTTTTATTTTTCCCCTATGTCTCTGATGTCAGTGGGTCGGTGAGTAAGCTTCCTGACTGAACACATTAAGGGTCACATCATGTGAATAACGTTCTGTGATTCATTTGTGTCTCTTGTTGACCTGCCTTCATTCTGGTGCTGTTTAATTACACACCTATAGGGCTTAGTACATTTGTAGAAGGTATTCATATTCACATTCGTATGTTCTGTTTTCCTGTGCTGGGAACTTTGGAACAGCACATTTTCTAGGCTTTCCCACCTCATAGCACAAAAACTCACTTCCCCACTATTAAACAGCTGCCTCCCCTAAACATCCAGAAGATAGATCTGTTCACCTGAGGCAGGTCAGTGCTCAAGCCAAATGACATTTGGATGGAGGAAACAGGATAATTTTTGTCCTAACTGTAGATCAAGGATAATGCATTTAAGGATTGCGTAGCTGTAAATGCAACCACATGGCTGTACTTCAGGACCAGCATAGCAATGTCTTGATTTCACAGATGGTACCTGACTACAGCTGGGTTCCCTTGTTCTTACCCATTGATTCCAAAGGAATGGGTTTTTCCTCGTTATGTCCTTATGTAAGCCATGGTTTGCAAAGTCTCACTGCTTGTTAAATTGGACGGATTCTTTTCTTTTCCATTTTCCAGATCTGTAGAGGTTTTACATGGTTTACAGTTGAAAACAAAAACCCTGTAGTGACTCAAGAATATTTGGGAAATTTGAAGAAGTATAAATTATTCCAGTGTCATTAGTTTATGATATAGATCAAAAGGGAGTGTATGAGACATTCAGACTGTTTTATCCTCAAAGGGCAGATGTGAAAGCATGAAGAAAATCTTGTTTTAATGTAGTGGCACGTGAGACTGCAGTCCAAACTGTGTCTTCTTTTTTGCACTGTCCAGGGCAATACACTTCAATATTTTTCCCTCCCACACAAGTTGGTGAGATGAACATGTGCTGTCAGTAGCAATGGAATGACTTTTCTTTTCCCATCTTTTTCCCCATGTACCTACAGGACTGCCACGAGAAGATTCGTGTTCTCTCTCAGCAAGCAGCGGCTGTTGTGAAACAGGAAGGGGGTGATAATGACTTCATTGCCCGTGTCCGTGCTGATCCTTACTTCAGCCCTATCCATAAACAACTCGACAGCCTGTTGGATCCCTCCTCCTTCACTGGACGTGCTCCTCAACAGGTAAAGTACTGGGAAGAGGCTATGGGTTGTAATGCCATGTGTAGTTAATTCCTGCATCCTTTTTGTATGCTACAGAGTGTTCATGTTCTATAACTCTGGCCATGCTACTAAGGAAGACACATTTCTCTCTTTTGATTTCCTTGGCTTTCTTGTCTTTCTTCCCTGTGGCTTCACACTTTTGACCCTGGACATACCAGACTGTTGGGTGTCTTTGTGAAAGAGAGACCCCAGTGAGACAAGCAGGTTTAAGTGGGGAGGAGGAGGCAAGCCCTTTTCCTAATTTTTTTTTTCTCATCTTGTAACAGGTGGCAAAGTTCCTGAAGGAGGAGGTTCGACCAGCACTGATTCCATACCAAAGCAAGATGGGTGGGAAAATTGAACTGGCACTTTAGGTATAGTCTGCAAATGTGTGTGGGTACAGGAAGATAATAAAAGCCTTATTGACCCAGGTCTATTTACTGTGTCATGTTATTTTGGTTCTCTACAGTGCATTTAACCCCCAGAGCTTACAGCCACCTTGATTCCAGATGGGCTTTTTATTCTTTGTCTGCTGTTTGGTCAAGCCTCCATCTATAGTGTGCTGGGTTACTGAGAAATGCTCAATTGTGACAAGGTAACTTTATCACAGCACCTTTCATTGGCCCCTTACAGAGCACTGTCAGCTCTTAAAGAGCAATGCCAGGTGCTGCCTGGCATTTGTGTAGGACTGACTTGTTGAAGAGCAGAGGTAAGGGGAGCTGAGCCCACTCCCATTTTCATCTTTCTTTCCATGCCCTGAAACTTTCTCCACAGGTATCTCAAAAGTTGATAAAAGTTTGTCCTGACTTTCAGAGTACTGTGACTTGTGGAGCAATCAGGCCAAAATAGTAGAAATAATGAAAGAGAGAAGCCGTGGAACTTCTTGGCTCATCAAACAGGTGTTCCTTCAGTGCTCCTTTCCTAGTTTAATACTGTAGGTGTGGCTCTGTAGCTTCTGAAAAGCATATCTACAGGTGTGGGTAAGAAACCAGTCATTGTGACTGTCATTTTGGCTGTGATTGTGGTCCTTGGCTGTAGGTGCTTTGATACTGAGGAGCAGGTGGACTCTGGCATGTGAAAGTTGTTCTCTACAACAAGTTTTGTCTGATAAGAAAGAAAAAAGATAATGGAAATCCACTGAATGCCAGAGAAAATCAAGAGCTTCGGTTTTATTTCTCACATGAATGATGTTTTGTAATGTCTGTGCTTTACTGGACATTCAGTACTGGATCAAACTCTTCTCCCTTTGACTTAAAGTGGAATAATTCCCTTACCTCTTCTACCAGTGTTATTACATCACAGAGCATTTCCTCTGCTTCAGTGCAATAAAAAAGCTCCCTCTTGCCTCCCTTCAGACTCTCAGAGATGACATGATAAGGATTACTTGATGATTTTTGAAGTGTGGTTGCTGAAGAGAATTAAGCAAAGCAGAACTAACTGAAAGAAGGTACCTGCTGTCCTTCAGGCCATCCTTGTTGAAAGAGGATTTAAAAATACTGTATCTTTTAATAAGGCTTGTTTTTATTAAGTAGTCAGAGTAGTGGGAAGCTTCAGGCTGTGATCTCCTTCCATCGAGATTGCTCTGGCTTTACCTTGCCCCTAGAAAACAGCATTCAGAGTGTCTCAAACATTTGTGAGTTTGGTGGTGTTTAAAACATTTTGCTTGCTTGTGCTATTAACATTTAATTAGCCATCTGTTTGAAAAGGATAACTGTAATTGAACCCTCGTAATTTTCAGGCTATTACTCAAACGGATGGCCAAGAAAGAAAACAGACAGATGCGTAAGTCCTCCTCCTTTGGTCCTCTTTCCTCCTTAAAAAAACCAACCAACCCTGTGTGGAGCGGAGGAACAGCTAATGTATCTTTTCTCATCATTGGAAATAAATCTTTGTCAGGTAGAGGCTACCAGCTGTGAGCTGTTGGACTTGTTTTCCTGGAAATTTTAAAAAGGGTAACTGTTACAGAGGAATTGTCATCCTCCTAGAAAACCAGCATGATGCGCAAATCCTTTAGGAGACTTCTACTTTCCCACAGAGTTGGCAGTGGCACCAGCCAGAGATTAATTCTCCCCTCTGCTTGGTTGCTGGGAGGAGGTCACCAAGCAGTGCTTCAGCTGTACAGCTCCTGATTCTCCCCCTGTACTTGGCACTGGTGAGGCCACACCTTGACTACTGAGTCCAGTTCTGGGCCCCGCAGTTCAGAATGGACATTGAGGTGCTGGAGCAAGTCCAGAGAGGGGCAGCAAAGCTAGTGAAGAGTCTGGAGCACAAGTCTGATGAGGAGCAGCTGAGGGAGCTGGGGTTGTTTAGCCTGGAGAGAAGGATGTTTAAGGGAGTTGTCACTCTCTACAACTGCCTGGAAGTAGGTTGTAGCCAGGTGGGGGTCAGCCTCTTCTCCCAGGCAACCAGCGCAGGACAAGGCAGAGCCTTAAGCTGCACCAGGGGAGGTTCAGGTTGGACATCAGGAGGAATTTCACAGAATGCGGGATTAGACAGGGTGGTGGAGTCACCGTCCCTGGAGGTGTTTAAGGAAACACTGGACGTGGCACTCAGTGCCATGGTCTGGTTGACAAAGGTGGTGGTCGGTCAGAGGCTGGACTCCATGATCTCAGAGGACTTTTCCAACCTAATTGATTCTGTGCCAGTTTCGTGAGGCCAGATCACATTTTGGGCCATTCGGTGCGTGTCCCTGCAGCCCGTGGCTGTGGTGAGCAGGGCCATCCCGGCGCCTCTCCACGCCTGCCCGGCCGCGCTTCCCGGCCTACAGCCCCCGCCGCGCCGCGCGCCGCCGCCCGCATCCCGCGCATGCGCCTGGGCAGCGGCGTGTGAGGCCGCCGGGTTGGGGCCGGGCGCCCGCCCTGAGGGGACGGCGGTGGCGGCAGCAGGTGGGTGCCGGGGCAGGTGCGTGCCGGGGCAGGGGCGGGCGGGGAGCCGCCCCTC
>VXBT01013150.1:843677-969344 GCA_013400235.1 Oriolus oriolus
CCGCGGAAGGCTCCGCGCGCCGGCCGCGCTGACGCAGGGTCTGGCTCCGGGGAGTGACTCACGCTGTGCTTCTCCGTCAGGGCTGCCCGGGGCACGTTCTCCCTGCGCCCCGCTTCCCCCGGCTGGGCTCTCCCCTGCTCCCCGGGACGTGCCTCTCCTCTAACCCGCCTCTTCTCCTGCCTGTGGCTGCGACTCCCGGGGGTCCTGCTCTGCCATACTCATCTGCTCTCCACGCCTGCGCCTTTTCGGAGGTGCCCCAGAGGAGAGACAGTCTGTCTCCTGTCTGGCTGGGGGGAAGGAACAGTCACGAAACAGAGATGGAAATATGGCTGTATCCTCTAGGCAATGGGCGCAAATAGACGTGCTGCAGGCCCTGTGATTGTCAGCTGTAGTAAATGTTAGAAGGAGAGCAGGAGACAGATGTAATTCTTCGTACCTGGTGATGTAAATCTGAGGGAGCGAAGAGCCACAGTCACGCGGATTTAAATCTCGTTGAAGGCAGTGGCTGTGGGTTCCGGGACGGCTCTTGATGTCTCTTCACAGAACTGGTAAGGGCGGGACAGAAAAAATTTCCTATGTGTCGGCTTTGCTTCCTTCTTAATTTTTTTGAGGGATGCCTGAATTTAAGCAGGTACTTTCCTTCTAAACAAGTTGGTTTAAATGTTGGTGTGTGAGGGATTTATGTGATGTCATAGCTTCCTTCTTCATGATGTCTCAGTGTCTCAGCCCTACTCTGCATGGCTTGCTGAGATTTTTTTTTTTTTGGAAGGGGGGAAGTGGGAATAAAGTAATAACAGTGCCTTGAGGAAATGAAGGATCCTTTAGTGCAAATAGATGGAAGAGCGAAGCAGTCTTACTGGAATTAAGATCAGTGGGTTTTTAGTAGTGCAAGACTGGGTCTTAAAATCACTCAAGAAGGAACTGTTAGGCTAGCAGGAGTGGGGCACTGCTGTGCTTTTGCTGAGCTGTTGATCAGAATACAGTTGCTTGCTGGATAATCTGAATTCTAGAATAGTTTCTCAGCTGCTACAGAGTCTGGAGTGGTGGCCTGGAAAGAAACAGCCACTGGAACAAAATTAAATTTCGTTATTTATTTCTGGATCCACACAATGCGTGTGTGACTGTCCCTATGCAGAAACAAAGGTTGGATTCCTACCCTGGAGAATTCATAAAGTACAAGGAAAGGAAGAGGATGAGGAGAAGCATGACATGTAATTGAAGAGGTCAGGGTGGGGACTGGTTGTGTCATGTTAATACAATATTCATTCTGTACTTAACAGATTAAAATGACAAGTACTGCCTTTCTTAATTCCTGTTTATGATATTTCGATAATGTGGTTTGATATTCTTAGGGAGATGTCATTCATAGTAACTCTTCTTCTGAAGAAGGATGAAGGGAATCCCTGAGGGGCAGCAGAGAGGAGGGTCATATTTCTGGAGGAATTGCACTGGTCAGGGAATGATAGAGTTGAGGTGAGGAAAGTACTGCACACCTGCTCAGGACTGAAGTAATTCTCCAATTTTAGGGGTCTCTGCTAATGTTTAGGTTTTTCTTCTTTGCTCTGCTTTTAATCTGTCACCTTCCCGCAAGATGGGATCTTTTGCCGATCTCAGTGTTCTAAAGGACTATGACAATCTTAAAAAACAGGCAATATTCAAAATATTTAGCTTTTAAAAATTAATGTGCCTTACCTAAGGTGACATGGTAACAGTAGAGATTATTGGTTAAGAGATCTGTGTGAGAGCCAGTCGTAGTCCCATTCTTGGTGAACTGATTTGTGTGTTGCAAAATTGTTTCCTGTATTTGGGATGCTTTGGCAAAGGAATTGGTGATGCCATGTTTGAGGCAATAACTGTTTTGGAAATGGTTGGAATGATGCCTCTTCCTGGCTGTTAATTGCAAACTTCTCACCAACACGTCAGAAGTAACAAAAACTTAAAAAAAATAAATCCTAAGGAGCATTGCAACTTTATCTGCAGTGGTAAAGTTAAGGTGCTTTATATTTTGATGTATGTGGTCCTACAGCTCTTCTAGCTAAGTCAGCCATGACCCTTGCTGGTGATCTGTATCACACTGGTTATTCTAGATCCTACCCTAATTGAAATGGATAAGATACAGAGAATTTGCAACCGTCCAGTAGGAGGAGGCAAACAAACAGATTCATTCTGTGTTGTGAGTGTGGTGTCCTCAGTGTCCCTTAAGAGATGGAGAGGTGTTGATACTTCAGGTTTGTGTCCTCAGCCACATAAAGACTCACCTAAACTTCTTTCTCTGCCACTTTTTATCACAGGGTCAAGGGTTTTGATGCATAAAGCTTACACAGGGTGAGTGTCTGGGAGGGCTGGGGAAAATCTCACTTGTCAGCTGTGTTACTGTTGACACCGGGTAGGGAAGAGAAGGATGTTGTCTTGCCACGTTTGTTTTGTCTTTGAGGAAGTCTCAGATTTTTTTAAACTGGAGTGCAACAAGTTACATTGGTAACAGGGCAGTTTTGTTTCTGACTTAAGAAAAACACCCTGAGAGAAATGCAAACAGGCTTGTTTTATGAGATAGTTGGAGAGAAGAAAGTATATTGGTGTTAGTATGACGACTACAAGAACTGTTGTTACTGCCCAGTCAGTGCTGGCTAGGAAGTATTTGATGATTCAGAGATGAGGGAAAAAGTCCATAACCTGATAGTCCTTTTTTTCTGGAGAAGAAATCTTCCTGATCCCCAGAATCAGGAAATATCAGAGGTTTTGTCTTGTTTTGTTACAGATGTTAACAGTCGTTGTATATTTGGATTTTTTTCCACTTAAGTTATCTGTGTGTATAAATTTCTGCAGGAGCAAGATCTAAGTAGCTAGATGAGAGCTTTGCAAACAGTCCTGAGAGGTGTTTTGAGTGTTACTAACCTCTTCATAAAGTTGAGTCCTGTAAAGGCAGAGCCATGAAAGAGAAAAGTTCTGAATGCTGTGGGATATACTTGCCTTAAAAGGCATTTTCTGGAGCCAAAAGAAGCAAGACCTGCTTAGAGCCCTGCAAAGTGAATCTGACTTTTTTTGCGAATACCGGAGCAAACAGTAACAGAACAGAGCTACGTGAGAGTGACCTGAATCGAGCCTTTCCTGTGCCTCACCAAGGTAGCAGCAAACCCTGACAGCTGAACCTCTGCAAATCCTCTGAGGCTGTATCAAGGAAGAGCCGTTCTTCAGGCCCTTGTTCCATTGTCACTGGAAGCAGTAGGATGAGACCAGCTTGAGAATCAAACTTCCACCTGTGTGAGCCTACAGGGCTGGTGATGGAGAGAGCCTCGGATGGCACTGCTTGTCACCACTCAGGACAGGAGTGTGAGACAAAACACTTCGTAGTACCCGACTTTAAATAACTGTCAGTAGTGTCTTTCAGCCTTTCTTTGATTGGTGCAGCCCTGCATCTCTAACAGAAATATTTTCTTTCAAGGTTCTGTATTCAAATGAAACTGGACAGTTGTGATTGCTTTCCACAGACATCTCGTAAATAGTTTGCAGTCTTGCAATGGACCAGAAGGTAAAAAACTCTTCTGAAAATTTTTTGGGAAAACAGATTTCTGTAGAGTTCTGCAGAACTGCCCTGATCCTGCATGGTGCTTATTTGGGTGAAAGTGCCCATTTATTGTGCAGTACTTGACTCTCATGGAAGATAGTTTGGGGTCTTCTTAGGCACTAATCAGAAACCTTTGGTTTATATTTGCATAGCGGTGTCTAACATGGAATTGCTTTTACTCTACGTCTTGAAGACTAGGGTGACTGCAGGCCTGCCTTTTTTGGCACATACAGGTTTTCTTGCCTCTGTGTTGGAAGCAAGGAGAATTTTGCGGTGCAGAAAAGGTGAGCACTGTGCTAGTTTGTATCCTGGCCTCTTTTTCTAACTTCATTTGATGCAGATAGAAAACCCCAAAAACTGTTGTTCCCGTACTCGATTGTAATCCTTCTGTGTGAGTTACAAGGAGCACTCTATATTCCTTTCACGTATCTTTTCACCACTCAGATAATGGGAGTACTGGGAAAGGGGAAACTCCTCCTCCTCTCATCCCAAGGGTCTTGGCTAGCAAGAGGTTCTCCACAGAGGTGCAGTTCATGCTTAGCTGGCATGCTGTTTGCTTTGGAGCCAGGTAAATAAAAGGCAGTTCTGCTCTGGAAATAAAATACCTGACGATATGTAGGAGACATCTGCATTCTACATAAGTAGGTTTTGTGTAGGGGTTTTTCTGAGACAAATCTGACACACTGAACTGTGATCAGGAAGTCCATCTGTGGTCTGTCTGTCCAATGCATAAGTGGTAGGAAGCAGGATTCCGCTTTTTCACATCCTTATTTTCAAAATGGTGATGCAGTGGGAACAAAACTGAAAGTTACTTGTTTTGTTCCTTTTGTGACAACGGTTCAGCAGCTTCAGCTCCACTGGGGCTCTCTCTGTCATTGCAGTGGGCATTGCTGGACACCGAGCAGTGCAAGGAGCGGAACTGTTGCATGGAAGTACCTTTTAGTTACATTTCTACACTGAATTACATTTCCAAAGAGGCCAGGAATCTACAAGGTGCTTTATGGCAGGAGACACAGAGTTCCAGTTTACCTTCTGCTGTCTCTGTTGCTTTAGTAGTGCCCTGAGGCAGCTGGGAGGAAACACTTTGCCCTGCCATGTTCCTGCTGTCAGTATGTGATCCCAGTTGGTGACTGGGCAGCACTGGAGTCCTGGATGGTGCCTCTGCAGTCAGTGACATAACCTGTCAGCAGCTTGCCCTCTCACCTGCCTGCCCACCTGGCTCTGAAAGCCTTCCCCTTGCTGCTCTCTGGGTCTTGCATCCCCCTTTTGAGACCTGCTCTAGGCTTTTGGTGTATCTCTGGTTCCCTGCCAGTGCCACAAGGAAGTGAGCTGAGGGCAATTAGAGTTCTGAGCTTTTCATTCCCAGTCATGTTGTAGAGAGGAAGCTTGAAGGCCACCTCAGCGCCTCCGGCCTGCATTTGTATGTGTAGCTCAGCACCCAAAGCAGTGTGAGGCTGGTCGTGGTTTGTAAGCCTTGGACAGGAAGTTTGGGATGAGCCAGGTTCACTAACACCATACTGACTCCTTAACCAGGAGCTGGGGCGTGTCAGTGTCTGTGTGGGATTCCGCATTTTTTACAAAGCCAGGGTGTGAGGCCAGGAATTCTCTGCATCTTGTCCACCCCTTGGGCAGGTGTGTGGCTGTGCTTTGCTAACTTATGTATTTGTGAAGCTGGAGTTTTCTTCTGACTCTGTGTGCAAAGCAAATATTGACTTGTGGACTAATGGCATTTGCAGCTCCAGGATATGCCTTTGCCTGACCTGAGGGAGACACTGATGGGGGAAGGGAAGGAAGGCCAAGGGCATCCTGCTGAGAGTTTCCCTTGGACGTTTCATTGAGCAAGTCAGGATTTTAATTTGGAAAATGTAAGTTTTCTGGTTGTGAGAGAGAAATTGAACTGCCTGATTCATGCAGAGCCTTTGTCTGATTTCTGAGAGAGGGAGATGTTAAAGTGGATCCAATCTACTTGGGATTTCAAAAGCTGAGCTGGAAGAGGCTTCTAGAACTACACCTAAGTGCATAGCCTCTTGATGGCTACTGTGACTTTCAATCATTTTTCTCTCTTCCAAAGCTTTTTTTCTTAATAAAGGAAGAGAATAGAGAGCAGTGGAAATCAGCTGACAGTCCAGAGGTGGCAGTGGGATTTACTGCATGCACTGTTGCTTTCTGTTCATTAAACATAAAGGAAAACAGAGTTTTTCCCATGCTAGCTTACTGTCAGAAGAGGTGTTGCAACCATCAGAACAGAGCTGCAGTTCTTGTGACAATGGATGAAAATTATTTTAGAAGGAATTGTTATGTTTGTTCTGCTCCTTCTGATGATACTCAGTGGAGGCTCCTGCATAGTTACTGGTTGTAAAGTTCTCAGGATACAAAAACATTGCTTGGTAAAATGTTTGTCTTCTGCATAGTCTGCTAGAGGTATGTTGCCTTTTTGGTGGATCCTTTTTTGTTGTTGTTGTTGCTAAAATCGGTGGGGGAAGAACACTCCTGGGAAGGAGTTTCTGTCCCAAAATAAAGATCCTGCTGAAAGGCTCCAGACAGCATCATTTTGTGCTTAGGACATCCAGGCATTACCACCACAGGCTTAGGTGGAGATCACACGGCAAAAGAGGCCAAGCGAGTATAACACAGGCAGCAGGAGATTGCTATCTGGTGTTTGCCAGGAGCCAGGTAATTGAAATCTCTCATACTACAGCTGTGGGGAAGAGCCAGTGTGTCCAGAGGAGGCACAGAATTGCCAAGTGGAAGTAAGTTTGCAGGACTCCTTTGCAAACATCAATTTCTAAAGGACAGCTGCACTGGAAAATAAACTAATTGAATATAATCCTGCATGGTGTGTGTTTGCAACTCCAACAAAGGTGTTGCAGGTGGAGTTCTTCAAATGGTTGTTCCTGGTGCTGACTGCATGCTTCCTTTGCGGCCTTCTTTTTCAGGTACACATGTTCATTACACCTGTCTTCTAGCAGGCTGGAATCAGTGATGGTGTGATTTGTTTTGGACTCTGAATTCAAAAAGTAAATCTGTGAATAACAGGTATCATTTGCATTTTAGCAAAAGGTACATTTCTTTCAAAATGTGAAGACTACCTGTTGTGTGACCAAAATTGCTTTATGTAAGAAACTTAAATTGCCATTAAACATGGGAGATGCTCCTTAAGGTGTGGGGGAAACTGGTTTTAATGTTGTAGTACTGAGGGTTTGGGAGTTGCTATTAATATTTGTTGGATCTGATGTGTTTTTTCCTTTGTATTTCTTACTGTTGCTTGTTTTCAGGAGTGTGTACATTGCACATAACACAGCAATTTCACACGTGGCTTCATAAGCTTTGTGGAGCCCCTTTTGTTACTTGCTGTCTCCTGGCCAGGAGAGCTTGAGAGTTGCTTTAGGTTTATATCCCTCAGTCAAAGGAAAGACCTTAGTATGTCATTCCCATATACCAGACATCCTCTTCCTCTTCCTGGCTCGCACTAGGTGGTGCCTGGCTGTGTCAGGGAACCTTCTTCCCAGTTCCTGTGATGCTGGAAGGGCTGGTGCAGTAGCCTCAGCACCTTCTCTTGGAGACACCTGGCTCTGTGGGCAGTGCCCGGGGCAGTGTCTCCGTGTGCCGCAGCAGGAGCCTTCCCTTGGTGTGATTCATGCCTCTCGCCCTGCCCTTCTGCACAGCCACGCCAGCAGCAAGGTAAGCCTCACGCTCTCTCTGGGCTCTGTCCCAGATGGGTGCTTGCAGGAAGGTTTCTATGGGAACCAGGGGCAGGAAAAACCTGCCCACCAAGTTCAGTGCTCTAATGTCAGGGACAGGAGAGCAGGCAGGGGAGTGATCCCTAGCAAGGCGGAGGCCAGTGTGTGATGACGTGGACAAGGGAAGGTGTTCCATCTTGGGACAAGGAGAGACTCACTCTCTTGCCCTGTTTCCAAGCACTGTGGTTAATTCCCTTATTATAAGTTCTTTTCTCAGCCACATGCCTGGCACCCTGGCCTGGCTCCTCCACAGCAGGTTGGGTCAGCAGTGGCTGTGCATGCAGTGAGGGTTAATAATGGCTGAGAGGAGCCCCTACTCACAAGCTTGAGGCACTGAGGATGGATTTGGTACCCAGGCAATGAGAAGCATGGCAGACATACCACGAGGTGACTGCGTTCCTAATAAAAGCCATTGGAAACAGGGTTAACTGGGCTGAGAGCAGGCAGGGGAGAAGGATGCCTTGCAGGGTCAGGAACACAGCAGCCATGGTTGCAAGGCAGTGAAAAAAGCATCAAAATACATTCACTGTGATGTTGAAAGGAAAGTAAGTATTGTCAGCCAATTTACCTGCTTGGGGTGCACACTGTGTGTGTTCCCATGTCATATGGGCATGCAGATGCTCATTTGGTAATTGTTGTTATGTCTTCAACTACTAACAGAAGAGTTGGTGCTAAGGGAAAAAATGGGACTAGAGTGATTGGGAAGAACAGACAAACGTTTACAGAACTGGTGGATATGCAACTGACCATCCTGTGGACAACATTACTTCTCAGAAACAAAAGCTGGATTTTATTTGTTTGTTTGTTTGTTTCTTTGTTATTCTTTTTGCCCTAAGAGTTGGTGTCAGAATGGAACAGACTGTCTGTTCATCCATGCTGCCCTTTCTCTGGCAGAGAGCTGTTTAAATCTGTGAGGAGGAAACCTTATCATTTGTGTTCCCAGACACAGATGTTTTTTATGCTTTTGCAGTGTTGTACAGCTGCTTATCTTGGAGTGCTGTAGCAAGTCACTTCCTGGCTGCAAGTGCTCACTGGAGAGCTCCCTGAGATGCAAAGGCAATATAACCTTGTACTAATCAGCACTGTGAAACAACTTGGATAGGGCTTGTGGGATGAATCCCTGGGGTTCCTCCTTTGAGCACCTTACAGTTATAAGTAGCTTTACTGAAAAGGGAAGCTGGAAAAGCCATCCTAGATGTGCAAATGTTAGTTTCTCCCAGGTTCTTTCCCAGGGAAGTGTGAGTGACTGATATATCCCAGCACTGGCTTTATCTGCTTGGTAGAGGTGGCTCTTGCTGTCTCCCACACACGAATTGTAAGGTTGATCTTAAAGTCCAGACTCTCTCTCTTTGATTACTGAACTACTCCACTGTTTTCCTGGAAATCCCCATAGAAATCCCCATAAAAATCTGCTGCTAACTAGTGTCAGGAAAGCAAGGAGGGGAGCTCTATCGCCTGGTATAGTTCAGAGGAGCCTGGTTCCTGATTCATTGCCGAGGTACTTGATAGCATCTTGTCCACATCCACATCCTTCAGGGAGTTGTGTTCCACAGCCCTACACACTTTACTCCTCTTTTGGACTTACTGCATCTAATGATACCCCCTTAAACCTTTTTCACTGTTCCTGTCCCTTCTTCATGGTGTCTTCAGAGCATGATGATGTATAGTGTGTTTTTTTAGTTTACATAATTGAATACAGGACTCACAATATGCAGTGGAAATGATGTTAAAAGTTGACTTGTTTTTTGACATTCTTTCAACCAGCAATGCTGTTATTTTCATAAGAAATTTGGCAAATGGCAGTGTGCTCTTTCTAGCTGGTCAGTAGGTATGAAACCAAAAGGAAATTCCAGTCTCTGGAATTTTTCTTGTGGGGTGGAACTTAAATACTTAGGAATTTAATTTTCACATGAGGACATTGTGTGTGAGGGATCTGTCAGTCCCCCACCATGTTCTTAGATGCTAATTGAATTCTCTCATCACCCTTTTTTTCTTTTTATTACAGGAGTGTAACATCTCACCTCTGTGGACAGCATTCCTGGACCTGCTGACACCTGTGCCACTCAGCCTTGCCTGGTACAATGTCAGGTGAGCACACAGAAATGGCCACAGGATCTTCTCATTTGGTTGCTTGCTCTGTCTTCAGCTGAAACTTCATAACAAAGGTTTCTGGTGCCAAGAGCCATTCTTTACATGAACATACTTTCTGGTCAGATTGAGAGAGAGGAAACTTTGACCCAGCAGCCTTTTCACTCAGGGCGAACTCAGTTCCTTCTTTCACCTCGCAGAAGCTTTTTCAGCCATTGAACAGAGAGGAAGAAGGAGGCTGAAATGTGGTCTGCCTTCCCCATTTTTCATTAAGATTTGCTTGGTTCTGTTCTCCTCCCAAGATTTTCCCCAAAGTGAGTGGCTCACAATGACTGTGAGAGATTTTTGCTGTACAGTGGTCGCTCTAGGGCAGGCAGAATGCTGAAGAATAACTGGAGTTCAGTTGTGGACTTCTGAGATACAAGCTTTACTAAAACCAGATCTTCTTATAGAAGCCAGCTTTCCCACCCTATACTTTTTTCTAAGCCTTCCTTCCTGGTCCAGCTGGTTATTTCAGGGCACATAACCCTGGGGGAGACTATGCCTCAAAGCCAAGTAAACCTTTGTCTTGCTGACAGAACAGTAGAGACTTGGGACATGTTTATCTGCTTCAATTGCAAGACTTGATGTCTGCTTGTATTCCAAGGGAAGCTGTTCACTGGGACTCTACCTGAGACTGGAAGGGTGCTTGTCTTGAACACGAAGGACCAAGATAATAGGCATACTTTCATTGCTGCAGCTCTCTATACACAGTCTGGCAATATCCCAGCCCGCTGGGAAGAAAGGGAGCAGTTGAGCATCTTTCTGAGGGCTCTGATTTTCCATTCTGATGCCTGGGTGACAGAGTTTCAGGGAACTATGGAGTGCTGCTGGTGCTGGTCCATAGGAGGCATTTACTAATGCAAAATAATAGTTATTTGGTGATGATTCCCCTGGCTTGTTGCTGATCACACAGCTTTTCCAAGCAGGTGAGTGATCATATGATGCCATGTAACTATTTCTCCTCTCTAAGAATCTCTTTCTTAGAGGGAACTCCATTTGGCCTTTTTGCCTCTTTTGCTCAATAATAAGGAACAAAACCATCTGAAATTACTGGCTTCATTGGTGAAGTGGGAGCTGTCTCAGTGTCTAGAGTAGCAGTAGCAACAAACTGATGAGTGAGTCCTTCCCATGCTGGAACAGTCTGTATTGAGTGTGTATCTTCCAAGGGTGTTCTTCCAGGTTTTCACTGCTGTGTGTTGATCTCTTTCTGTTCAGGCCATCACACTCCCTCTGCTGGGGGTCCCTTCTCAGCGCTCACACCCAGCATTTGGCCTCAGGAGATCCTGGCAAAATACACACAGGTACAGTGTGGGGCAGGGTGGGGATGTTCTCTGACTCTGCAAAAGTAGAGGGACCGTGGCATTTTTTGGTGGTCTCTGAAAGCCACAGGGAAAAGGAGGGAGAGGTGCACTTTTCCTCCAATGAATGCTTTGGTTTGTGGACTTCACCTGTTTTGTAGTTGCATCCTGGCTCTTGCAAGGGGATTTTGCAGAGTACAAAGAAACTTGTGTGAATTATTTCCCTGCTGTTTTGCAACTATTGCTCCGCTGTAAAAATGTTGACACCCTCAGGGAGCCTCTGTCATCATCAAGCTACTCTGGATGGCTTGTGCATGGCAGGAAATGGTAGCCTCGAGCTTGTCACCAGGTGGGTAGAGCAGGAAGGAAGGAAGCAGCTGTGGAATTTTGTAACTTAGCCGCAGCATTTGCTGAAAGCAGAGTAAAGCTTTTTGTGGCAGTGCTTCTTGCTTCTTGGGTGCTGCCCGGGTGCAGTGCTTGCGAGAGTCCCCACAGGAGGCGCAGGTGGGCTTGCAGGAAAGGGGAGAGAGCAGTAGGTTTTTACTCCCGAAAAAAGCCTGGTTGTAACCTCCAGTGTGTATCCCCCAATATGCCCCAATGCCAACCATGAGCACAGATGAAGAAGGTTGAGATTTGGGTCCTGGACCTTAAGTTTCTTCGGCCTGTACTTTGGACTTGCATCACAGGTGCAAATCCCAGTTTTGCCTGCTGCCTTTCAAAGGAAATTTGAGAGCAACAGGCAGGAGATGGAGTGGTGCAGGGAGCTGAATTTGCAGTGTGTGTGCAGAGGTAACAGGAAGGACTGCTGTGTATTAGTGATGCAGACTGTAAAGACCACTTTAGCTGGTGTGTGTATATTCCTCAGTCCATGAGGAGGACTGCGTATCCCTCTAGGTGGGCAGTTCTGATGTTGATAAGATGGTGAGCTCAAGTCCTGCTGGGAAAATCTGTACAGTTTTTTTCCGTGGAGAAGTCAAAATGGGAATGGCATTCAACATCTCCTCAGCTGGGAATTGTGGTGCAAGGCTTTAAAAATTAAAGGGCAAGAGGTCTAGTTGCTCAGAGGGTACAATGTGGATAGTGGTGGGATGGGGCAATATTCACATGTCTGTGCTCAGTTATTCAGTGATAAAGTGTTGAAAATGTCTGTCTGCCTTCCTCACATCTCCCAGAAAGAAGAATCTGTCGAGCAGCCAGAGTTCCGCTACGATGAATTTGGTTTCCGAGTTGACAAGGAAGGTAAAACCAGTCCTGTCCCTCCAACCTGCATTGTGTCCAGCCCTTCCCATGCTTTCAAGCGTGGCAGGATTTTGCAACCATTCTGTGCTAGATTTGTTTCTGTATCCTACCATTTGTAATCAAGTGCATTAGACGTGCTGGCCTTAGGGAATTCCAGAGCATAGACTATGCAGCAGTCATTTCCATCTCCTTACACTTGTGCCACGGGTATGAGGGAGAGAAGTTGAGAAGTTACCATTTCCATTAGCAACTGCATGCTGGAGAAGGGTAACTTTCCCAGTTCACAGTGGGATCTCCATTGTGTTCAGCAGCACTGCAAGGGCTCCCAGCAGGCACAGTGAAATGTGCTGTCTGTTGAAAAACTCACGGCCAGGGTGAGTGGTGGTATGTTCTGCCCTCTGCACCTCAGCATCTCAGCAAAGTGTGGGGCAAATTGTAGGGGAAAAACCTACATCCTAGTTTTTCTGCAAGCTATGGAGGCAGGCAACCAAATAGGAGGAGGCACAGAGTGCTATTGCAGCTGAGCATTGAACTACAACAGCTGGCCGCCTTAGCAAAGAGGAAGAGAAAGGAGTGGGAGATGTAGGAATTGTTTCATGTGCTCTGGGAGTCATTCCCAGGGCTCAGGCTATATAATGTAAGGGCAGAAGTCATTTGCATGTGTGCCCTGAGGCACCTTGGGTCACAGGGGATCCTCTTTGAAGCAATGACCTGAAGATGAGGACAGCACACAGTGATTTTTTTCAGCCAGAGCATTTGATAGACCTGTGCATTATAAAATCAGCAGAAAGATTTGGAGGGCATTGTTGGGATGTATTATATGATGAAGGGCAGAGTGCCTTATGTCAAACCTGTCCTTGGGCTAAAGTATCTATTTTAGGAAGCCAGCCTCAGGTTGAGGTGCTCTCTCATTGTGAATTTGGAAGTGTCCTTATTAAAGCTTTTTTGATGATTAAATACCCCCAACTTTAACATTTTGCACGTCATTACTTCCATGAGCATATAGCTTCTGCTTTCCAGCTCTGAGGCTTGCTATGCTTTTGTCAGCCTGATTTACAGATCCTTACAAAACCCAGCAGGATAACTGCTGCCAGGATCTTGTTTAATTCCAGCCACACTGTGCTCTAAATCATGAGTAAGTAGAGACTAGAAACCTACGGACAGCTGCTTAGTTTTCAAGGTCCCAAGCCTTTTGCTTATGACCATAAAATTTGCTGCATGGAATAGACAGTTAGAAACCAACCTTTGCCTTTCCATGCTCTGACTGGAAGACATGAATGTTTTGAATGTGCTTTTTTCAGATGGTCATCCTATTCCCCACCCTGCCTTGTGTTCTTTTCCTCTCCTGTTCCCTCTCTCACTTGTCTCCATTCCTTTCCCTTCCCTTTGCTGAAGCAGATGGTGCTGAGCCAAACTCCAGCAAGCTTTTGGGGGTCCCACTGACAGAGGAGCCACAGCAGAGGCTCAAGTGGCAGGCTCATCTGGAATTCACACACAACCATGATGTGGGTGACCTCACCTGGGACAAAATTGAGGTCACCCTGCCACATTCAGACAAGCTGCGCTCCCTGGTGCTGGCCGGCATCCCACATAGCATGAGGCCACAGGTGAGAGTGCTGCCTGTTCTGGGCAGGCGCTCCTGCCCGGAGTACGAGATCGTGGAGGGGGATCTCTTGGTTGAGAGGGTGCCAGATGATGGCTTTCTGTGGCTGGCTGAGTGACTTGTATCTCTGTTCATCTTGTCCCCCCACATCCCAGCTGTGGATGCGCCTTTCAGGGGCTTTGCAGAAGAAGAGGAACTCAGAGATGTCATATCGGGATATCGTGAAAAACAGCTCTAATGATGAAACCATTGCTGCCAAACAGGTAGGAGATACTTCCTAGTGCTGAGTGGGAAGAAGGGCAAGATTTGCTGTGTGAGGAGGAAGGGGTGTCTGCCTGACACCTGCGGCAGGGGCGGTTGAGAAGGATGTGTGATTAAATCCTGCTAAAGGTTAAATCCTCTGGGTCGTATTTCTCCTCTGTTTTGTTGGAGTAGCAGTTGTTTAGCTCTGCCCTTTCCTAGGACAGCAGGGAAAGGATTTGATCTATGCTACTTGCAAACTAGAAAACAGTGCTGCAGTTGCATCTCAGCAAACATCCTGATACCCACTGAGGGAAGGGAGGGGTGAAAGACTGACAGGTGCACCTCTGTTGAGGTTGTGGCAGCTGTTTTCAGGGCTTGTCTTTGTTCCCCCGAACACTAACAGGGCTATTAAAGGGTGTTTTCCCTCTTCCTTTGACCTCACAGATTGGGCCAGGTTGTTGGTTTTTCGCTGGAATACGTTTGTTGGGAAGCGATGCTTGAAACCCAAGCAGATGAAATTCCCAACTAGTGTATGTTTACTATTGTCAGTGGTGAAACTAGGGTCTGAGTTTAGATAAGTATTTCTGGGGATTCAGCAAGGCACTGTGTGCACTGGCATTTTCCCACATGTCAATAAAGACTGTTAAACTGACCCCAGGTGCTTGGATAGGCCACCTCCTTTGGTGCCTGAGGACTTAGAGGTGGGTGTGGGAAGGCAGAGTTCCCTGAGGCAGGGGGCATGGGGGAAGTGCAGAGAGCTGAAGGCAGTTTTTCAGATGCTGCAAGCTGACTCTGTCCTTGTTTATGGCTGCCTGACAGATTGAAAAGGACTTGCTACGCACAATGCCCAGCAACGCCTGCTTCTCCAACATGAACAGCATCGGGGTGCCACGGCTGCGCAGGATACTACGGGGACTTGCCTGGCTCTACCCAGACATTGGCTATTGCCAGGGCACTGGCATGGTAACCTGCTTTCGGAGTGCCTTTGTGATAGGGGTCAGTTTGTCTCTGGTTGCTACACCAGATCAAATTATTTGAGGTAGTGATGAGCTGAAGAGAAATCCTTTCTACCTGGAATACTTTTCCTAAGGAAGGGAGAGCAGAGTAGCACCACACATCCGAAGATACGGAAGACTATGATCCATCTGTTGGGGTGGGGGCAGTCATTATACTGAGGAGAAATCCCTTTAATGGAGATTGCAGGAGAGGTCCTGCAGAAGGAAGATTTTTTGTCACCTAGATACTGGTCCATCTCTCCATGTGAGAAAGGGGGAAAGAGTTCTATTCCTCTTAGGACATGCAGTTTTTCTTCCTTCAAAATCCTAGGTGGCTGCCTCTCTGCTGCTCTTCTTGGAGGAGGAAGATGCCTTCTGGATGATGTGTGCTATCATCGAGGAATTGGTTCCTGCCTCCTACTTCAGCACCACCCTCATGGGCGTGCAGACAGACCAGCGTGTCCTGCGGCAGCTCATCGTGCAGTACTTGCCCCGCCTGGACAAGCTGCTTCAGGAGCACGACATTGGTAAAAGTGTGCCCTGGAAACCATAGCTTTTCTTGTCAGAGTGACATGCAAGGAGTATTGTTCTTTTTTCACGAAGGGGAGCATCAGGGAGAGGAGCAAACCTCCTGACCCTGGAGGCCATACGTAGAGGACAGCCCTTAGAAGAGTCCACCTGCACTGGTTGACCAACTTCTTCTGTTGTGATTATTTTCCATGTCTCTGTTCACAGAGCTCTCCTTGATCACCTTGCACTGGTTCCTCACCTCTTTCGCTAGTGTTGTCCACATCAAGCTGCTGCTGCGTATTTGGGACCTCTTCTTCTACGAGGGCTCTCTGGTGCTGTTCCAAGTCACTTTGGGCATGCTAAGTATGAAGGTAATTCCTAGCTCCTCTACCTCCTTTATAGTACTTCAGTGTTTAATTCTGAGATTTAGGGGCAAGAAGGTTTTGTATGCACTTGCTGTATGTGGTTTGGGAGCTTGTTAGGGAAGATGACTTCTGCTACTTCTAAGGCACTTCACAGAAATTAGAGATTGCTGTTTCCTGTGCATATCTCATTTGTTGCCACGTAATTAAACCTCATCAGCCGCCATCCTCTAATCAGTCTAGATCCCAACTTGAGGGTTCATCTTACCTAAACCTGGACACCTCTTGATTTTGCACAGTCTGGGAGGAGAAAGCCAAAGTTGTGATCGTCTGGGAAGTTTTGGATGGCACTGCTGAATGCTCTAAGAGATGAGCATTGTCCTGACTGCATTTGATTTGGCTGGCCTGATCTTTTCCTTTTTTATGTGAGAAACAGTTTTGTATTCAGTTTGCTGTGTGAAGGGCAAAGGTGATCCTGCTGGGAGTAAGGGGAGGTGGAGCACAGTTTGGCATGGTCAGTTCTCTAGAGTGCAGCTTCCATTCTCTTATCCCTAGTGAGATCCCTACTGTGACCAGTCCTAGTGGTTGGTCCAGAATAGGTTTGGGTTTGGTTTTCCGTGCTGATGTGATTTTTTTTTCAATAATGAATGCAGTGATTCAAAAAAATGCCGGCTAGAATTCTGGGAGGAGAGGGCAGTAGAGCAGGAAAAGACGCTGTTCGTCTCTCAAAAGTAGCTCAGACTTTTCCTGCTAAAGGCTTTTTTCATGGAATTTTCTAGTTGTACCTGCCCAAGCTGTACACCGAATGTAAAACTGCATCTAGCGGCCTCAGGAGCACAGCTGTCGTGTTCACCGCTCCATGAGGCAAAGGTGACTGTTGTTGCAGGAGGATGAGCTGATCCAGTCCGAGAACTCTGCCTCGATCTTCAACACTCTGTCAGACATCCCGAGCCAGATTGAGGATGCAGATGTGTTGCTGCGGGAGGCCATGCGCGTGGCCGGCTCGCTGACGGATGTGGCGGTGGAAACCCAGCGCCGCAAACACCTGGCCTACCTCATCGCTGAGCAGGGGCAGCTGCTCAACTCCAGCACCGCTGTCAACAATCTATCCAAAGTGAGTGCACAGAGTCCCACCTACCTCTGCTGCTCCCTTTTTACCATTCCCTTATATATTCCCACCCAGTTTTGGTTTGTGAGCAAGAGGTCCTCCTGTTTGGGAGGATTTTTGGCTCCAGGATAATTGTTTTCCAGTGGAGAGAATGTATTGGGAAGTTTTGTACCAATGAAATGCTGCCAGATCTGTCCTGGTTGATAAATCCCCAGATGAAAGGGATGTTAGCATTTATTGTAATTATCATTCATGAGAGTTATGATGAAATGCGATGCATTTCATTAAGGGAAACTAAAAGAAACAACATATGCTTTTGGCAGAATTTGCTTGAAACACACAGAGAGTAGGAACTGGATTTAATCCTTTAGTAAGAAACTGGTACGCTAAAATAACCTTGGAAGGTAGAGTCAGAAAACAGCAGCAGCTGCTTTTGAGAAGCTGAATTAAAAATGCACCTGTGTTAAAATCTACAGTTGCAGACAAGACACTCAGGCAATTCTAGAATGTAATAGCCATCCACTTAGAAATTTATATACAATTACATGTGAAACTTCTTTTTACAACAAATAGAATTAAAATTACTTACATGGATCATGGTTGATTCTTGAACTTCAGTTATGCTTTTGTAGTAATTAAGGTATAAATAACCTGTTGCACGTGGAGCAGATGAAGCAGTAGAGCTGATTCAATGCGTTAGGACTAGAGCAACTCCTGTCTAAAACTGCCAGTTCACTGGCCTGCCCCTTCTAGTGGTGGCTGTCAGGACCCCGTGCCCAGAGCTGACTGGTGTGGAGGGTTGCTTTATTTTATTTCTGAAATCTGTCCTAATGTGTGCACTTTGTTCTTTCTCTTCCCTCTCCCTCAGATTGTGCGGCGCAGGACTCAGCGCAGGAAATCTGGCATCACCTCTCTGCTTTTTGGTAAGGACAATCCCACGCCTTTCATGTGTAATTGATGGCTATAGCAGCTTAGGAAGGAGGGGAGCAGGCAAAGCAGGGAAACATTGGGATGGAGGGATTGGAGAGGTGGGAGTCAGGACTGAAGGATGAGAGGGAAGAAGTGCAGTTTACTGCATGCTTTCCTTGATTTGAGCTCAGGAAGTAAATTTTAGGTTAGACAGTCCATGAATGGTGACCAACAGCAGGTGCAGCTCAGCCCAGCTGTAATGTCCTTCTTGCACTGACCAACAGGTCAAACACATTTTCGGGCAGATTTTGTGCAGTCCACAGTCTGGATGTGGTATTCTCTGATCTTACTCTGCTCAATTCAGGAACATCTCTGAAGATCTGAGATAAGGCAGTATGTCTAGTGTGTCACCCATCAAAATTATAAATGGAAGTATCCTTATATTTTCCCTTACTTATTCTGAGAGTTCGATGTTGTGAATGTTTTTGACTCTTAATTTTCTTCACTTATGAGCCAACCCAACATATGTCCAGACAGGGCACAGTCAGAATAGCTTTTGCATGGGTTTAAGAGTAACTTATTTCTTGACTCCATAAGAGCCCTCTCTGCTGTAAGCCTCACTGTCATCACCTTACTTGAAATTGGCTAGCTTTCTTGAAATTGCCACATGTCACCACAGGAATTGTTTTTCCGGAAGAAGACAACACACTGAATTTACAGGGCTCAAACAGTGTTCCTGTTGTGGTTGAAAAGGCCTGAATAAATCTAAAAATGGGCTTTACTGTTCTTTCCAGAGAGCAGCTTTTCTCATGTTCTCCAGGAAGCTGATATACTGTCACAGGCTTCCTACAAGCACACAGAGCATTACATAGAAAAATTATGGCAGAATACCTACAATGCTGTAAAGTCCAGAATGCAGAAGTGAAGAAACGCAGGAAATTTCTTGTGCAATCTAAACCCAGAGCTTTTGTGTGTAATGTTATCATAAAGTCAGTACAGACTGAACTGGCAGGGAATTTGGCTGCCACATGTATCTTTCCTGTGTCTCAATCTCCTTGACTGTGTTGGAGTATTTTTATGAAGGTGCTAGTGAGTTATACACATGCACAAAGGTAAACTTTAAGTTCAAGCTTCAAAATGTATCAGTGGTAGAACCAAGATAATTGATAGAGTTTTCTCATTTTAGTGGGGCTTCTGTACAATGACCATCATGTTTTTTACCTAACATTATTCTTAATATTTAAAATGTTGGTTAAAACTGAGAAGTTGTCATCCTGCAGCAGTTGACCACAATGGAAAAATTCAGCCCAAGTGAGAGGAAGGAAAGCTTGGGTGTGATAAATTCACCCTCTACTGTGAACCGACAGTCAATCAATCCTAAATGTAAAGTCTGCTGCCTTTGATAGTTACTGTGTAGAACTGGTACTTAGCCCTCATCTGGGAGGGAATGAGAATTTACCCAGAGCTTAATTCTTCTTCCTTAGAGTGAATTCAGATGTGGTAGTAACTTGGACAAGAGTCATAGAATCATGGGAGCACTGTTTAGAAGAGACTTCTCAGCGGCTGTATTCCAACAGCTCCTGCTCGAAACCAGACTCTTGGTCATGCTAGATCAGGTTGGTCAGGGCTTTCTCTAACTGAGATTCGAGGACTTGAACCAGATTTCCAAGGCAGGAATAGAAAGAAATTACACAAGGTAATTTGGAGAGTAGAATGTGCCAGATGTGTGTTCCTGTTGTGCGGGCGTTGCACCAAGGGAATGCAGGAGAGCTCGTCCTGTGCAGAGCTGTGCAGCTTGTCAGCCTTTGCAGGCTCAGAGTAGAGCCTCCTCACGTGTGGCTGCTCGTGCACTGGCTTCCTGTTTGGAAATGCACGTGTTGAAGTTTGAAAGTGTACGTGTTGAGTGCAGTGAGGTGAGGCCGGGGGACACGCCAGCTGCTTTCTGCTGTCCCACGTCCGCTGTAACGTGGGAGGGTGTGGAACTTGCTTCCCATGTCTCCTGCCTGTGTTTGGGTAGGATTGATCTGAGTACAGAGGGAAGAGCATGGTATTTTGGCCAGATGGGACTGAGAGATGACAGAAAGCATCAATGATCTGTGTAAAATGAGAGCAGCCCACAGAGCTAGTGTTGCTGTGGTTTAGTTTCTTCTCTAGGCGCAGTCTATTTTAACAACATGAAATTTCTGGGAATCCCCAACATCTACGTGCTCACCTATCTATTTGCAATCTTTGCATCTCTAAATAGTAAGAGTTCTTGCATGCTCTATATCCTACCCCTGGACACAGAGGAGGAGATTTTGTTACTTTTTTATTGCTTGGACTGGAAGTAACTATGCCCCACAATTTTTCTAGTCCAGAAGCAAAGTTCAGTTTTCTCTTAAGCTCTGTGTATCTGATGTATCTCAAATAATTTAATGTAGCAAATAGAGTACAATTATAAAAATAATTTAAAATCTAATTTTGTGCGTCTATTTACATTCCTAAAGTTTGGGTCTTTTTAATTAGGATCACATGATTAAAAGATACTGTTAATCACTTTTCAATTAGCAGAAGCTTAATGTGTATATAGCTTTTGCAGCAGCTGTAGCTCAGCTTTATTCATATTGTTTTCTATAATGCTGGTAGAAGATAAGCAGAATACTAATTTGCTAGCCAATGATTTCCTTGGCTCCTAAATAAAAGCTGTGTTTATATAAACATTGGAGTTCAGTGAAAAATACATTTATTTAAATGTTAATTTTGTTTATCAAGCTAGCATATCTTCAGTATATTGTAGAGAGAGCAAAAATAGACATATGAAAGTACACTTTGAATTTAATACAAAAGGATTTTTTTAGAAAAAGAAGAGAACGGTTCATTGTTCCCAGACATCATGTACCCAGTCTTTAAGGCATTCAGATACCTGATGGGATGGATTCTTTAGACAGTTAATGTATCTTTCTGCATAAAGTAGTAGACATAGGCTGTCAAAATTCCTGGGGGGATTAGGGATAGTTGAAAGATGCTTTGGTAACTTTTACTTTGGGCTCATGACCATTTCTATACACCCCAAACCTTTGAAGCATGGTTCCTAAGGAGGTTGAGGTCTAAAGCAGGTGGTGGCTTTTCTCTCGTGGCTCTGACTTCACGGTTGGCACAGGAAAGTGAGCTGTCTTGGTTTTTCAAATCTTTCCCAAGACTCAGTGAAGAATGTATTCTCAGCCTGTGAGTTATACAAATATCAGTAGTTCAACCAAAAGCTGATCCAGTTTCAAGATAATTTCAGTTGAAGAGAATTACTGCAAGTTCTCCAGCCTTGTGTGCCACCCTTCAGCTGACTGTATATTGTAGACACTTTTCTAAAGTAGTAGCTTGATATACTGAGTTTCCCAGACAGATCAAAGATGACGTATCCCAGTTCCATACGTGGTTTGAAGTACCATCTCCTTAAAATTTGATGCAGTCAAATTGGTATTTGCTGTTTATGTTATTGAATAGATTGGCAGTAAGTACCTGCCTTAGTTTAGGTATGATGTTAGGCTTTTTTGGTTTCTTCAGAACAAGTAATTTGTAATGGTAACAAAAAATAAATACCATGTACTTGTTTTCCTTGCCTCGCCTTCCCTCTGGCTGTGTGGGCTCCACCAGGGGATGATGACCTGGAGGCACTGAAAGCCAAGAACATCAAGCAGACAGAGCTGGTGGCTGACCTGCGTGAGGCAATTCTGCAGGTGGCACGGCACTTCCAGTGTGTGGATCCCAAGAACTGCAGCATTGTGAGTGGAAACAGCTGGATCTGCACTGCTGTGTGCTCCAGGCATGGCTTTTGAGTGTCCACCATAGAACAGGGTTGTTCAAATGCTCCTGAAGTGTGAGCTTGAGAAAGAACATGCTGTGTGTAATGACTTGAGGGTGAGGCTTGCTTAATCCATCCCTGGTGGAGGAGGGCTGTGCTGGGAGGTTGCCTGCTGGCTGAGAGCAGGAAAACGGTGGGGAACAGGGGCAGGGAGGCTTTGCAGATAGCTGGGAGTCACCTGTGGCTTTTCATTCCTCTCTGCTCTCATGTGCATGCCTGCTAGGATCTGACCCCAGACTACAGCATGGAGAGCCACCAGCGGGACCACGAAAACTACGTGGCCTGTTCCCGCAACCGGCGCCGCCGAGCCAAGGCACTGCTGGATTTTGAGCGCCACGATGACGATGAGCTGGGCTTCCGCAAGAACGACATCATCACGGTGTGTCAGCTGAGGGGACAGGCACTGGGGGGGACATGCAGACCCAGCTTGTTTGGAAAGAAAGGAAGAAGATAAGCTCAGAGCCCAGTTAGGAGCCCAGGAGAAGCAGCTGGTGCTCCTGGGGGCTGCCTGGGGATGAGGCAGCGTGTTCCTGTGAGTGTTGTCTTGTGGGTTGTTCTCGCTGCCACCACAAAGTCCCTTTCCTGGCTGCCGTACAGCTGTGCAAAAGATGGATTTGGTCCAACCCAAGTCCCAGATTAATGCTGCGCACTGAACTGTGGTAAGACTGTAAAAGCATCCATTTGCATTTAACTGTGAGCATCCCATCTGGAACTGGGGAGAACAGGATGTTTGCATTAGCTTTGTGCCCTTGAAGGCCCTGGGCCATGTTAGAAGAGAACATCGGCAAAGCAGTTGAGAAGAAAGCAGTTCCTCGTTGTGGACACACAGCCAGGCAGCTGTACCCCTCCTGCCACTGCAGCCTCTTCAACTGGCATTCTCCACTCCCTCTTTTTCAGATCATTTCCCAGAAGGATGAGCACTGTTGGGTGGGAGAGCTGAATGGACTGAGAGGTGAGAACAGGATGGGTTGCACTGGGGAGAGTGGGGCCAGATGCAGAGCATCCATTCATCTACAACAACTGCTCTGGCAGCAAAGGCTATGCCAGATACCCAGATTATCTGCCAGGGGCAAGGGAAATGTATGAGAGCAGTCATGCAGCAGTGACCTGGTTACTTCCTGCAAACAGCAGGTTTAGGCTCCATCCTCCTGGCACAGGGTGGTTGGGTGCATGTCACCACTGCTGTGTGTGGGCAGTGTCCTGCAATTGGCTTTCTCATGCAGCTGCCTTAATTATTGTGATTTTGAGGCTGCTTGCTTCCTTTTTTGGGGTTGGGCCCTATTAACTCTGATTTATTCCCAGCTCCCACTGGGCTTTGTGTAGGGATTTCTCAGTATCTTTGTCAGGCTCATCTCTTTGTTCACTCTTCGTAGGTTGGTTTCCTGCAAAATTTGTGGAGATCTTGGATGAGCGGAGTAAAGAGGTACTTAAAAAACCCCACAACTACAAAAAACTCCATGTTAAAAAAAAAGGGTTATGTTGTAACTGAAAAAAACACAGTTGAAAAGAGCCATAGATTTCCCTCCTTCAGTCTATTTGCTTTCTCTGGCCGTTGAGTGCTTGGTGATGTGATCAGGCAGCTTATCTTCCTGAGCCTGTTTGCTCAACTTCCTCATGCTGACCAAGTGGTGAATGAGGGCCCCAGAGGGCTGCCAGGGGCACCTGTGTGGGATGCCTGGGGTTGCAAGGACCCTAGAGATGAAAGCTGAGAAAGCAGCAGGGAGAGAAGCAAGAGGATCCTATGGGCAGTGTTTCTGTCTGCTCCCAGCTGCCTGTGTTCTTTTCATCCTTTGAGGCTTCACCTATGGATCCTGCTCATGCTTTGTGACCATGACAGTAAATTCTCCCCAAACAGCTGTGCCCAAGGGGACTGTCTAAGTTCCTCTTACAGCTGGCAGTGAGAGATGGCACTTACCTATAGCAGATACTTCAATATGTCCTCAAGATTGGGGTAGTGTGTATGAGACAAACAGCAGCAGCTGTTGACCTAAGCAATTTTCAGGGGAAGTGGAAAAGGCCCAGTTCTCTCTCTTCTCAGCATTTGGGGAGTGAGGAAGAGCTCAAAGGCTGACCCAGGACACCCAAGAGAAGCCCCCAGAGAGATGTCACAATTGACATCTCACTTGCTTCCTTCCCCCTCTCTCAGGGCTGGCTCCTTAGGTGCAAATCGTCTCTCTGTGCAAACCTGTCCTGCACTGCTGGGCATTTGTCCTCCTGACTGTGGAAACAGAGAGGATCCCACTTACGGGGATACCTCAAACTGGTGTCCCTCCTGACCTGGAAATTCCCATCTAGTTCTGTTTGTCTTGACTTTCAGCAGCTTGCAGAGTCCCAGAGACCTCAGTGCAAGTCCCTCTCCATGCCTTAGCTCAGTCAGCATCACACCATCCCATTCCTACGTGCTGAACGCTGCGGGGTGGTGCTGGGGTCACCTGTGTGCTCTGCTGGGCACCACCTAAGCACAAAGGTCCCAGGAGATGCCCTGCAGTAGCACAGAACACAGGGCCTTATGCAGGAGCATGACAGGTAAAGGGAGGAAGGAGTTCTGGCAGGCATCTGGGAATGGAATTGGTCTGTGGAGGTGTAGGTGAGCGAACCACCTCCATGCTCTGCTGCCTGCCAGTGTGCTGAGAGCTGGCTCTTCCTGTTCCTCAGTACTCCATCGCTGGAGATGACTCTGTCACCGAGGGGGTGACGGACTTGGTGCGAGGGACACTCTGTCCAGCCTTGAAGTCCATATTTGAACATGGATTGAAGAAGCCATCTCTGCTGGGGGGGGCCTGCCACCCTTGGCTGTTCATTGAAGAGGTGAGATGTCCCAGTTCCTTTCTTGGGGCAGTGTTGCCAGAGGGCTGAGGTGAGGGGTTGTAGGGCAGAGTGTGCTGACTGTCCCTCTGCTCCTCTAGGCTGCAAGCCGGGAAGTGGAACGGGACTTTGACTCTGTGTATTCTCGCCTCGTGCTCTGCAAGACTTACAGGTCTGTGCCCTCCTCCTCTGTGCTCATCAAACTGATGCTGCTCTGCACCTTGGCAAGGGTCGTGGTCTGCCCCATCCTCCTGTGGGTGGGGTGTCAGCAGGCTGCTGTGCCTGTGCTGACCTGGGCTGGCCGTGGTTCTTGTCCCCTCCCCTGGGCTCCTCTGTTTTCTTCTGGGTTTGTATGTGCCTCTCTTGTTCCTGCGGGAGCACCTGTGGGCTCAGCAGTAGCACTAGAGCTTTTGGGGTATGAAGCAGGAAAGGCCTGTGTGTGCCTCTGGTGGCTCTGGAGCTAGCTGGGTCTGTGCTGTGATCTTTACAGGCTTGATGAAGATGGCAAAGTCCTCACTCCAGAGGAGCTGCTTTACCGGGTGAGTGCTGCCCCAAGCCCAGCCAGAGCCCAGCTCCTGTTTTGGGGACGTTTCCTGTGGAGACTGTTGGAGGGAGATGCTCAAGAGTCTCCCAGACCTTCCCTTAGCCCCTCTGGTGCACTGGTGAGGGTGGGAGCTCCACGGAGGGCGGGCAGCATTTGGTTGTGTTGGTGAAATGGCTGCCCAGCAGTAACCACACGTTCGGAACCTCCCTGTAGGCAGTTCAAGCTGTGAACGTGACACACGATGCTGCACATGCACAGATGGACGTGAAGCTTCGTTCTCTCATCTGTGTTGGACTCAAGTGAGTCATCTGGCCCTGACACCCTCAGGGTTGTGGGTGCAAAGAGCTTGGGAAGGGTCAGAGTGGGCTTAAAGGCAGCACTGGTTTCAGTCTTAGGCCACAGCATTGTTTTCCTTCCCTCTCGCTGCAGCCACTGGGTGAGATTTGTTCCTTGTGTATTCTGCTGCCCTGATTCCTAGCTGGAAGAAGGAGCTCCTATTGTATGGAGTGGCTCACACAAGTTTACTGGGTTATCCTGTTCCCACTGGGGACAGGACTGCGGGTGGGGGTCAAGGCTTGGGCTGAAAATAGACTATCCCAGAGGGATGGGGTTTCTTTCCGTGGCTGAAGCTGAGTAACATGCCTCTACCCCATTGTTGCAGCGAGCAGGTGCTGCATTTGTGGCTGGAGGTGCTATGCTCGAGCCTGCAGACCGTGGAGAAATGGTTCCATCCCTGGTCATTCCTGCGCAGTCCTGGCTGGGTGCAGATCAAATGTGAGCTGAGGTGAGTGTCCCATGGCATGTCCCCATGCCAGTGTCTGAAATAGATTTCCTCCTCCTCTGCAGGAGGTGGCCCTCACTATGGCTGGGTTTGGGCCCTCTCCAGTGAGTTGCAGCATGGGCTGCCCGGACATCCCAGCTGCTGAGATTTCCTGCTGTCTGCTAAGGCAGCAGCAAATCTCGGGACAGTTTAATCTGAGGCGCTGTGCCTGCCTGATCCAAGAGCAGAGCTTGGCTCCTGGGGACCTGTTTTGACAAGCAGGAAGCCTTTGCCTGCCAGCAACCTCTTGCTGTACACTTACTATAATGGAGAGACCACCTTTTCAACCCCACTGCTCTCCATGGTCTTTGCCAGCCACTCTAAGTCCAAGCAGGGAACAGGGAATGTGCGAGGGAGACAGCTGAGCTGTCACTGGCTGGGAAGGAGTCAGACTCCCTGGTTAGGTGAGGGGGTGATGTCAGGGGCTGAAAGCAGCTTAATGCCTGCGCTCGCACAAGGCAGTCGCTTGGAGCCGGGGGCACCCATCCCCGTGGCTCCTGGCCCTCCTGCACTCTGCAAAGCTGGGTGAAGTCCCAGGGAGCTGGAGGGAAAATCCCCTGCCATCACCACTGCTCCAGCCTGGTTGCTGCTGCCGTTCAGTGGGAGCTGGCTTTTGTCTGCATCGCTGGGCTGCCTTGGGCCCCAGTGGGAGCATCTGTAGCCAGAGCAGGCCCGTGTGTGCAGACCTCAGGGTGTCGTGTTCTCAGTCTGCTGCTGAATGGGTGGAGGTTTCCTCCACCTCTGGGCTGCCGTGTCCCACGGCTGCTTTCTCCCAGCATGGGGACAAGTGCCGGTAGGGCACAGCCAAAGAACCGAGGGAGACTGGTTCATATCTTTCATAATGCTTCTCCCAGCCAGCAAGGGAGCTCCTCAAGCCAACCCCTTAGAGCACTTCTGCTGCAGGACACTTCTCTTGCTCCAGGGAGAGAGAGGGGGCTGCAGAACTTTGAGGTGCTACTGGCAGGGGTCTGCTTTCTGGCGGGGAGCCTGCAATCTGCCATTGCCAGCTGCGTGCAGCCCTCAGCCAGGCCTGTCTGTGGTCCCCCGGAGCCCGGGGCTGTCCGTGCCTCCCTGTGCTGCTGCACCAGGCTCTGTAGGGGCTGCACTTGAGTCACGTCTTCAAGCTCCTCCTTCCAGCCTGGGCCTGGCAGGATGTGAAGCCCGGCGAGAAGGGGGAAAGAGGGAATGAGTGACTGCTGCTGTCTTTTCAACACCATCAAACAAGGAATTTCATCCTTGTAAGCTTAGTGGCATGCCAGCACAAGCTGGGGAGACAGTGTATTTGTGTGCCTGGGGCAGCAGTTGTGGGCACAGGCTGGGAGTGTGGTCTGGGGGTCTGTGTTAACATTGCTCTCCTCTGTTTGTGTTGCAGAGTCCTCTGCAAATTTGCCTTCAGCCTCTCTCAGGACTGGGAGCTGCCAATAAAGAGGGAGGTGAGTAGGTGGCGTCTCTCGTTCTCTCACTCAGCCGGAGGCTTCGCTTACTGCCTCCCTCTCCCAGCTTTGTGCTTCAGCCCATCCTCTGCCTCCTCTGGAGCCAGTTCCAGAGGCTGTGGATGGGGCTGCTTTCCCTGCCAGGGTAGGCTGTGCAGCAGGAGCTGTGTGGCAGTGCTAGCAGAGGGGGCTGCCTGCCCTACCCAGCTGGGGCAGAGGGAAATGACAGGCTGCCTTTCCCCGGTGCTCTCCAAACCGCAGGGCCTCTCCCTGTGCCAGCTGTGCAAAGGTGGGGAGTGCTGGAAGCTGCTCTGTCTGGGTACCAGAGGCCTCGGGTGCTTGGGCTCAGCCCACAGACACGACCTCCCCTTTTCTGGGTGTGGTGCACTGACCCGGCTCTCTGTCGTCCTGCAGGAGAAGGAGAAGAAGCCACTGAAGGAAGGGGTGCAGGACATGCTCGTGAAGCACCATCTCTTCAGCTGGGACATAGATGGGTGACCCCCACCCCGCCCCATCCTGGGGACCTTCTCGATGGCGCACATTCCTCTCCCCCACACCCCCGTGTCTCACCCCCCGTCCTTCCCCACCCCACCCACTTGTATCTGTGACAAAATCCCCCCTGGGGGCTGCCAGACCACCTGGGACACATGGCAGCAGTGCCGAGAGGCCGAGCTGCAGACCCGAGGAGGGTGATGGTTGAGGGTGATGCTGCAAAGGGAGAAGTGTGTTCTGACTACAAAAACAAAGTGCCCCCTCCCAGCTTTCCACATCTCTGCCACCCTCATCTTCTGCTTTCCTCAGCCCTGCCTCCCCACCCGTGCCTGGGGGAGCAGCCTGGCTGGAGCCATTGTGTGCTGCCCCGTGGGCCGGCAGTCATGTGGGGGTGTGAGTGTGTCTGTGGCTGGAGCTGTGGGGAAGAGACGGCCCTTGTGGGGTGGCTTTGATCCGTGAGAGCTGGTGCCATTGACAGCTGGCACTGCAGCTGCATGTGGAATTGGGCTGGTGAGAGACTTACTGCTGTACAGGAGCAGGGAGAGCACATCCCTTCCCCATGCCAGCCAAGGGCCCCCCTCTGCCAGGGGACACGTGGACAAGTTCCTTTGACCTGGAGCTGGAGCTGAGAAGAGGAAACTGACATCAGCTTCATCCCATCTCCCTGGCACTGGTGTGGGGTGTTGATAAGAGTTGCCCAAATTTACCAGCCTGTTACCACTGTAACAGCTTTAGGGGATGGTCCTTGTCTCCTCTGGGAGCAGACAAAAACCACCTCTCCCCTAAACAAGTGTTTCATGCTGTCATTTTAGTCTCTAGATGATTTTTACTGTTAACCAAAAAGCTGTAAATTTACTCTATGAACATGTATATTTTGGCACCATTGTAGCTCAGGACAAGGTTTAGGTTGGAGCTGGCTCAGGGAGACTAACTCGTCCTCCTCGTCCTGCGACGGCAATGGGGACGCGGGTCAGGAGTGGAGAATTGCTGCTTTGTGGTGGTGGCTCTGGATATGGAGTCTGTGACTTTCTACTGAAAGCGCTTGTCTGTGAGCACAAACTACTGATGGGATGACACTAGATTCTTACTTTCCTTTATTTGGTGGGTTTGTAAATAAAAACTGCGTCTTAGGAGAGTGCTGGGCTTTGTCTTATTTTTTGACAGGGCCAGGACTCAGTTTAATTTTTCCTTTCTTCCATTTGACAGTGGCAATCCCATTTCTGCGCCGGTACCGAGGGAGCTCCTTGCATCGGAGCAGCCCACAAGGTCAGGCAGAAGCCAGGGCAGAGCCAGCTCTGTTGCCAGCAGTGGCAGCCCTGCCTTGCCTCTGCACCACCAGCCTTCCCCAAGAGCAGGTCTGCAGCAGAGCCTCAGAAAAGCCAGAAGTACTGGAAACTATGGGTTGTAAGGGACACTGCAGGGGGAGGGCCCTTAGGAAAGGGAGAGAGGCTGGCAGAAATCAGGGCTGGGTGGTGGGGACAGCAGTGTTGTCTGTACAACAGAAAGAGAAAGCCAGATGTAGGCTGAGCTGCAAAGTGGGACAGTAACAGGGCACAGGCCTTTGGGAGAACTGTGTTCAGAAGTCCAAGCTCGTGGGAGGGTGGAAGTTGCAGCATAGGTACTGATTGGAAAGTGATTATTTTCAGTGAAGGTAATTCCTTTGGAATGTGGCTGTGGAAGGGGCAGTGTCACCTCACCACCACCTGCGGTCCAGACCAGCCTGCTGGGCTGGGGGAGACTGTAATAGCTGCCCCTGGTAAAACCTGCTTCTGGCTGCAGGGTAGGAAATTTCCATATGCTGAGGGGATCTCCCCGCAGCTGAGAAGGATGAGCCACCGCCATTTAAGCTGCTTTTTTCAGGTTTGAGAAAGACAGAGAGGGATCACCCACCCTTAGCTGGAAAAGGCAGAGTGGCCTCAAGCCCTCCCACCAGCATAGCAGAGAAATTTTTGAGAACGTGGCTGTTTGGAATTTTTTTAATAAAATGGATTTTTTTCTTCAAATATTTGTAACTGAAAAAATAATTCAATTTAAAGATCAATTCTCTCCCCCATTAACTTGTCACTTTTATCCTTTTCCAGTTGAATACTCGCTCTGGATCTGATGCCCCAACACCATCTGGCTCTGATGGTGCTGATCACCCCTCGCCATTGGCTGCATAGTGGAAGGGAGAGTGCGTGCTAGTCAAATACACATTACAAACAAGTAGTGGTTACAGCAGAAAGATTCAGGATTACATTCAAGGTAGAGGCAGAACATCAGACTTCGTTTTTCCCAACGGGCGCAAAAATGTATGTCCAGGGGAATACCTCTTCCGACAAAGAACTATTGAACTATTATTCAAACAAATAATAGTAAGAAAGCAGAGAACTGGGCAAGCCTGCTCTGGGCACTGCTTGGGGAAAAGACTTTCTAACATTTCCGGGGCTGAGGCACCACCTTCCCCTCTGCCCACAGGCACAGGGTTATCGCTCGCTCTCCTGGCAGAAGCCCTTTGTACAGAGGGACTCTCACAGGTCAGCCGGGCTCCTCGGGACATGAGGCTCATGGTTCTGTGTCCTCTGGGCTCCTGGATGCTCTTCAGCCCTTCAGCCAATGAAAGTATGTCAGGGTCACTTCCTACAGTTTCACACCTGATGGAGGATGGGTGAAGGTGAAAGGGAGTGGCTTTGAGCTCAGCCTTTCACCAGCAGCCTCTGGAAGGGCTACATTGGTAACAGGCACTGGCATCTCTCTGCCAGTGACTGGAGTACCTGGCCCAGGGCAAGGAACCAGGGCTGGGTCAGGCCAGGACTGCATCTGGAGTGCTCCCACCTTCCTCTAGGAGCTCATTGCACTTCATTGATAATTTCCTTCTTTATTTAATGGCTGCAGATTTGTAATTATTTGTACAAAAGAAATCACACAGCTGGTTTTTGTGGGGAGCTACTGCAACTATGGACTAAAAGAACCTGATTTTGCTTGAGTCTGACAAACAGGCAGCCTCACTTTTTCCCCTTAGCATTTCGGAGATCCTCCCACTGCCCCCATACTTTCCTCCTTAAAAACTCCTTGCCTCCTGCCCCCACAGCTGGGCAGCTGCCCTGGGGGAGCTGGTGAGACCTCTGTAAGGCGATTGCTATATACTCACCGCTCCCAGTGAGCACCTGGGCTGCACCAGGAGAGAATTCAGAGAGGGCTCAGGAGGATAAAGGGGGTGCCCACCAGTCTCTTTTATTCTGATTTTTAGGATGTGACACTGTAGCTTGAGCAATAGAAAGCCTGTGGGGGAGGGGGGATATCCTCCCTAACCCAGACATTGTGGGAGGCAGGTAAGAGGCTCCGACTTGCTTACAGCTCAGGGCCAGAGGAGAGAAGAGGGACAGAAAGGAAGGAAGCTGCCAGCAGGCTCCCCCTGCAAATGATTAAGAAAGTGGCTCCCCATGCAGTTAACAAGCAAACAGGGCTCAGGAAAGCAGGAGTATCTCCCAGCTGCAAACAGGCATAACCCCACCCAGCTGCCAGTTCAGTGGCTGAGGGAGAGCACATTGTGCAGGGCTGGCATTCACCTGCCTCACCATGGAGCAGAGGTACCAGCACCTGTGTGGCACAGCCTCCCCCTGAGAAGAGGACCAGGTACCAAAGTTGCAGGGAAGCAGCAGGTGGCTCACAGCTACCCCTCCCCAGCAGGAAGCTCTGCAACCCAGTGTGGGGGAAAGGTGGGGACAGCATCCTCAAGGAGATACTGAGAAGGATGGCAGTTGATCCTTTTCATTGACTGAGCAGGTCAGTACCTCACAGTCTGCATGACTTCAGAAGCCACAGCTTCCCCCACCTCACTCAGCCTGAGCAGCCTGGACCCAGCTCAGGGCCAAAGCAGGGACAGCCTCATGGCGAGGTGGCCACATCCGCCTGAAACATGTCCCACCTGCTCAATATGGCCATGAGTTACTACTGACACAGGAATTTTGAAGTAATGGGAGTAACAGCACAAGAGTGAGCCACAGGCCTGCCCAAGGATAGCACTGTCATGGCTCTGAGGTCCTGGGGGCTTGTCCACCCACTCCTCAGGGACACAGGGCACCAGCTCAAAGTAAGCAGCCATTTACTTTTGCCTTTTACCCTGTGGGACTGGAGGGAGGGAAGAGAGGAGGTCAGCTGCCCATGACTTGCTTTCAGGCTCCTCCCCAGCAAGGGGCCCTTACAGTCACTGAGCCGGGACCTGTGCTGTGCCACACAACACCCCTCTTGCAGTCCCACTCCCCCTCCTCACCTACTGGGTCCAACATCCATGCCCGGCTGCTGCTTTCCACTGGGGCCTGTGCTGCAGTGAGGCACCAACACAGTGAAGGCAGGAGACAGATTGCACATGGCCCCCAATGATATGTTACTGATTACCAGCTGTGCCCCTCACCCGCTCCCCAGGACACTCCGGCGCTTCCGTGTCCCTGCCCCAGGCTGACTGCCCTGCTCATCTGGGGATGTCACAAGTGCCTGGGAGCTGGGGGCAACGGGCTGTGCCTGACAGCAGTTTTAACATATAAGGACCTGATTTTAGCACCTTAAAAAACGGTTTTGCAGCCCTAAGCGAGTGAAGCAAGCAGGCAGGCCGGCAGGCCTCTGCCAAGCTCAGCAATATTTGGGAAACCGGCTTAGATGTGACCAGGTTGGTGGGGAGCCCTGGTTCCCTTTGGCTACATTTGGAGAAGGTGCCTGTTCTGCGCAGCTCCTCCCAGCCCTGCAGCAGATCAGACCCTCCCCTGACAGACGGCAGGTGCTGCCGAGGGCAGCTGCTCTGGGCCCCAGGCAGCGTCCTGCCTTTGTGTCCTGCTCCAGAGGTAGAATCCCCTTCCACAACCATTAAGACCGTGCTGGGGCAGCACAACCCCCGTATCCAAGGCGCAGGGTGCTGCTTCTGGAAACAGCTCAGGCCCAGTCATGCTCTGTGCCACCTGAGGGAACAATGCGCTGCCATCACTGCTCCTGCCTGGAGGAAGAGGGGCTGCTGGCTCTGCTCTCACCCCGGCTGGGCCAGGCTGTGTGGAGCAGGCAGGAGGCCACCAGCCCCACAGCTCCTCCTGCCTCTTGTTCCCCCCCAGCAGCCGCTCTCCCTGCCCTGGCCTGGCCACTGCCAGCTTCATGCAGGAAGGACACTCTTAGAGGAGGAGTACAAATACTAGGAGCTCTTTCTTCTTTTTTTTTGGTTGACTGGCCTCTTGCCCCTGCATGCCTGTGCCCTCCCATTCCCATTCCCTTCAGTCTCTGCTCACAGAATTACAAGCAAGAATCCCAGTGCAGCTGCAGATCATGTCCATCAAGAAAGTCTGTGGAAAAGAGGCTGGGAGCCGCGGTGCTCAGGGGAGCCAGGCTCATGACAGACCCCCCTGGCAGCTCCAGCCAGTCCATGCTGTCCAAGTTAGCCTCAGCCAGATCCAGGGTTATGCCCCCAGATGGCTCGTGAGCAAAGTGCAATTCCGAGGTGTCCATAGGTGAAGGCGGGTGGTCCAGGATGGCCGAGCTGCTCAGCATCTCACTGTGGAGGTCATCAATGAGGGACAGGGGCTCCGGCCCATCGTGGCCAGCCGTCAGCAGTGGGAGGCCGGTGCTGCTCTCCAGGAAGTCCTCCAGACGGCCCACGGGCACCGGCTGCCCCAAGGACACCGGCACCGCCAGCTCAGAGGAGGGGTGGCTGCTGGCCGGTGGGGAACAGGCCGGGGCCACAGGTGGGTCTTTCCCAGCTGGGGACGACTGATCCTTGAAGTCAGCAGAAATCTCTGTACAGGGAACAAACAAGCCAGGTAAGGAAAAGTCTGGCTGAACACCAGAAGGATCTCTCCCACCCACCAGGGCCACAGGGACCCCCCCCCAGACTAGGCCATCACTGACCACCAGCTGGGATAAGGAAACGCATCCTGTGCCTGTGCTTGCCTCGCTATGGGGAGTTTTCAGCCCACCTCCACAAAATTCCGTCTCTGTCCAGTATCTCAGAAGCTATGTGCCTGGATCTGATGCAGCAGAACCATCAAGAATCACAGAACCATATTAAGGCCCGACTGACATCTCCCTCAGTGCCTTAATGGCTACTGCCAGTGCTAAAGGGACTGGAGGGACACTGGAGAAAGCGGGGCCATGACAGACTCTCCCCTCGGTGCTCTACAATCGCCCGACTCGGACTCAGGGACTACAGGAAATGCTGGCTTTGTCTCCTTACCTCCACTTTTGATGAGGATATCAAACAGGTCGTCCATCTGCTGGCTGGAACAGCCGTTCTCCTGGGGAGAGCAAGTGCAGGATTAGCTTCCTATTTACCAGCAGAGCTTCCACCTCCAGCAACACCCTCGGCTGCTGGCTCTCCTCCCTTGCCCCAGGGACGGGGCTGTTTTCTAGCAAGAATGAGCACACCATGAGCAGACACCGGAGTCCTCTGTAACCCAGGCTGTTACTGGCTGGCAAAGTACAGTCAGCAACGGCAATGAATGGCTTGGGATTTGTACCTGTGATGTGGGGTCCACCCCTAACCCTCCAGAGGAAATTCAAAGAGGAAGGTGCAGTTGTGTCTCCATTCTCTATCACTGGCCCCCACATCAAGAAATTTAAGCCGATTCACAATGGCAACTTTTTGTCTGCTCTCCAAGGAAACCAGAGAGAATAACTGCTCTCACCTGGGCCTTTGGCTGTTGCTTCATGGCCTCTTCATAGCCTGGTGGTGGCTCTTTCATTGGGACCGAGGGAACAGGAAGAGGAGGTGGAGGAGTTCCAAAAAGCGGCGTGTGCTGTTGCTGCTCCAGGTCCATCTGGGAGGGGGAAGGGGCAGCAGGAGAGCCAGGCTGCGATGAGGACTGTTTAGAATGAAGGCAGAAGAGGGAATGAATGCAAATCAGGGAAAAGTCCACATGAACTCCTGTCTCATGGCTGCTTTGAGAGACCATCACCCCTCCCTGTGAGCACTGCACAGCGGTCTGCCTTCTTCCCTGGACTTTGTGCCCTATGCCCTGGCTGCAGGGGAAGAAGACAAATTTCCCCTCCAACTCACAGCTGGAAATCTTTAGCTGATTTTTGCAATGCTGAAGCAGCCACACCACAAACCACCTCCTCACTTCTCCTGGACAGGGAGAGCTTCATCTGTCCAAGTGGGGGATTCCTCCAGCACTCTGGAGAAAAAGGGCACTTCCCTTGTGTGTTCAGCCTACTCTGTGCAACATATCCAGGGCCTGTCTTCTACTCCTACCCGCCTCCCTCTGCAGTGCCTGCTTTGGGGTCACAAGCCAGCTTCACTTAGCAGCAAGTGTCACAGCCTGATGGTGGGCGGAGAGCACCAGAGCACTCAGCAGCAGCAGCAGAGATCCAAAGGAAACCCCAAGTGTTGCAGAAGTGGTGCTCATGACTCAGCTTTACCAGATGAATCAGCACACAACTGCCCATAAGAACAGCTGAAATGAGGATCAGGCCTTTGCCTCTACAGCAGCTATGCACAACCCACATGGAAACTTGCTCCCCTGGAGCAGCAAACCCTGGGCAGCAGCTGAACGCTACTTCCATCACGTGTACGTGCGGATGCCCTTGCCCATCCTGTTTTCCCTGGAAAGCTGCTCATCTGTTCTGTGACCCACAGGTAGAGGAGCAGCCCTAGACCAGCTCTGCTGGCTGGGGTCCACTCTTCCCAAGAAGGGCTGGAAACCATCATTATGGCACAGGCCGCTGGGATGTGCTGGGAGGGTACCTCTTTTGACACACTGGGTGGGCTGGTTTTGCCAGAAGCACCAATTTTCAGGGAGTGCTTATGGAAACTATTGGGGAAGAAAGGCTGTAGGTTTGCAGGTATTGAGAAAGACAATATGGTGTGGGCCAGCTGCCCTGTGACCACCTGCAGACCTGGCTTCTGACCCTACAGGGAGGCAAAAGGATTGGGAGGGTCAGTACAGATGCCTCTGCAGCACACAGGCTAAGGGACTCTGAGGAAAAAGGTCCCTTCATTTACCTTCTGCACTTTCTCCAAGGTCTCAAAGCAAACCAAGGCACTGACCCTTTGCAAAGTAGATATCTCACTCTAAATATACTAGAAATTACTTCTGTCTTCATAGCCTTTCCAGGAACTGATTCATAAATGATCCTCCAAGCTCTAAAAACTCTTCATAATCTTTCTGTATCTTATCTTAATTACAGGTTAGAGAGACAGCTAAGCAGGCTAGAAAGGGAGGAGATGCACAGCAGAGGCTCTTTACAGCCAGCACCTGGAGAGGGGTAAAGGCAGAAGTGTGCTCTTTCCTGAAGCAGTACTGCACTTCACAAAGAGGTGATTAACTGGCATGCTCAAGGCAGGGGAATGGAAATGACAGCATGCTCAGCAGCACCAGAGACTAAATGGTCACACCCCTTTTACCCCTCTAAGCTCACATGCCCCTTCAGCAGCGGACACACTGCCCACATCACCCTCTCTCCATGCAGCAGCCACCTTTTCTGTTCAGCAGCACTCCTTCAAAAATCTGGGACACTCCTGCGAATCAAGGCTGCCCACTTCGGGCCCTCATTTTTTTTAATCCACAGACAACACCCCCTGGTATCTGCCTGTGGGCACAAACCCTGGCAGCAGGCAAACAAAACCAAGGGAGAAAAGTGAGCAGGCAGTGAGCTACCTTAGATTGGTTTGGTCCTCTGGGCTGCTGCTGCTGCTGCTGCGTGGGCTGCTGAGGGGTGTTTGTAGGTACCTGACACGGCGGTTGGCTGGAAGGTTTAGCGGGTGATGATTGTACGCTCTGGAAAGAAATGGGTATCCATAACAGGTTATTCCCCAGACATGACATGGACACGGGGCTTAGGTTTCTTACAGGATTTATAAGTTTGTTTTTCCCCACTCTTTATTCTTTATGAAATTCAATCCTTCTCTTTCACTGAGCAGAGAAATCAGATTGGGTGCAATTCAGAGTCCTAAGAGAGGAGACGGTACCAGCCTAAATCCCTGGGCTACCCATGACACGCCTCAAGGGCTGCCAGACCTGACACAGGAGCTGTGCTCTTGTGGAGCAGTGATGGAGTTCAGGTGAGATACTCGGGTATCAAGGATGACACTGGATGTTGATGTTTAGACAGCTGCCGATATCTCACCTGCTATGCAGCAAACGTAGCCTGCTCAGTGCCTGTCCCTGTTGGCAGACACTGCCACTTGCTCTGCAGAAAGTGCAAGAAATGTATCAGCAGAGAATGAAAATTATTTCTGATGTCATGGAAGGTGCTGGGGTTTGACTTATGCCATAAAACCTGGGCATATTTATCCCTTCCTGGAAGGAACACTTGGAACACTTCTGTTAACTGCTGAGCTCATGCCAGCAGGGGAACAGTAAATCATCTCTGATGAAAGACTCTGTTAACACTGAAATACTGACACGCATTAAAACAAAGAGCAGCCAAAAAGCACACAGTCTCCTCCCAGGGTCTGATTTCAGCTCTTGGTAGATAAGATGACCCATCTATCACTCCAACTACTATCTCTACAGTAAAGGACAAGAGGTGAAATACTCTGTTCATTTTACTACCACGGACATAGTTGTTCTTTCAAAAACTACTGAACTGTGGCAGCAAACCCTTGTCATCCAAGCCTGAGGTCTTGCCTGACAAAAGGCAGAACCATGTGTTTGGAAGAATGCTGAACAGCCTGTGATGCACAGAGCCAATCGTGCACTACTGTACACAGCTCATCATTGTCAAATCCCAGTCTTTTTGCTGAAGATCTGCTTACACTGCTCTGTTTTACAAAGCCACAATCTAGGAGCCACCATAGCGAGCAACTCAGCCCTTTCAGTATTTACTGCACAGAATTTCCACCCTGTTAAGTCATCCTATGGTAACCAGAGTGGGAAGAGGAGAGAGGAACCCAACTGCCCGCAGCAGTGATGGGATCCGACCCTAGCCTACCTGCAAGGGTGGGCAGCTGCTCCCTGCCTTCCCGTGGGGAGAGAGGCCCTGCCTCTCGGCGCTCTGCTTGGTCACGGTGAGGACGATGTGGGTCCCTGTGGAGTCAGTGATGAGGGTGGGGGGAGGGGTGCCCTTGATGAGGTCGCTCAGGGCGCTCCCTTGCTGGCCAAGGAAAAGCCGCGGGCTGTGGGACTGGCACGGCGGCTCTGCTTCCGCGGCTGGCACCTCCTGATTCACCATCACGGCTTTCTTTGGCACTGGGCTTGGATTCGAAGTGTCCATTTGGCTAGCGGTTGGTGCAGGGCTGAATCGGTCTGTTTGGCCACTGGATTGCTTCGCACACTGGCAGCTCAGGAAACCGTTTTCACTCTTGACCTGGATGCCAAATGCTCCTGGTTTGGAGGCGAGGGCTGTTCCTTCTCCCGCGGCCGTTGGGGCCGGCTGTGACTGCTGAGAGCGCTTCTCCTGCTCCAGCTGTAGCCTAAGCATCTCCACCAGCTGCTGCTTCTGTTTCAGCATGCGGGTGAGTTCCTCGATCTGCTTGTCCTTCTCCTGCAGCATCTGGTCTTTGTCCCTAACTTCGGCATCTCTGCTGCTACCAGCGCTACACCGCTCTGACCTGGCTGCCGCATTCATGCTGCAGGAGGCGGACTTGGAGTTTTCCTCCTTCACCAAGAACTGCACTGGAGATGTCTGCAAGGTGAGCTGGGTCAGAGGTGAAGTCACCATCTCTCCAAAGGTATCTCCAGTGCCCGAGTTCTCGTCCCCTGTGCTCATTTGTGAGCGCTCAGAAGGAGTTGGAGAAACAGGAGGAGTTGAGCCTGTGCTCCCAAACTTCATCACGCCGCCGCCGGTAACTGTGGCCACAACTACTTCTGCTGGTGCAATGCCAGTGGTGACCAGGGCTGGCCCTGTGCTCAGCCTGGCAGTTGGGAAGGCCACCACCACTTCGGCAGCTTTAGGGAGGACGGCTGCTGTGCTGGGCTTGGGAGTGGGGGCTGTTTGGCCGGCTGCACCGTTCTGCTCTTGGTAAGCTCGGAGACGCTCAATCAGGTCCGTCTTTGTGCCCGAGACAGGCAAGGCCCTCAACTTCAGCTCTTGCTTCAGCTCTGCTACCTGATATGGGGCAAAAAAAGAGGGAAACATTAAGAGAACATACACTTCTAACTGAACAACTATCAACAGCTACCAGAGCTATGAAACAAAGGACTAAACATCTTCCTGCAGGCCAACAAACTTGCACCTCAGGTACAGACTGCGGGGTAGCAATCCCAGCTGCTATCACTAATTCCTGTCAGTCCACCTCAGCCCTGCTCTGGGCCAGCAACATCGTTCGGTACTGCCCGCAATGGCAGAAAGGGTCTGTGCAGCTTCACAGGACATTTACCTTCATCTCATCCAGGTTGGCAGGGAGAGGGCCAGGCTTGCCCACCGCAGCGTTACTGTTTTGTCTCATCAGCCCACTGGAACCAGAGGATACTGAAGATGTGCTGCTGACTGTGGCAGAGAGGTTGCGTACGGCAGGGGCACCGGCACCACTCTGCTGCTCTCCTGGAGGCCTGCAAGAAAAGAAAGAACAGACATCAAAACCACAGTGGAAAGACAGCAGAGGCCCTCAGTGCTGATGAACATACATGTTCAGAAACACCTGAGTCACTAGTGCTGCCCTAGACACTGAAGCACACACATATGCTCTCAGCTATACCCATGCCCCTTGCTGTGCCAACCGACTCGCTTCAGCTGCTTTTGTCTGATTCATCTCGCACCAGCTCTTTCTGAGGCCCTCTGGAACCTACAAGACTGAGCGTGTCACACCTGTCCCACCCAGTGGCCACCCCTCACACCCAGAACACCACGTCTCTGGTAACAGTGCTGGGGAACCAAGCGCTTCCTAAGAGAGCTGCCACTGCGGACCCGTACTTTGGTGGGGCTGGCAGGATGGCCTGATAGTTGTAGTGCTGCTGCTGCTGGTTGAGGATCTGAAGCTGGAGAAAGAGCTGCTGCTGCTGCAGTATTTTGGCATAGGATGAATCCATGGGAGGAGCTCCCTTGTCCTGCTTTTGGTCCGGTGGAATATACTGATGATATTTAAGCTTCTTGACTTTCGGCTTTAACTCCTTGGCTTTTTTACTGCGCTGAGACTTCTCGCTAGCAGACTTGGGCTGGCTTTGCTATTCAGAAGAAAAAGAGGAAGCAAGTAAGAATAGAAACACTGATATAACCTAACACCCCATGTAAACCAGAACACACACTGGGATTTTAATTTTGAAATTCTCTAGTTTGTTCACCTCAGGGCCTTTCCATGCTTCTCTAACTGAGGTAACATGACAGACACAGCACTGGCAGCATCTTATGCTGCACCATAATGCAGGTCACCTTTCCCAGCACACCAGATCATCTGCTCATCCAGTGCAGACTCATTGACTCTAATTATAGATAACACTGATTGTTTCAAAACGTTTTGCATTCAGCACCCGTTACTGTTTTCTGCTTTCCATGGAGCAGAAAATCCCATTAAATATGTTACAATTAGTGTCAGGGGAAAACGCTAGTGAGAAATGTTTCCTTCCCTTGCATCTGTTAATCTAATACTTCAGCTCCAAACCTGCTTAAAAGTAACCACTTTATCTTCCCTCAGACTACAACAATGAAGACATCAGCCAAAATAGTACCTTAATGAGTGTTGGTGGGGGCTTGGCAGCAGTAAGAGCCACTCCATTGGTAAGACTAGGGGGCAGAAGAGGTGGAGGTGGCAGTGGCGGAGGTGGCTGCTCAGGTAGGAAGAGAGTTTCACTGGAGTCTGCGCTAATCTGCAACTGGGACGAACCCTGCAGGGACAGAAAAAGTAATCATGAATACACACAAGAGCAGGGAAATAATTTAAGAGAGTGCAGGAAGTGTCCACTTAGAAGGAAGGAGCACAGGTTTCAAATCTTTAATCAGACTCCTTTACCCCACTGCTTCAGTTGTCCCTGAGAAGCAGCACAACTTCTTAGGGCAGAAAAGGAATCAAAATCCCACACCTGTATCTTCCAGCATTGCCTGCTGGGATCAGCTGCACACAGACTGTATCACCAAGTAATGGCTGCCCCCTTCCTCACACAGCACCACCGTGAGGGTTTCTGAATAACCAGAGGAGGATGTCGCTGACACCACACAGAGCTAAGACCCCTAGTGAAATCTCACAGACTATACCTCTTAGGAAAGCCTTAGTCTCACTTTTTAGGATCCTCTGCCACAAATCAGCATGAAGCTCCAGGGCACTGCAGGAGGCCTCCACATTCTCACCTGAGCTAGTGATGTGCCAGTGGTGCTAGGGAGAGGCTCACAAATCCGGGAGTCCATCGGCGATGGGACAGACCCTTGGGACTCATGGCTGGCTGGCTGTTCTGGGGAGAGGGCATCACTGCTGTCCTCATCAAAGGAGGAATTGTCTGCAACCTTTGGGTAGTTCACCTGTCCAACTAAAAACACAAACATCAACTGTGGTCTGTAAAGTGGAATAAGAAATGACTTCGCTTGACACTAGATGTTTCACAAAGACAAGGATGGCATGGAGAGAGTTGTGCTTAAAGCACCAGCTAAAAATGAGAGAACAGAGTCCCAACTGGATCAGGTTTAAGTGTTTACATTCACTATGTATCAGTAGAATAAAATTATGCAGACTGGGGTGAACCACTTCCCTTGCTTCTTAACCAGGCAAGATCAGTGACTGTAAGAAGAGATACTGAGGTCTGCTCAAACCCAGCTCTGTGGCATGGCTTATTTCACTATCATCTGGCACCCAAGAAGAAGACTGGACAGTATACAGCTGAGTCATGGTTTCTTTGGTGTTTCTCCTGTAGAGTAGAAGGTAGAATCTCTCTTGGATTCTTCTGTCTTGGAAGACAGAATCCCAAATTGTCCTCTAGTCTTACAAGCAACAAGGGCTATGGATTAAGTGGTGGCCCTGGCTGCTATTAGCATTTCTGTTCACCTACATGCCCAGCAGATAAATTCACATGAGTGTACACTTGTAATGTACCATTGTTTTTTTAGACTACATTTTCTCAAATTAATCTTGCTAAGCAGGGAAATACTGTCATTTGCATCTCACCTAAAATCAAGAGGAATCCAGAGGTATACTTTGTCCAGTCAGAAGGAAGCCACATCTCTTATGCTTCAGTTCACAAGTTCACCCTTCCTCAACTACTTCTTGCTCAACAGTGAAGCCAGGCCCTCCCACAACACTGTCCTTTTTCATTTTTATGGAAAGTATTCCATCTTGCTCACAGTTGTGTCCCATTTGTCTTTACAGTAGCTGTGCGTGTTTGAGAGGAGGAATAACCACAGACACACAGACTGCTCAGTCTGGGGAGACGGGAAAGAGCACCGCTGAGGCAGTGGGAAGGCTATTCCTCAGCATTCCTTTCAGCCCTTGGAATGGCACTGGCATGATTTACATCTGTTCTGGTTTATTTTTAAAGGGGTTGAATCCTCTGAAGTTTTTGAGTTCACAGACATCTTTTGTTTCATCACACCTGTTTATATTCTGTCCCCCCTCCTGATCTAAGTCAGTGGGTTCTGCCTGACCATGTTGTTGACATGTTATACTGAGAGAGGGATTTTAAGGAGACAATCTAGGGAATACAATCTTCAACAGTCTTTCAAGTCTTTAAGGCATACAATTACTTCCATATTATTCTGGAATGTCCACATTCCCTATAATTTAATGTGTCCATAGCATTATCTGGGTCAGAGGGAGATCTGCTTTTCCGAATCCTTGGGCTGAAAGCCTGTGATTCTGGGCCAGGAAAACAAGACCAGCCATGGGATTGCACTCTCTTAGACGTGCAGGTGAACTGATAGGTAATCACAGCCACATGTGGGGAAATGCTCTCCACAAAGATCCTCCTCTGACCTTACCAATAATAGCTTCCTTTAGGCTCGATTCCACAGGCAAGATGTTCTTCTCCACCAGCTCCATGGGCCCTGGCCTCTGCGCTATCTTCTCGTTAAGGTCATCTGCCAGTCTGGCTCTCTTCAGCTTCAGCTGCTTAGCCTGCAAGGAGGGTTCAGCTGAGGTCTCTGTTTGGGGGAAAGTAAATAAAATGGCATCAATCCAACAATGGTCAACCCATGCCCTTCAGCAGTATTTTAATTCTATTCAGAAAGGTAACTGTAGGTAACAGTAGAAAACTGTACAGAAAAATAGGTGATAGACAACAATAGATAACTATGTATTATAAAGATATGACAGATACTGTATATATTTAGGTTATAAAGATAACTACAGTAGCCCTTATGACAAATTCACTGCTCTCAAACTGATGTCACCCAATTCTCGTTCATCTTTTCCCTCTGGTTGTGCCCCAAGCTTGGTGCTCAGCAGCAGCACAGCACTCCCTCCCTGAAGCTGAGGTTCATTACGAATCAAATCAAATCTGCCTCACTCCCTCTTGGACATTTTACAGTGTCTTCCCTTAGGAGAAGAGCAGTCTATGGTCATTCTATTTCATTGTTGCTCAGCTGCATAAAACTGCACAATTTGAATTCGCACAGCAGGTTCTTCTGACAATAATCTCCAAGCAAGCAGAGTTGAACCCCTCCCAAGGAATCATGCAGCAGGCATGATGATCTGCCTGCTCCCAAGTGGAAGGAAGCTTTGGAGGTCAGTGGCAAAACAGAAAGCTGTTTAAAAAGTAGTTATGATGAAGTTTATTTTTGGTGTTTCCATGTTCAGCACGTGCCTTACCTTCCAGAATGTGCATCCTAACCAGCTCTGATCTCTCTGGCCGGGACCGGATTTTGCGTTTCAGATAGTCCTCTGTCTGTAGCAAAAACAGACAAGCAAGAAGCACTTTCAGCTGATCAGACACAGGAGTGAGGTAATCTTGACCAGCACGATGAAAAGAAACAACCATCTTTAGCTGTTACTGAGATCTCAATAAGCACAGAATGGAGAAGGGGCCTATCTCCTGTCCCAGAGCACCCAGAAAATGAGCTTTCTCTACAGATGACCCTCCAGTGTAATTACCTCAGTCAATTGTGCACTGCTGCTCCACAGAACGGAAACTGGGAAGGACTTCCTCAGGAGCTGAAGTCCTCTTTTCCCGCTGTATGCACCACCACTAACTTGTGTCAGGGTACCATCCATGACATTTCTTTTTACGTTAAAGATAAATGCACCAATTCCATTGTTCACAGAAAATACTTTCACGTACTGCCGGCATTCAGGGCTGACTTATGGTTTGGGCATACTCTTTAATTTGATTAAAGATATGTTATTTGTTAAGCTAAAAACCCCATGCAGTCCCTCGGGGCACAGAATCTAAATGCTGTGACAAGGCTTATTTCACTTCCAGAGCTGCTTTTAGCTCTGTCTTTGGAGAATGTGCTACAGAGCAATGTACAGAGATGACCCCAACAGGCTGAATATGTTACTCTTTACACTGCTGAGGAATGGGAATCTGGAAGAAGTGGATAATAGACTGGTAAGTACTGGCCATCAGGATAGGCCTTCAGAGAAAGTAAGTATTAAAGTCAGTCAGAAAACTGCACCATAGTTGCTCAACTGCCCACATAAAAATATTAACTTAATAAAGTTTTAGGAAAAAAAGAGGAGAAATAAGCAAAAGCCCTTTGGTCACCGGTCTTAATGCAAAGTCCCCTCTTCCAACCTTTCCACAGTTTAAAGGGCCTCCCTTACAGGTCTTAATCATAGCTGTTATTTTTTTACTCCTGTTGCTTTCACTTTAAAAACAAAACTTAGTCATAACAAGTTTCATTCCACTGTAGGCTAATCAGAAAAAAATATCCCCAGAGGCCTTCTGAGGAACAGAAATTATCAAGAAACTCCCCAGTTAGAAAAGGTGGCACATGAAGTGTGATGCCTGGCTTCCTCTTTCTATAGAGCCAGAAGTCTGCGATTTCAGTGTCACAAGATTTAGGGGGGGATCCTCTCTATTCAATTTTGAATTTCTAGTCTCCTAGATAAACAATTGCATGTGCAGGTAACAGAGAAACTTTCTTCAAAGGCAGAACCGAACTCCACATGATAAGAGCATTTAATAGCATTTAAGGGCAAAACAGACACCATAAAAATAAAAATCTCAAGTGTATGGACAGTGGGAAAGAAGAGTATCAGTCACTTCCAGAAAGTTGACTCTAGGGAAAATCCAGGCACCATATTCAATGGCTTTTAGGCACAACTGGTTCACTGAGGGTTAACTAGCACCACATGCAAGCTGCAGAACACCCCATCCAGCACACCGCCGACTACAGAAAGGTGTATCACATCCAGAACATGAACAATTCCCTTCTGCATCTCACTGACAGCTACAGGATGCCCAAAACACAAGACATACTATTCCTGACTTTCCCAAAACACAAAAGAATTATATTGCATCTTACCCTGGCCCGCTCCAAGCTCCTTCTTTGTTCATGAAATGCAGCTGGACTTTTCAGAGCTGTGGAGAGGAAAAACATTTAGTGAATGAAGTAGAATGATGGAAGTTCTCTCACTGTACAACCCTTCAGGCCAACTAAGTCAACAAACGCACCGCAGCAACCGCCTCCTCCATCTTCCAACACACTGAGGCAGACCTCCAGCTGGTACAAAGCAATGGGAATTGCCATGCTCTGTCTGACGGCACAGGCACACAGGAACTGATCTGAAATTCCTGTGGGCCGCTGGAGAGTCTAATACAGGTACACTTCTGGTCAACCTAATCACTACTCCCAAAGCTGGGTCCAAGAACATGATTCAAACCAGCCCCTCGAAAAATGCCTTTTACAAGCTTCAACAGATAATAAGATATCCCGAATAAGATATCTTCTTATGGGAAGAGAACACTCTGAAACATTGAAGAGATACATCAAATGGTTGGAAGGATGGGCGACAATGCTAATGAACTGTAAATCCCCTTTACTATCTTTTAATGTCAAAGGAAGGTGCAAGCCTTTCCTTAATCTGCTCCTGTGTTTTGTACACACGCAAGGACTGGCTGCAAATCCTGCAGGGCCACAGGACACATATACTGCTCCCTGTAAGAGAAATTACTGTGAGAACAGGAACACTTGGAGAGAAAAGTACATCTGTCTATTGACAGAAAATCACAACTTGAGGAATTAACTTCAGCTCTCCATAGAACAGACCTTCTCGCCCCCTTGGGCCCTGTTTCAAACCAGAGCCAAAATGGATCAGGTTTTAAGAAATTGATCCTCTGCTGTCCAGGACCACACTAACCCTGGAGGAATCTCTCACTCTGCCTGGCTCTGGAGCACACAAAGCTCACGTCACAGTAAAACCAGACAGAGAGAGTGTAGCAGCTCCTCACAGTTTCCCCGAAGCTGCAAGTAGCTTGTTTTTTTAAAAATGACCACACTGTGGTTTGTATTAAGACCTAGCTGAAGGGAGCATAATAATGTATTTTCATATTTCTGAAATTCTCATATTTTAAACTGTCCAAATTACTATCAAGCTAAATAGAAAAGTTACAGAACTTCAGCTTTAAAGATGAGCTGCAAGTCTTTTGAAGATGGAAAACTAAGCCCATAGTTAGTAACTTCAAAGTATTGCATCTAGGTCCTGTGAAATACAGTCTGCTCATATTATTTTTCACTTAAGACCAGTGATTAAGTATTTCTCAAAGGTAAGTTCATAATGAAGTCTCAAAAGACTAGTAAAAAATAAAAGCCCTTGTATAAATGTAATGTAAGAAACTACTTCTAATGTATGTGGAGCCTTCCAAGCCCTTTCCTACAGAATGGAATGGAGTAGCCACAGAAAGCATTAAGACACATTCTATGAAATACAGAGAGTCCCTCTAGGTTCACATCAGTGGGGTAAAAAGCAGAATTCAGTCCACATGGCAGGAATTCTGAACACGTCAGGCATCATAGATGGGATTTGGATTACAGAAGTGAATGAAGAATAATTTGTAGAATAAATTAACAATAACTGAAAACCAAGGTGAGTGAGTGTATAGACCCTACAACATGGGGCAAATAAATCCTGCTCAGATCAGTTTCACAAATCTGGTTATGGACAGAAATCACCAAGGAAAGTTACATAAGCTGTGAAATACACTTTGAAATAAACCAAAGAGATACAGTGGGGATATTGTTTTGCAACAACTACAAAAATAATGCAAAAAGCTTCCCCATCTAGCTGAGGCACCAAGAAGGCCTCAGCTGATGCCTGCAATGAGGTGTCCCAGGCAGTGTAACCGTGGCACTTCGTTGAAGAGCAAGGAACAAACAATATTCTTTTCAAGTCGCATGAGCTGCTTGTGAATACACACGTGCTTGAACCTGAGCATGCTTTCCTTTCATTGTGTGTGTATCACAGAAAAGTGAAATAAAAGCTCAGGTCCACTTGGGCAAAGATAGCAAGCAACATTAAATCTGCATAAACATCTACCCTGGAGACAAGCGAAGCAGGTTTCATCTTGAGTCTTCAAAAGCTCTCTACTAGAATGTGCAGACACAGCAGTAATTCTTTACTCTCCCCTTCCTGCCTACCTCTGCTGTCAGTATGAGGCAGCAGATGAACTTTAAGTGACATTTCCCTGACCACAGCTAATGGTCAGAAAAGTGCAGGAGTTCAGCTGGTGTCACAGGTAGTCCAGGAAAACTCTTGCATACAGAAGAACAAAGCAAGAAAAGAATCCCTGAGCAGGCAAAAAGAAAAACTCCTATGCATTTAATAGCAAGTAATGCAGAGCTGCAACAGGAATAATCTTGTGAAGAACAATTTCAGTCTCTCATGACTAGTCCTCTGGAAACGTGCACTGGGATGTAGCTCTCTGGGCTGGCAACATGACAGAGGACTTCATATTCTACCTCTGAAAATGTCAAGAGGGCACAAATCCTTCATTGCTTCCCTCAGCAATCTAGGATGAGGCAGACAAGTCAGAATAGGGTGTCTATTGTAAAATCATACTCCATTTGAAGTTAACTAAGCCTTGCACGTTTTTTGGCTTTGAAATGACTATTCAGCCCAGAGCTGTGGAGCAACTCTGTTAACTTTACTACAGCATATTTTTAAAAAAGGAAAAATATAATCCTATGAAGAACTCTGAAGCAATAAGGCTCTGGGTGAGCTCTAAAGGAGACCCACAGTGCAGAAATGCCCCTTTTTCCAGCTCCTACCACTGCCCTTCCCAGCCACTTAGCACTGATCCCTGCAAAACTATTCCTGTGCCTCATAACCCACCTGGCTCATTCACCCGAGTGCTGCTTCATCCATTCCACTCAAAACTACCCATATTGATAAAGCTCTACTGTTCTCAGCCATATCAGCTGTGGTGGCTCATTCTGGCAGTGTATGTGAATGAGTGGCTGAGCTGGTGGAGCAGAACCTGTGTGAACCGGATGGGCATGGGGGCAGCATTCCCACTCTGTCCACAGCCCTTAGTACCTGAAGCATCAGATGTAACCACAGAGGGTTAGGGATGAGGAAACTCCAATCACCTGATGCTTTCTGACTGCTCAGCCTGCATAAAATACACTAAACTATTCCTTACAGTAGTTTGTCTAACCTGTTCTTGGAGACTTCTAATGAAAAAATGCAATATTATTGCAGAGAAATTATCCCAGTGCAGAGATGTTTTTACTACTTAAAACCTTTTTGGAATGTCTAACTTATATTTCCCTTCCTACAATTTATACTCTTTGTTCCCTACCTTACCTGCAAACATTACAGGGAACGATTTATTTTCTTCCTCTTTGCATCCAACCCTTTTGAAAACTTTGGTTCTCCTACAATCTTCTGTTATATAAAATGACCAAAGGCAGTTGCTTCAACCTTCCCTTGCAGATAACATTATCCAGACCTCTGCTTGTTTAGTCTCTTTTGGACTCCTTCCATTTGATCTGCATTTTTGTTGAAGCCTAGTGTCCAGAATTGGGTACATAGTGCAGCCTGGGCTTTATTGGCTGTTACAGAGTTAAATGATTCTTCAACAACACTTCTCAGTCACATGTCCCAGCCACTTTGCCTTTTTGTGTACACAAAACGCACAGCGTTCACTTGTGCTTGTCTCACAAACCACGCCGGTACCAAGCCGGCCACTCTTCCTCCTCAATTCATGACACTGACTAGGCATGACAAAAAGTAGACATTCTGCCTTTTTCTTTCATTTTTCATTTCTTTTTTTTTTCTTTCTTGGCTTCTCCAAACATTGTGAGTCCCAGTCCTGTCCTCCCCCCAGTCTACTAACCTGGAGCTTAATAAACGTGCAGACCGTTCCTTTGTTTACATCAAATCACTGAAAATACTGAATCATGTCAAACACTGATTTTCTCCCTTCCCATCCCACCCAACAACCCTGCTCAACACAACCTCCCAGTCTGACACCAAGCCTTTATTCCAATACTGTTCCCCTACAAGTTGAATAGGCAGCTTCAAGCAGTCCCAGCTTACTTCCAAAAACATCAGGCAAGGCTGTTTCAAGCGCCTTACTAAACCCAAGAAGTGCAGAAACACATTTAACACCCCTAATTCCCTGCGAGGCATTTCAACAAATATTTAGTCTGCTGGTAGATCCAGCTTAACTAATGACCTCTTTTTCCCCCCTTTTCCATGTCCCACTTGTTTCTGCCTTGCCATTGATGCTCCAGTTGTACTTGTACTGCACAGGGAACTCTACTATGGAACTGCTGCCATAAAGTATCTCCAGCACCTCCTCACGGCACTCACCCCTCTCCAAACTTAACCTGAATCCTTGATCTAACTATCCAGCTAACTTTGAGTGAGCCCTGATGAGAACAGTGCTGCCAGAGGGAAAAAACCCACCAAGCTTGCCAACAGCAAGTACGAGCTGTTGAGTTTTTGTTTTCCACTCTATGCAGAAAAGAAATAGTTGAGAATGCAGAAGTAACTCCCGCAATGCCCAGTTTCAGTTAAGTTACCTCCTGCCTGCCTTTTGATTTTATTTCTACATAGTATGTACATGGTATTTTCAGCCTCAGTAACCTGCAGTTACACTTTCTGCCCTTCCTCCTGTACCTAGGTCTGGGACAAAGCACGTTAGCCCTTGGTTATGCTGACAAAACGGTCTGTGGACTCCAATCACTGTTGTTTTGAAAGAGTTATTTTAACCTGGATTGGTATGCTGGTTTATAGCACGGCTCCACAAATAATAGTGTCAGCAAAGCTGAGCACAACTGCCCTGCCAAAGTCAGAAACGAGAGGCTGAGTTTAAGGCCAGCACTGAAGCAGGAGCCCCCACCCTGCTGAACCACAGCCCCCACATCTTCAAATTGCCCCATCCACCACAGGAAAACAGCCTGGTGTTGCAAAGGGCCCAACAAGCACTAAAATAGGCTCAGTGACAGCTGGGACAATAGCATCACCAATGGGGCTTGGGACAGCACAGTCCAGCAGGTGCCCTCCACGGAGCTGTACACACTTTTGTCCCACTTGGACAACTGTGGCAGTTTGTAACATCTGCTGTTAGGAGGATGAATTGTACCCCTCACCTTTAGATGATTGACAGCAGGACTTGATTTTCCTGACACAGATGGGCTGACTAGCAAGGGTCTCATAAAATTCCTACTACATACATCCTATTTCTTTAGTCTCTCTGTCGCCTGTTGTGGAGCATTTTGATGCTTCATCTCCAGAATTACTGAAGCATTAGCATCTTTGTGGTCACACCCTCAGCTACCACGAGAAATCTCCCTGCAGATCAATGATGCAACTGTTCTGTGCCTCCACCCTGCTTCAAAAATGTTGCATCTATACATTGCCACTGTGTCCTTCCATCTAACCCACCAAAGCCAAGCAGCAGCACACAAGACCATTTACATTGACCCACAGCTTTCCATACAAAGCCCAGAGATGAAAGCTGCTGATCTTCACTTCAAAGCCATGTATTAACTCCTGTGAAACAGGGACCAAAACTGCAATGCCTGAGTTCAGTATTCCCCCAGTCCAAGCCACATTTTGCAGATGGCAAAGCGTGAATGAATCGCAGAACCACAGAATGGTTCGGGTTGGAAGAGACCCTAAAGATCATGTAGTTCCAACTCCCCTGCCCCTGGTTGCAGGGACGCTTTCCACTAGACCAGGCTGCTCGAAGTCCCATCCAGCCTGGCCTTGAGACAGAAAAAGCAAAGCAAAGCAAAACATCAAACGGGTGCTGCTACATACAATAGACTGGATCAAGGCTCAGGAATCAAACCCAAATCTTCAACATAACAGCAGAGACAAAAAGCTGGGGAAAATGGCCCAAACATTTCTGTTCAGGGTTCACCCTACAGTGTACAAAAGCAGATTTTAGCCATGCAAAGCTTCCAAAGATATTCATATGCAGATGTCCAAGTTCCTGTTACCTAGTGCGAGAAATAAGTGGAATCAGAACTAGACTGAGACACTCTAAGAATGAAACACAGCAGGGGAAGGGGACTGACCCAACTGCTGTGAAAAAGAGGTCAAAATACCCATACACACTGCATTTGCTTATTCAGCTGACAGAAGACACAGGTTTGCACAGAACGAAACACAGGGAAGAAAGAAAGGCAAAAGGATCTGCACAGATCCTCATTGCTCAAGTGTCTTGTGGGAAGCAAAGGCTGCAAAGCCTTCTGTAATCAGTAAAGCACTACTCGAGGCTATCAGACTTGCAGACTGACAGAGGAGAGGCAGTACATGAGCTTTCCTAGGCCATAGCATCTACCTCATCACGGACAACAAGGTGGTATTTGAACTGCAAATCAGTTGGTAAGACGACCCACAATGTTTGTAGAAAGGCTACAGCTAAATTCAGAATACTGAGTCAAATATTTTGCTCTTCTTCCCTGCTCCTAAGGGAAAAGAAAAACCTTTTCCTTTGCTATGACGAAGAGAAGCTTGTGTCACATCCAAATCCAGCCTAACACATGCTGATTTAATTCAGAATGGCAGAAGACCTTCTGCTGCAGCTATTCACCCCTGCTCTCAACCAAATTCTGGTTTCTCTCTCTTGTTTACTATGCTTTCGTAAAAAGATGAGATAAAGTGCTGCAAATAGGCTCGATGACTTCCGCTGTCAGTGCAGGGTGGGGCTCCCACTCGTAGGATTTGGTAAGAGACACAGAACCTGAACCACAGAGCAAGGCAGTTAGCACTTTCTTCCTCCCATCATCTCCACCCCACTTTCAAAAAGCATTTCTCACAGCATGGAGGAAAAATGTATTAAAAAACTGGGTCGCATGCACAGAAGGGGTTGTCATCTTGCCAGTGGGGCACTGTCAAAGAGCTGCTGTGTGCTGCAGAAATATGAAAAGGGGCTGGAGAATACACAGCTGAGAGAAGAGAGATCTCCATCAGCATCCTCTTCTCCACTTGCAGCTCTGGGGAGTTTCTCATCCAGTACACAGACCTGATCATACTTGAGAATTCTTGCTGATACCATACCCCAACACTGGTAAATGACCTTGGATTAAGGCTAAAATATGAGTATGAAGTTAAGGATAGGAAAAGAAGCCACAACTGGTAAATTGCGATTATTCAAACCCCAAAATACATAAACTCCGAAAATTAAAAATTAAGACTGACCTAAAAAAGTCAATCCAAATATATTTATGAAGGTAAGAAACACATCTCTGGCACTCAACAAATGCAGCTGGCCCCTCAGTGACACCCTTCAATGAGAATGTTATTGTGATTGAAGAATTATGAGTGTTCCTAGCCCCCAACAGAAGAAAGGCTGGAGAAAGGTTCTTTCCCACACTGCTACTGTTGCCAGCACTGCCAAAGCACGGCATTAGAGACACAGTGCTGCAGCTTTACCCCACTTCTTCCCCACTGCCCAGCCACTCCAATCAACAGAGACACGGCACAGAAGACGGCAGCCGAATGAAGTTCCTGTTAGCTGGATTGTTTGGTGAACCCCAGGCAGCAGTGGAAGCCAGAGCTGAAGTCCTGCCTTCCTGACACCCTGCCTCAGAGAGCCAGCCCTTCTCCTGGCTCAGCATTCTGAACCTGCGCAGCGTACTGGCTCATGCAGCTGTTTTTCCCCAAGAGCCACTTTCCAGCTGCCTGCACTGGGCTTGCCCTGGCTGCTGAAGCACGTGGGCACAGGGAACTGTGGTGCCCTGCCTCAGCTCGCCATGGAGACACTCACCAGCTGAGCTGCTTCCAACGCCAGCACCACACACCTCTCCAGAGCCCACTTTCAGCGAGACCGCCAGTAACTTTAGTTCAGCAGTATCTCTCTGATGATGCGGCTGAAGTTTAAGATTTTCATTAACTGTGTGAAAAGCCTGAAGTATAGGTTTGTCACAGTAAACATGAAATTATTGGCAGAAAGGACTAAGATTTTTTTCAAGGCCCAACACTGAGTTAATTTAAAATCTAACGTATGTGCAATTTGTCAGAAAGTTCATCCTCTTTAAGAGCAAAATGGAAATTGTCACCCATGGTAACAGTTATCAGATCTGTGGGTGACTATGGCTACGGCTTTGTGTCAAAAAACATTTACAGCAAATACAAATAATGTATAATCTGCTCCATCCATCGGCATTAACTCTTGGCATTCAAAAGATGTTACCTAAATCCTGAAATGAAAAATAAAAAAAGGCAAAGCTTCATTACAATCAGGATTATCCCACCTCCAAACTGAAGAGGAAAAGGGAGACAAGGAACTTCTACCAGGAACCCTTTGATCCATACATTCATGGACCAGATTTCATGCCTGTTTCTTGCACGGAAAATCAGCCTTTGCAAACTCTTCTGATAACTTTCCAGAGTGCCCAGGGTGGGAAAGGTATGGGGTCACAAAAAGGAGAGACCATTCCCAGACAACAAGTAAGAATGAAGCTAAGACAGCTGTGGGAACACGAAGGGAAGAAACTGTATTGCATATCAGACTTTACTCGCCTGAATTACTACATTTCTCTTGCAACTGGCAGCGTTAAACCTTTTATCGTGGCAGGGATCAAGGACCAAATGCAGCCTATCAAACACCTGAGCATAGTCTTCCTTCTACAGCTTCAGAAAGGGCAAACAGCACATTTCCATCCTAACACAATGAATTTTATTGCTCCAATCGTGTCTTATTAATCACAGATCATATAAACACATGGAAAACACACAGAGACAGATATCTAAAAATACAAACAAAGCAGATGCAGTTATTAAGCCTCTGACAATAAGACTCTCAGCTTAAATGTACAGATTCCTTCTACACACAAAGCCTGAAGGCTTTGAAATTTTGCTTCAAGAAAAAAGATCGAAGTCAAATAACCAGCAAATAATTCCTGGGAGTCAAGTTGTAGGTATACGATCAAATTAAAATAAAACCAGTTACACACTTCTGTGGAACATGCCAGAAACAGAAAAAAATGTAGAGGAGAGCTGCAAGTGTCCTCTACATTTTTTTTTTTTTTTGCAATACTTGCTTAGTGTTTCAGTCTTACTCTCAGAGCATGACACTAAGTATATTAAAAGTCTAGCCGCAGCTTCTGTACTTGAGGTTCCGTGCTATACGCTATGAACCAGAAAACAGCAAGGATTCAGAGGTTTATGGAGTATTAAAATAAGTTACTATTTTTAGATCTTAAAAGACTTTACAGGTTTGTACATTTTATTAAACAAGTCTGGGAGTAACAATATTTACAGTCCACATATATGTTTTTAACTCCTTGTCCTAAATGAAATTTCAGCTCCAGCTTAAAAGCATGAAAGTGAAGCAGTTGCCAGTGTGCAGAACAGCAGACATAAGATGTCAGGGAAGTGCAAATTTGAATTTTTGCTTTATTACTCTAAATAGATTTCATGAAACTACAGGAATGTCGCTACAAAGATCTGATATGTAAAGTGGTGAGAGAATGACGGGGACACATTACGTAGCAGGAAGAGCTATTTCAGGGTGTTAAAGCAATGGGTTTAGCTGCAGCTCAAATAGAACACACCACAACCTTGAAATGTCAGCTGTGTAGCCACACTGCAACAGTTCCAAGTCAGTAAAACACCATGCAGGCATAGCACTTCATCCATCCCAGCCCTTATGTAGAAGACAAAATATGGCTGAGACATGAAGAACTGCACCTGAAGTCACCAGCCTGATGGCAGAACAGCTCGTGTCATGAAAAACACTGCACCTGTAGGTAACTGTCATGTCCCAACAGCTTGCTGCCTCTCCTTTCTCTGACAAACATAGAAAGATGCTCTTACTTCACAATTAACAGTTAAACAATTTATAAAACTGGTTTTTTCTGTTGTTTTGTTTCTGACATTTAATATGTTCTACTGTACCTATTGTACGTAACAGGAACCAAACGTTGATTATATCCTCAACTGACAGGTCTCCTTCAATTAGCACACATATACTAAATTGACAAGATTCATAATAACAAATAACTAAGAAAATGTTAACATAAATATTAATTATACAGCCATGCAATAAAGCCAGGAGTGCATAATTTTCATAATTTGAAAAACCTTTTTTCTTTTTTAAACCGAGAAGTGATGAGACTATCAGGTAAAGGCTAAAGCAGAAATAGCATTTTTAGCTACCCTACACGAACACCAGCGTGAATATATGGCCAAATCTTGGGGTTGAGATGTTGAAGTCTAGAGACATGATTTAACCTTAGAAAGTCACAGGTGGCAAGCACTTTGCTTCCTGAATTCAGTACCTCAAAGATCCTTGGGGTTTTGTGATGGTAGCTGTGCTGGATGGAGAAGACCAGCTACTACAAGCTTTGTCTAGATGATGATCAACAATGATATGCCAAAGCATAACCTGTGTTCTGTATCCTTAAGTCACCAACTGTCCCCAGTAAACAGCAATTCCTTTAGAATTCATTTTAAGTAATGTCTCACAGACTCCCAAAAAAGCAAATACTGAGGTTTAGTTTTATAACAAATATTACGTTTTATCCACTGACCTTATGGCTAGAAAAAAATGCAATAGTGATATGAGAGGCCTAATGAGATGCTAATCATGAGACTGCCTGCTGTATCACAATAATTTCTAATTGTGTGACGTGCTGCAATTGAACCATGGCACGCTCCCCTCGTGGAGCCTGAGGATAAAATACACTCGTACTCCGAAATAAGCTCGAGCATCCAGCAGGCTGCACGTCCAAGCAAAAACTGCATCAGAGTGTTGGCAGCACACACCTAGAGCATGGAAACACCTCAGTACCTGTAAAAGCAATCCTATTAGAATATCCATGCACAAATTCCATCTTCTTTGGATCTACATACAGCCATGTGTTCTGCATCCCGGAACACAAACACACAGAGGAGTTGGATGTGGGCACAAAAACTGGCAAACATCAGACACGCTGAAGTGAAAAAGAAGCTCCTGGAAATTCTCAGCCTCTACAGCAGCCACCCTCCTTCTAGCTTTCAGTGCTCACAATGCCCTTTTCAAAGGATGCCTGTGACATTTTTCAGAGACTCACAAAGCACTACTACAGAGCAACACAAGGCACATTCCCAGAAATTATCTACTTCTGCTTCGCCTGCTTAGATAGAAGTGATGGTCAAAACAGCTTTCCTGCAGGATTGTGCACATGACAACCTTGCATTCTTGCCTGTGTTTTGTGTTTGCAGCCAGAAGCCAAAGATCACAATCCTGATGGATAAAACAAAGGGCATGTGAAGCTTTAAATCTTGCAAAAGAGAAAAAGAGCCACATATTTTGCATAACAGAGTATTGCTACATTTGCCAAATGTCTTTCCTCTAAAAGTTTTTGCTGTTTTAGTCGAAGATACTTTCCACATAACTTTCTACTCAAATGTGCATTAGCTACCGTTTTAAATATTCTCTTCAAGGGTGAAAAACGGGGTGTTTAATATTCCCCCAAAAAACCTTACAATAGACATAAATTCAACACTAAAAAATGACAGCATCTGACTGTTCTTCTACAGCACAACAGAGTTCAAAGAGTTGAGCACAGACAGCAGATTTTGTTTAACTTGCATTTTGTGAGGACAAGATGAAAATCATCTCTGCATAGCTACAAAAAATGCAAATAGCAAAAAGGCTTGTCTACTTGCACTGTAGAAAATAGGCCAAAACCTGAATAAATATAAAAACTCAGCTCTCCTTTTTTCAAGATAAAGTCATTCTAGCTCAGATCCCAGGTATGTCAGCTGCAGGTGAAGACTTGCTTCCCACATCTTTTCTAAGGGCAACTGAGAATTTTAATCTTTAACTAATGAATCCTGCTACTAGTAAAAGGTTACACAAAGTGGTAACAGAAAGCAAGAAGAATTAATGAATCATAAAACCCAATTATTTTGAATCTTCTTTCACTGCCTATAAATGCTTTATTTCTTACTACAATACACTAATCTTTCAGTGGAGCAACATCCTACTGTAGGTGGCTGGTGGGTTGGGAAGGTTATTTAAGTGAGATTAAGTGTACTTGGTAAAAAAATGTTGAAACATTTGCCTTTCCACTCTATCATATAAACAAAATTCCACATGGGACAAAGTAAGCAATTCCCAGTTCTGTTATGAACAAGCACAGCAGGAGTAGCATGACTCTCACTCTCACTTTAAGGTGACACAAACATGTCATCTCCCACTCCTCATATTTACAGTGTCCAAAAACAACATGCTCATGGAAGCCTGCAATGAAATTTCTCTTTCAGGGCACCAATTTGCAGAATAAATCTTGTGTGGGGTTTAGATTCAGCCAGGAGAACCAAAGGTACCAAGGGGAGTTTGCACACTACATAGCTTGTAATGTAAAACAAAACCTTTCACTTCTCCCACACTTGGCTCATAGATTTTTCCATGGCTGTTTGCCTCAAGATATACAGGAACTGATCTGTATCACAGGCTGATCTAAACGAACATGTAGGAAAGCACAGTAAGACCAAAACAGAAACAAAGTCGATGCTGAGGAAGTGACATCCACACTTTGGATATGAAGGTGAATCGGAGGTGTGGTGCCAGACATGCTGTAGTCTGGTCCCATGGGCTGAATGCATATTAGCTCTAGGCAGAATATTTTCCACTTTACTTCCACTCCAATTTAATCCAGCTCTCAAACTTCATTTCATGGTGCAAAGCAAGGTACAGTAGGCAGGTGCAACCAGGAGCTTCATTTCAAAAGCACATTCCTGACACAAGCTGTAATGCAGAGAGAACCGCAGCCATCACAGTTCGCTCGAGAATGTTAAGACTCTTCAGATGGAAAATAAAGGACAGAAAAGAAGCCAACCAGCATTTGACATGGAAAGAGCAATCCAGGTCTTTTAGCTCAGCACCAAACCATCCTCTGGATTCCAACTTTTATATTTTTGTTGAATCATCATAAAGGACTGTGTGGGGCTTGGTTCCCAGCTAACAAACCCAAGAGGGACACGCGTGTCCAGCACAGCCGTGTTCAGAAGCAGATGACAGCAGAACAAGATGAAGTACCTAAATGTTTTCACAGACAAGAAGTACAGGCCAGAGAGAAGAAGGAATACAGGACACTTGCACATTCCTAGCAGTAGTAAAAATGTCTATTCTGGAACTCCTGAAAGTAGAAGCAAAGCTGTCGTGGCTCTGAGACGCCTTCTGGAGGAAGGTCCCTAGTCATTCTCTGTACTTCTCAGGTTAAAAATGGGACTTTTGCTTTAAGTATCACAATTTATCTCACATCTGATCTTCTCTTCAAAAATGGCCCAGACAAATTATGTTTTAAACATTTCCCTATGTGCAGTTATTTCCAGTTGGCAGGTATGGGTAAACGATACCATTATTTGGGAGGAACTAATTTCAAATCATGTTTAGAACAGATGTGCTAAAGTGGGTTTTCTCCATTGCAGAAAGGATCTTTTCATGTGTTGCCAATATTTTCACAATGATATTTCACTGAGTGTTTTTCTTTGGTCCGTCACAAAACTCACATGTAAGAGATATAAATGAAGCAATGAAGGCCACAGATCTCCAAAGACTAGTAATTTAGGCTATGTTTTAAACAAATTTAAGACTCACTAATTATTCTGGATGCCTTACTTGAATTACTTGCAAGGGCCTCATTTTCAAAACACCTGTAAAACAGACCCCTCTCAGGAATCACAAGTTTGGCCAGCCACACTTTGAAGAAAGCCAGTACTGAACATAAGTTAATAAAGTATTTGCATTCATATCCACCTAAAGCAGGAGACCACAAAGAAGTCAGGAACATTTTCTTCTGAGAAGCATTAGTAAAAAGGCACAGTCACTGGGACACCAGTCTTTCATCCAAAAGCAGGTAATTGTATTCTGTAGAAGCTTGTACACAAGCTCCCCAGGTTAAAAAATAGACAACAGACATGATATATGCAGACAGGACAATATTTTTTTTTTTTGTTTTGGTAACATAATTTTAAGTAGGGGTCCCAGAAACCTCTTGAGAACATTACTGCCATCCAGCAATCCACTTCAGCTGACAGAGTGCTGCTGACAGGTTCTCTTCATTCAGAGAGAGAGCTGACAGTCTAAAACCCTTCAGCCCTTAGCAAAGTCTAAGTCACACCACTCTGTCATATTACAGTGTGCACCCCAGAAACAGAAGAAATGAGAAAATCCTCATTACTACACCACCTTCAATTAAAGCTTCTGAAGCAGGGAAGCAGGAAAGCTTTTGAAAGAAGAAAATACTACCTGATCCACTGCCTTTTACTACAGCTGTTGCATGAAACTGAGAGAACCTCAAAAACAGAACATTTGCTGTGTGGTCTTGTTTCAAATCGTTACCTATAAGTCATCTAGTTCAGAGGTACCAAAGCACGACAAAACTATTTGTCAGATACCTGTTTTGCATTTTTGGGGGAAGGAGAGTAACACAACAGAAAAATACCTTCTCCACAGCTAATACGACAGTGAAAGCTTGGCTTCAGGGTAGATCCTCTCTGTTTACCCAGAAAAGTAAACGTTCTCTGCCTCCACAGATTTAGCCTTCCCCTGCAAGAAGGGCAATGGCTGATGCCCACAGGGCTCTTCCTAGATGTTTTCTAGCTACAAACATAAAAGAGGGCCCCTTGTTGGTTAACATCTTGTACACACTGCGTGGTTTTGGTCAGTTTATGGAATATGTACACACAAAGTTACAAGTGCCTCAGAGGTCTGGGGAGCTGACACACTGGAAGAACAGAAAAGTGCAGAGGCAGGAAGCCTGTTAGAAGGGTGATTACCACCAGGAGTCAAGTATATAAGGCACTTCTAACATAGCACGTTCCCCAGAAGACTGTGCGTTGTGATGAAATGCAAGCCTCGCTTTGCAGTGCAGTTGCGCTTGCAGCCATTACCCTTCTTCCTCAGTATCGGAGGTGGCCCCAACACTTCAGAAGGACCAGGCTGGGTGGGACAGGGTGCGGCTCTTACATTTGATGTTTTTCATGCAGAAGCAAAGAACCCGATCTTTCGAATCGTATCGGAAACCATTCTCCACCAAAAAACGTGCATACAAACACCAGGACAAAGAATTGAAGTGGTACTTACGCGGCATGATCCCTTGGCTCACCAGCTCCTCCCGCGTGCGTCGCTGCTGGAGCTTCAACTGCAGCACTGCACGACAGCAGAGAGAGGAGAGAGAAGGAAACCCATCAGTGCAAGAAACAACTGAAGAGATGTTTTCAAACGCATCTTGTTTTCTTCTTTGGATGCCAAGGCACTGGTGAGCAGCAGGAGAAAAAGACCCCCCTCCCACCCTGCTGCCCTGCCCTGCTGCAATTGCAGAAGTGGCCCCCAGCAGTCAGGTTTCCGTAGGCTGCTGCAGCCAGGGGGAGAGGAAGTTGCGCAGGGTCTTGGCAGGGTGATAAAAATCCACAAAGCCAGGCCTGTTTCTCAGTTCTTTCTAGAGCACCAACTGCTTTCCAAACCATTAATATTAAAAAACAAACAAAGAGAAACACCAGCTGACAGTCCTCCAATAAACACAGAGTGACACCCCAGCTGCTAATGACTCCTGAAAACTCTAATTACTATGTGCAGATTAAACGATATGTCAAAATTGCTGGTCGTTACTCTAAATTACAAGGCTGATTTCCTTCCTCAGCTCAGAAATTCACCTTCAGAAACATCTCGTGAAAGTGAAATACCACAGATACATCCAGAAGTGTCCTTCCACTGCAAAAGGAATCCCCTTATCACTAGAATTTTTCCTATTTATTGTAGCATATTCAACATATTCATGACCTGTGTGAAACGCAATTAGCTGGTTTTTTTTTTTTCTGGTGCAAATCCCTGGAATAGTCATAATTTTAACATTTAGATTATAACAGCAGTTTCCCTTTAAACTGTACAATCAAAGCAACATTCTAGATTGTATTTACAGTCAAAGACACCTTCCATATGAAAGCAACCTTTCAAAACTGAAGAAAAAATTCACATGAATGTGTAGACACACACATCTCGAATTAGGACAACCTGAGTATCACTGAATCCCATTTGCAATCATGCCCAAACTCCTAAGTATACTCCACATAAAATATTATAAACTGAATGGGAAGGCATCTCACCTCCCCTGTTTTAATTTGAATTTCTCTGTCAAACTTATGCCTTTTGTATAGTCCACATAATGAAAATCCACACGAATGTAGTGGAACCACTACAGAGCAAAACTACCCTACAGTCTAACTATGCAATCCCATTATAACCCCTCCTTTCCTAAGTACTTTGTCTGTCCAGTACATTAATTTCATACATTATATCCAAGTTTGTACTGTACACTCGCTAAAGCAGAGATCAAAAAATTTAAGAAGATGCCACTTTGTCTACTTACAGACATCATCACATTTTACCTGTTTCTTTCAACCTCCAATTTGCAGTTTGCATTTGACTAAGACACATCTTCCAATAAGGGTTCTGGTCTTCACATGTATAAAAAAAGAGATCCATCTCTTCCTTCCTGTGGTTGTTTCCATAGCACCTAATCACCCTCACTTAAACGCACACTTAATTTTCTTCTTGGATTTGTCTGGCTTCCACTTCCATTGACTCTTGACGTACCTTTCTTTGAAACTGTTTATGAAAGTGAGAGAAGCACCTCCTACCTGTGGAAGTGCCTCCGTGCACGGTGTGCAAACAAGTTACCTCTCTTCTGTTTCTTAAGACAAACTATGATTTCTTAATATATGGATCCCGGGCAGGAAACTACTTTCTTTAAGTACATAGAAGTGAGAGAGAGGAGGAGGATGTACAGAGCACCATGGTAATTCTGTGTGGGATCAGCCAAGAGCCAGAAGGAGGAGGAGGAACACAGAGGGGAAGGAACAGGCCCTTCGTTTGGCTGTGAAACTGCAAACAGAAGTGGTAGTTCCAGACTCTTCCTCCCACCCAGCATGAGATCGCACTCCTACTTCTGTGCTAGCGCGAGGGCTAACACAGCTCACAGCCGGCCTGCTCACAGAGCTTCTCATCTGATGGATTCCTTCTGAGGTTATCAAACCCCAAACCCACAGAAGCACTTGCTCTAACTAACACCTTGCTGAGACAGTGTCAAATCTCTCACTCCCCCCATCCCCTCTGATGTCCTCCTGACTGGTAGCTGGACTCACTGACACGACAGAGACCACAGCCCAGTCAAAACAGGCACCAGTTTTTGCGTTAGCAAGTTGAAGAGGATGATCACATAGCCAGGAGTTGCAGTGGAACAACCAGGACACCAGGTATTCGCCAGCACTGAAGGTGGGAGTTAGACTTCATCCTTCCAACAGCACACTGCCACTAAGTGATTTCTGCCCATTAAATCTCTCACTGCACGGCATTACTTCTACTACTGAGACACTTAGAGACTCATATCCGTACCCTAAATTAGCACATCTTACTAAATGTATACAGACAAGGCACAGACCTATAGCATCAGGTCCATCTCCCCAGCTTTAAGTGCAGATAATCTTATTATTACTCACGTCTTCCTATTTATACATCTAGCACCGTATGTTAGCCCTTTCTGCCACTTACTTGCTATGACCATCTACCTTCCCTCATCTTTCTAACTACACCTACTATTTACCTTTCACCTCTCAGACAGGGATTTTCAGCAAAAGACTCCCCCACACAGGTGTGGCTGGCATTTTTTTGCTCCTGGGTGCACACCTGTATTGTCATCTGTATTAATGCGCATTTTGCTCAACTGTCTCAGTTGGCTTAAATGATCTAAACCTTTTTATTAATGTCATTATTTATTCCTCCACTAGTATTTGTTCTGTCCACACTGTTACAACCTCTTGCATGTGTTTCCAGACTGCACCAGGCTGACATCAACCAGCAACGCTTTTCTGCTTTCTATGATTACAACCAGTTCTCAATCCAATTAAGCAGTACTTCATTAAATCCAAATATACTTCTTAAAACCAAAATTTACCACACTACTAAGTTAAAGACATTATAAAAGTCTGTTGCACCCAGACAAAACCCCTAGCAACCAGATCACACTTATCCAAACGACAAAATCACATTTGAGCAGACCTGTTTTCACAAACCAAAAAGCTGATCAGTGCTATTACACTGCTATTCTTATACCACCTAAATTCTTGATCACATTTTCCATAGTTTTTTTTCCTGGAACTGATAGCAGATGAGCCACTCTTTACTCACTCACCCTTTGTCAGCAGTGATGCAAAATGTGATTGGTCTTTCGCTCTTCTGAAGTCTCCTTGCTGTTCCCAGATTTATTAGAAATGAATCTCAGTCAGACTGCTAGAGACTTCATCAAATGACTTAAAATTCCCCTGCTGACTGCAGCCTCCCTTACGAATTTTCTAAATATATCTTATTTCTTTATTAGTTACCATCTACTACCCATTTTCTCTACCCATTATATGCATCTTTTATTTTTAAACCCTATGTCCCTTCACAGTAAGAAACTAGCAACTGTCAAGACAACTAAACTGGAGAATAGAAAAAAAGTCATTTTCAGGACCCTTTTTATAAGCACTAACTAATTCCTGGGATTTATGAATGTATATACATACGTATTAAGCACAAGTTATAATCAGCCATAAAGAACTTTTTTTTCCCCAATACAACTTATTTTTGTGGCAGGGAGGAGGGCAAAAAGGATTATTTGAGTTCACTCCTGAATACATTTTGGCTTAACTAAGTACTTGGAGTTCCCAATGCCATTTCATATATATAGGAGATCACCTGTTTACATGTGCAAGTGTGTGAATCCTATATATAGATTAACAGATGTCCCAAGCACCAATCCAAGGCTGTTGTACATGGAGCTCAGCCAAAGGTCTAGAATGACCAGAGAAATTCAAAGCTACTCTAAGACAGACTGAAGTGTAAGTCTTTCAGTCATTAATGGACAATATTCAGTTTCCTTTATCCCTGTACTTAACCTGTAAATTAATTTTCAAATAAAGAACAAATCAGGTCATATAAAGGGCAGCATATAACTGCTGGCTAGAAAATAAGTTCCAAACTGCTGCCCTTCTACTGTATGCAATATTTTGCGGGATTTGTATGCTTGTCAGATTTTCCCACCCAAAACTGGGCATAATTTATTTATTTCACAAGTATGAAACGTTCCCAATTAAATTTTGAACAACGTTTTTATATCACTGATGGACCATTCCAAGAATTAGTAAAACATTCCAGAGAAAGCTGGGAGCTAGGACAGAGGACCACTGCCAGCAGTTTAAGAGGAGTAGAGAAGAACTGCGGTGGTGGGAGATGTATTAAATGACAAATAATATTGTGATACAGCTACTATAACAGAGCTACGCTGTTAGTAAAATACAGCATGTCATGATTATTTTTTCTTTGTCTCAGCATAAAACTTTCTCGAGAGCCACAGGCATATACCAGGACCAGCCACTCACGGCTGGTGGCAGCTTGGATTTAACAGTATATAGTTAATACACAGAGCCTGCACCCACATATGGGCACTGTCAGGACAGCTACAGCTCTAGTGGTAGTTCAGAGGTGCATTAGTGGTAAGCAGAAGCAAGAACAAGTATCTGTGATGAGCTAAGTTGTTTTTTGCAGCTCATCACCTAAATCTGCAGCAGTGTGCCTGCCCTTAGACATAGATATCTGAAAGCCCTTCTATTTCTAAACCACACTGCATTTAGTAGTGTGACTAGAACTACTGCAGAAGCTAGACTGCAGATTCTGCATCTCAGCATTTCAACAGAGAAAAATAAAATTAAAATCTCTTTTCGAAAACTGTCTCACATACCAGGACAGGTTTGTGACAATAAATTTAAAAAATATCCTGCATTTCCTGTTTTTTGAAAACTAGCAAGAAGAAGCACATGGCTGTGAACTGCAGCTTGTGGTGAGACCTTGTGCATGTTATACTGAATACAGACTTACTGCCAAAGGGAGTCTGTGCTCACATTTCTACGAAACCTTTCCTGCAAAGGAATCCCAGGCGATACTTAAGGTCACCCAGCCAAGGTAATGATTAAGCACAGCCATGTGGTGGATTACAACTGGGACAGCATGAGCAGCAGTGCAGAGCAGGAAGGAAGGAAGGCTGCTAGAGCCAAATGAAACCCTATAGAGGGACTGAGGGAGGCAGAACTCCCTGGAATTCGGGCTGAGATACCCATGCAAAATAGGAGAGTGCAAGACATAAACTGCATATTAACAAGAAAGGCTGTATGCTCACAGACGTGATCTATCAATTTTGTAAATTCAGTGAAAGCAGTCTGCCTGATAGAAGAATTTATCCTTGCAACCCAATCAATAAACCACGTGATTAGGAAGAGAAACTACTGAAGAACAAGTGAAATTAGCCTAGCTTCATTATCTAAGCTGAGGAAAGTGCAAGCGTAAGTAAAAGCAGTAAAAAGCAATTTAATGCTCATAAGGGCTCACGATCATTTATTTGTACATTGTTCAGCACCTCTGCAGAGCCCATTTTGAAAGCACTGAGCGGCTACAGTGTCCTGTTAATTCACAAGAAAGCACTAATACAGCACAAGCTGGGATGGGAACTCGCCGGGTTACTTCAACACCTCTGCCTTTCTGTAGTGACAAAGGTATTTCAGGAGAATTTTCACTGGCCTAGCACTGAGCAGGTCTGATGAGGTTTACTTTGTGAGAGTCAGAGACCACGGGCTACAGAGATGTGGCACAAGGCCACCATTTGCAGCCCACACATACTTTCCAGTTTTTCAGTCCCACGTGTATAACACCGTATGCAACAGCCTGCATGCAACCAACTTAATTATAATATGCAACAATAAAAGACAACTTTGATGACACAGGGTATTTGCTGAACAAAATTGGCGCAGCTGTTTGTGCAGAACTAGGGCTCTAACTCAAATATCACAGTGCCATGTAACTACTGCTTTGAAGGATGAAGCCACCTTTCCACTTACCACTCGGTCAGCAGCCCTTCTAATAACAGTAAGAGAATTTTTTGCTGCTTTCTGCTTCAATAGTCACATTTGACCAGAAGCAAATGCCAAATTCAGCTTTTGAATATGCAGCACACCAGCTGTTATTTTTTGTGGAAGCTATATCCTACTGAATTCAATCCCTTGGAGATGTAGTAAGAAAACCTTTCCCTCACACCAAAAAATGGTCTCTGAGCATTTTTCAGCTGTGCCCGCTTACAAAACAAATGTTGACTTGCATTAGATTTTTCGTGCTTCAACAGGAAGCCAGATTAGATTCACCAGCAAGGGCAGCATCTGTGAAACTCCAGTTGCAACACCTTTCTGTACAAAAGCAGCAAAGGGCTGTTAGTATACCAAAGTACTCATAGTGTCCACAAGAAGCAGTAAGAAAAAATCAGCTATGATAGTTTGTGATCAGTGAGTGAGTACACAACAGTCAAAATTAATTTTCAAGAACTTAAATTGCTGAGGTGGATTACTTTTTCTGTTTTAGAGCTGCATTTTTCTGGTGCTGTTGACAACACAGCCCACACCACACAGAATGTGCTAGAATGGGGGTTACCAACAAAGAAAAGCTAACTTTTTGGGCCTTTTTTAAAGGCAATTTTCTGAGCCTAACAGCACTTTAATCCACTAACTGCTGATGGGGAACACATGCTGGCTTTGCATTTAAGCAGACTGTGCAGCTAACAGAGAAGCATTTAAGTGAAGCAGACTGTAAACGACACCCAAACTGCGGGGATTATGTGACAGTTTGCTACCCTGGGAAGGGGATGCCAAAAATTCGTGTCCCTCTGTGGGGTGAAGGAGAAGCAGCAGATACGCTGTTGATCCTCACGATTTGCAAGCATCCACTGTTGTTGGGAGCAGCAGCCATACAGTCCTGTTCATCTCAATGCTTTTTAAAGAATAGCTTGAAGCAAGCCTGTGCAAAGGGAGAGTTAAGCAGAAGTTTATTTCTTTGCTGCTTGAGACTAATCTCACATTCCACTACCTCTTTTCTCTACTGAAGCAACAACAGCTGCTGTTAAAATGCAGGCAGCTTCCTCCGCTCTTCCTTAGCAACCATGCTATGGAGAAAATGGAGTTTGGGAGGGTAAAGAATAGAAAGAAAATCTCGTTTGGTCTCTTCAACTGTTACAAGAACCTTTCACACTAGAGGCAAAAGCCACTTATTTATATTCATGTTGTGGTCTTCCCTCTGTGAGAAGTAGGATTGGGACCACTCTCCCTACACCCAAAGAGGAGGTCTGTGAAGCACATCCTGAACAGGAAACAAAACCGGGATCAGGAGCAGCTCCCTGCTGCAGGTTCTGAGAGTGATGAAAGTGGATTTCTTCGCAGCCCTGCAAAAATCAGCATGTCCTGCTGCAGTATGCTGAGATGGAAAGGTGTCTCGTACCTGTCCGGGGAACACTGACGACTCCTTACCCAGCTGTGCTTGTCCAGCGGAGATGATTCCAGGAACAAAGCCAAAGACGAGGTTTAATCAAGAAAGCCACACAGCTGCATCAAAGGCACTTCTTGTATAGAGGACTTGAAACTTTTTTCATGACCACCTCTTATTTCTTATTCTCTTAGGAAGCCTATGAAAGCATTTAACATTTGTACAGATGGGAACAGGAGTATGATTCTGCCCGATGCAGACTTAAATCCTCTATCAAGTGATACTTAAAAAGTAGAACAGTTTCTTCACCTCCAAAGCAACAACTTCCAAAATATTTCACACTGGATGTGCTAGCAATAATCCAAGGATGCAGTGTGGGTCATATCACACCAGAGTTGGTTTTTTCCACCCAGCACTTCTAAAAGCCTTCAGGCTCCCAAATGCCCAGAAGCTTTTAAAAGCAGCTGAAAAGTAGAGAAAAAGGAGTGACTGGTCAATTAAGAACACAAAAAGACAAGGAGAAGAGAAAATTAACTGACTCTCACTCTCAGAAAAAGAAGGGCTTGTTTCTTGATAAAATCACACTCTTCAAAGGTTCTACAGCTCAAAATATTCTTGGGTCATATAAAATCATTGATATGACATGCTGCTTACACATGCCTGTTGATTGTCTGTATGAATCTGTTCCAGAAGACTAGTTTTGGCTAGAAACAAAAAAACCCCAGATTCAGGGCAATAGTCCTTTCTTGTTGGGAGGATGCCAATGGAAGAGGAATATGAAATAGGAAAAATTTAAAAATATGTTTTCAAAGGATGATGGAATACTGTATTATCTTTTAATGAGTCAGTGTTATGAGGCATTAAGTAGTTCTCTTTGTGGAGACAGACAAATACAGATTCTTTGATACAGTTAATTTAGCAGAATCAAAAATCCCAACCTACACAGAAAAGTGGCCCCCAAAGAAATCAGAAGTACACAGTTAAAACGATTTATTTCCATCCTCATATTACCACAAGATAGCTGGCTCACACAGAGCACAGAACAAGTTACCTCAGCAGGTCATTTTTGAGGCTTAATATCAAATTTGATAAATGTAGAAATCACAATAATGTTAATTAAAAACTGTATTTAGAAGATAAAACCAGCATTTACAGCTGGTTTCGTTTTGTTAGGACACAGTACTATAAAACAAATAAAATCAGTAGCACCATCCAAATACCAAGAGGTAGTATGATCTAAGCTCCAGACAGGACAGAACTGTTACTCCTGTTAGTGGCTCTCCAAGTCTCAAGTCAGCATTGGCTTTGGTGGTAAAATATGCAGATCCCAGAGGAAGAGCCAGTTCATAGCCTTAGAAGTTTACTTCTTTACTTCTGAGATTCGGTCTCAATACTGCACACAATTGAACGTGTTTATTTCACAGGAGCTACTCCTGTATATGACTCCAAATAAATGCAAACCTGATTATTACCATAAAAGTTATGCTGAATTTTGCAGGGTTCTATTCATACATATTTATAATTAAGACTAGCAGTTGCTGTGCATTTTACAGCATCTACCTTTACCTTCTTCTTTCATGACTTAACTCCTGCCATTTCCATTAAACATGTAAGATTTAGGGGGAATTAATGCCATTTTATTCACTGCTACTTTTTAATGCAAAGCCAGTTTTGTCTTATTTGATACTAAAATTTTAAAATCAGGTATGTTTGCTACTATTAGTACATAAGTGTTTCTATTGAACACATAAAAGCCCACTCTTAACCATAAAATCTTGGTACACCTCTAATCCATCTCAGCACTTGCTGCAACTGTTAAAACACAACCTTAAGAAATTAACCTGAAATACATGTAACATGGTATATTTAGTAAGATACGCAACATGTAAAAAGGCACTACAGGCTTGTCAACAGGAAAAGTTGGTTTGCTTTCTGTGCAGGGTACTGATTCTTACAAAATCATTTTGTCTCAGCAGTACTGGTTAGGTGAAAACTAAGCATGTGAGTAACTAGGCACATATCCATATCTATGGAATCTGGCTACCATGCATGATCCAACAAGATGACCTGTAACAAAATACCTAGGTGGAAAGGTCTACCTAAAATTGACCCACTGGTATCGTAATACAGTAAATATTAACTGTAATCAGTACTTGTTGATGCCATCTATATATCCATTGTTACTATTTATAGCTGGAAGAGAAGTCTTGAGGAGGGAAAAACAGAGAGATTTCCCAACTCCCTGTGTAAATTTGAGTCACAGTCTATAGTGATTTGTATTTTTCCACGAAACAATAAACAAGGAGGAACTAACATTGCCCTTAACCAGCTTGCAAAGAAGACCCTGGAAAGAAATTCTCCCCGATAATTTAATATGACATGGCAGATGGGGACGAATGAAGACAGAAGAAGGAATGGGTAGATATATCCTGACAATTAAATCTACAGCTGTCTACTAAGGTGACAGTACAAAAGGCAAGCTACAGAAGGGAAACAAAAGTTCAAACTCTTTTCATTTTTCTTCTTGGAAAGATAGAGGTATCCCTGCCTATAAGAAGACAGAGCTCCAACCAGCTCATTTTCCATAAAGATGATACATGGGAGTTGTTTATATTTCTTTCTGCAAAACTATACAGAAGAAAAAAACCAAACTTTGAGGTATGTCAGAATCTGAACAATTTTTCATTGTATTTAAAACTCTGAGTTCAAGGGATGTGTTTCTGTGGGTTTCTAACAAGCAGAAAGAAAATCAAGCACTGAGCCAATGCCCAGACACATCCATAAAACACATGATTGATGAGTTATAACACTAAAATTGATGAGGAAATCTTTCCATGCCCTTTGCAGCAAAGGAGACATGGTCGAATATTTTTCCTTCATAGTTCACCTCCCATACTTCAATTTCTGCTACAGCAGAGTGCTCCCAGTGCACGAACAGCCTCATAGATCAAGGTCACAAACTTCCTCAAACATTTCTGAGAGACTGGTTTTGGCCCAGTGATTCAGCCTTCCTTCTGCCACAGGGCACCCTCTATAGACAGAGGTTAAAAGTTTCCCTCACAGGAATCATCTAATGGTCAAGATACCACAGAACTTCTGTGGCAACAGCTGGGACACCTCGACATATGAGCTGTGTTTTGGGGTTTTCCACTAAAACATGGAATAATTCTGTATTTCCAAGACCATGTCGGATTTTTAGCCACCTAAAGATCTTTGGTTTACTGAAACCAAATGCAAATGAGAGCAAATGTGTTTTTCCACAAGTAGTAGAAAAAACTACTTAGAAGTATGCAAATTTAAACACAAAACCAGCAGTTCTTTAGAAGAAATAATTAACTACTTATACAGGGAACTCAGAAAGCTGGGCCTTATAATTTTAAATTAGCTAGGTTGAACATCTCCCAGCTTCAGCCGGTTCATTGTGCTGACAGTTACTTCGTGGGACATGAAACAAAAGTGGTTTTTTCCAAGGTGCATATTACATGCAGAATGAAGACTCACAGCATTCCCTATCTTGTTAGCATTCCTTTCACCAGCTTCTATCCAAGCCCCAGGATTCTCTCTTAGCAAGAACTTCAGGTGGATATTACAAGGAATTACCATATTTCTTTAATTCATGGTAGTTAAAAACATCTTTGCTGTTTTCTCAAAGACTGCAAAGAACACAGGCCACAGTCATGGCATCTGAGGTTCAAATAAAGATCCTGGCCTCTCTACTCCTACAGTCTGACACCTTCTTTATGGTTTAAGTCCAAATTCTATTAGAATTCTGTTGCTACTTGTAAAAATGTTGCAAGATTCAGCTGTGACCATCATATTACTCTGCATTAGAAATCAGTTCTTCCACAGCAGCCTAGTGTGGAAGCTGATCCCCAGAATTTGCATTACACATAAAAAGCACATCAAAGCCCCTCAGAATCTTTCCACCATGATGATACAACATCTATCTACCGTTTGTTACCTCCTTTCTCGGGGGATATTTACTTTCTTTCAAAAAAACTCTGGACCACATATCTCCAGGACTGATTATAGTGCTTTTTTTTCCATGAGAGAAGATCCACAGCATTGAACAATTCAAGCTATGAGGCTTAATGTGTTATCATAGCTATAAATATTTAAATAATGTAATTCTGTATAACAGGTCAACCAGCAAACCAAAAAACCCCAGCAGTCCACAACAGCCTGCATGACCACTGACTTCAGACTGGTGGATAAATTCTGCAGATGTTTAGAATGTTACTGATGGCTCAGTCCTCTGCTGAAGGGCACAGAGGGCACTGCCAGCAGCAGCAGATTACACACACTTCAAGATTCTCTCCAACTCGTAATGGAGGTGGGCTTTCACTCATATCCTGAACAAAAGCAAGTGCAGGGCAGACACGCTTCCCTTCTGTTGCTCCCTCCAGCAGTGAGGCAGGGAGGTGCCTGCGGGGGACGGCGTTTGCAGCCGCTGTAGTTAAGATTCACCATCACATGTCAGTCCTGAAGATACAATCCTCACTCTACACTGCCTGCAGTCAATGTGACAGATATTATTAGCAGCAGTAAAAGAGTCAGAGAGACACAAAGGTACTATTAGTTTAGCATCTACTTCTAAAATGCTGTCTTCCGCTTCTGAAGAGGGAGAATTTGGCATCAGAGCATGGAAAAGGGCTGCAGGCAGGCTTAGAAGGACCTTCACACCTAAGCGTAACACAGACAGAGGCACGAACGCTTAGGAAATTGAAAGTGATTCAGAAGAACATCCACCAAAATAAGAAACAAAACACACAACTATTTGCAGGGACAGGTTACATGTTGCTCGTAATACTGATCAAATGATGCAACGGGAGTTTCTGGCTTGTATTCTGGCTTCCAGCACTGCTGTGAAATTTGCAGAGGTGCGTAACCAAAGAACACACCTACTGCCACATTCCATTCCCACAAAAACACAGCTATAGTCTCCATGCACTTACTACTAGAGAAACATGGAGCAGCAGGAAGCTACAGAAACCCCACACAGAGAAAGTCAAAAGTGGATCTCTTCCTTCTGTCACCCAGAGAGCACCACTCAGCTCTGCCCCCAGCAACCCAGCTGGGCAGCACAATGTTTGTGCCTGACAAGTGTTTTTGAGTGAGGAATGTTACCAAAAAGATGTTAAATGTGTCAGCTGGTACAGCAGAATTGTTATGGGAAATACCCTCAGAATGGTGACAAGGCCTTTGAGCCGCCTTTGGGGACAGAGACCACAGAATGAGGTCTTTATAAGCATGACTGCAACAGATGATTCCTGTCCCTATGATGGAGAAAAGTCCATCACAGGCACTTCCACCAAAAACTTTTTAAAAAATCTATCTTTATACAAAAGGTTTTCTCAACAGCTCATTTCTATGGTTTATTTCTGAAAGCCAGTTTTAAAATAAGATTGTCTAGAAAGTCTGTGTTTTCACTGTCAATTTTGCAAAGAATTAAAGTCCCAAACCAATATATCCTCTTCCTTATCACCAACTTCTTTCACATTTCTTGTTAGCTGCATCAGGCCAATATAACTTTAGATGGCAGAACTGCAGACTGGAAAGTTCAAATCTTCGTTCACTTGAAAGAATGTTGATTGTATAATATGCACAATAAACTCTGACAGAAGATCTCCTGCACAGTTTTACTACCCATCTCATCTCTCCTAAATACACCGATGAGCAAAAAACATTTTGTTTTTCTTCTTAGGAATCACCATATTGCAACATATTTCAGCTACTGCAGGTCTGCTCTTAGTTTGGAGAGATACTGGGTTAGTAAATATTACATAATGCCAGGGAAAAACACTGCATCTACTACTAGCCCAAGTAAAAGAAAGCACCATGTTAATGCCCTTGGGCAGATTACGTATCCTGCAGAGCCTCCTGCAAGAGAAAGCAGCACAATTTGCCCCCCAGGCTCACTACACATCGTAATTTGATAAACCTAAGCCACATCAGGAGTCATATCCCATTTTCTACCATAGGTTGCAGAGGTTCTTGCCAAAAAATGTGCTGCTTTTGCATTTTGGATTGAAATTTATTGATGCAGCAGGTGACAAAATCAGTAATTCAATGCTCAGAAAAGATTGGAGATACGGGAGTTGGGGCACGAAATGAAAGATCTAAGCGGGCACTTATTTTTGGTATAGATATTCACTGAGTTGTTGATCAATGACTTGCAGGTGTGACAGCATGATGAAAAATCGGAGGTGACCACTGACAGATCTTGTGGATGATAAAACTGCCGAGATAAGATTTACACAGGCAGCCTGAGGTGGATCCAAAACCAGAAGGAAAACCCACTCCTGTCACTGACCCTTATCTTTGGGCAAGGATTCCAGAAGTTGTTTCTGGATGCAAAGAAAGCCGTTTGAGTTTAAATATCATAGTTCCGTTTTCAAAAAAAAATCTGCTTTTCAACAGCTCCTGGGAAGTCTAAGCATCAGTCATTTGCTGTTTAAAAGTATAAATAGAGATGTTTTCTTGAAAAAAGAAACAACAGATAATTATGAAAAAATCAATAATCTGAAAGCCACACAAGTGTTGTCAAGCTTTATTAATATGTTTCCCGGTTGCTGGGATTATCAGTACCTCAGAACCACTGCCACTGAATATGAAGCTCAGTTCAACTGTGAAGAAAATTCAGCTGACAGGGCAGGAAAGTACTTTACTGGAAATTTTACTTGGTATCATTACTAGTTCAAAGCATTGTCTGCATAAATGCTACTGACAGCTGTACTCATCACACCACACCCAGTTTCTATTCTTTTTTGTTTTCTGCATGTGTTGAGTTCTTACATCTCCTTGCTCTTGCACGTCCAAGTCTGCAACTTGTTCCTTTTAGTATTACTTTGCACTACAGAAAGCAATGTAATAGCCATTTTTGACAAATTAAGCAGATCATAGTGTGGTAAACAAGTTAGCTTCTGTCCCTCTCCTCCTCCTCTTCCCATTCCCAGCATGAAAATAGCCAGGGCTAAAGCAACAGCTGGGGATCATTACACTGACAGGAATAGTTCAGTAAACTGCAAGAGGGGAAAACATGTCATATCCAAAAAAACCAAAAACACATTAGAGCATCAGGACTGAAAAAACATGTGAATTCAGCTTCAGAGATAATGCTATGACTCTTCTTACACTGGTAACAACTGACTTACAAAAACCCTGGTCATTCAGTGTTAACCCTTTCCCCAAGCTTCCCACTCATGTCACGGAGTTAACAAATACCCTGAAACACCTCTAGTCCTCACAGTCAAACAAGGAACGTTGGCTATTAAGCAAAAATAAATTTAAACTGACAGTCAACTTCAAGCCACTTCACATAAATATATCATTATCTTACCTTCACTGCACCTCTTACTTTTAAGCATAGTCACACACAAGCTGTGGTTGCAGCAAGAGGCTACAGGGAGTCTGGTGTGCCTCTGGATCTGCCATAAGAAATGCCAGCAGATCAGCTCCCCGTACATTCAACACATTTTCTGTGTTTTAATGTGTCAGAGCACTATTTGCATAAATAATTCCAAACAGTGGGATGCATTAGGCCATAATTCAGAAAGGCATCTGTGTGTTTTGTGACTGGTTTCTGACACTGTTTACCCATGCATTTGCATCGCTCACACATCTCCCACAGCAACTTCAGGTCCGCTCTGAAGCAGGAAGACACAGATCACCCTTTACAGAAAAATGTCACCCTGCATTCCTGTGAGATGCCTTGGGCGCAGGGGCTGCCCTCTTCCTGGGGATGTCCTTGGGACTGAGAGCTTCCAAGTCTACACGTGCAGGTTTCCTGACCCCTCCTGGATGAGGTATGGCCATGGGCCAGCCGGACCTTCAGGTGCCCACAGGTGTAATGACAATAAGATCTAGGTTACTCCTGAGGAAAGCCAAATGTTAACCAGCACTTGCACGACTCCTGATCTCTTCAAAGTACTGAACAGATATTAATAGTTTAATCAAAGGCTAAGCTAACTCAAATTACCTCCCATTTGCTGTGGACTAAGTATGTGCACACAGTTCGTGCAGATCAGATGGCATGCAGGAACTTGTTCCTGTGTCTGGGCCCTGAGATACAAATCTTGGAAAAAGACAGGTGAGTTTCACTGTCAGGCCCCCAGTCACACTGAATGTTTTTGAAGAGAGGACTTGCCAAAAAAAAAAAGTGTTTAGTTTAAGAGCAACAAATTAAAGACGTAGCACAGAAGTGGAAAAGTTGGAATTTAGTTTTGGAAGTACTTAATTCTAAGCTAAATTCACGTGAATGCTAACTCGGTTTTGAGCAGCTTTCTGCAACTCCCTCTTCATATCTCTCATGAGGGGCTACCATACTGTTGTGCTAACTTATCTAGGAACTGCAGACTGGACTCTAGTATTTGAAAACTAAATCATTCCAAGGCATTCTTGAATAGCAAACATGTTTATGGATTCCTGAATTCTAGCAATTTTGCAAATAACTGCCTAAACACATACTTTGAAAAATACAAGCTTAAGTTCTTTGACTTCTGCATGTCAAATCCATTTCTGTGTAGAAAGGATCACCAGTTCCCAAACTTCAATGTCAAGTCCTAATTCAAAAAAAGAAATAAATCAGATTTAGGAGACATCTGTTTTCCAGAATCCAGGAAGCAAGATGTAGTCTATTCCAGATAGCTGCTTCCCACGAGAATCATTAAGAGCATACGTATGAGCATTGCCAGTGTTAATACAGACAGCCCTTATTTGCCCAGTTTCATTAAGAGGTGGTAGAGAGTGAGGAAGACAAATGCATGAATTTTCTGTCTTGGTGACAACAAAACTAAGCTGTCCCATTTTTAGGGGTACCAAAAACTAAGGCACAACAGTCATTAGTTTCAGCTCAATGCTAATTCTGGACTTCCATAAGGGTTTACACATGGGTTCCTCTGCTGCCCGTAAGACTTGGCTCCGGAAAATACAGTGCATGCTACAGCATAAATACAACAGGCACCCCGAGACTGCAGGAGACTTGAATGGAGAAGCAGCAAAGCTAAAGGGTTATTATTTTCTTCATCTGACAGGAAAGAAGCTGGCAGCATCTATTTCTCTTCCCTAACCTTCATTTGGTAGCTGGTGGAAAGCAGCTTTCCTCATCACATATGATATTAGAGTATCATGAATTAGCCATGGGGTAGGCTGATGGTATTGCTGGACTTTGCAGAGTCAACACAGCTTTTCCAATAACCAGAATTATACAAGATTTCAATGGCCCTAACTCACTTCAATTTGAGACAGCAACAAACCTTTTTATATTGATTAAAGTAAGACAGAATTGCTGTTTCCTCATTGTGCATGTTATCCCGCTGCAGGGCTTGTGATATTTAGTGACTGGATGAAAGATGCATCCTGGCACATCCAAATGCAAAGTGCTCACCTTCTGTGAAAATCAATGCTTGCAAATACAGGACAGATGCAAGTTTTGGCTTTTTAAAATTTTGGGTTGTTTTTTTCCTCTGAAGATTGATATGCTGCAGCTCTATGCCTCCAAAGCAGATAAAGAAATCTGGGAACACTGCCTATACTAATGGATTTATAACTCCTGAACTTGAATTTGAGGACGGTGACTTCAGTTTTCTTTTCCTTTTCCATATTTTTTCAACAAAGAATATTCCAATGAAAACATGCAACAAAAATAGTAATATTTTTAAAAGTTAGCAACAAGCTAGCTCTTGATAGATGTTAAATAGGCTTAGTAGGGAGAGTGACAATTGGGGGCAAAAACCTAACAGTTTTGTTTGGCAGCTTCAGCAGGCCTAGACTACGTACCAGAAAAAAATCCTCTAAATGCTAAAGTCCTCTTCCACACACTGGCCATCTTTATGCAACAAACATGGCCTTATTCTAGCTGGATTCTTGTCCTCAACGCCTACCCCCCCTTTTATCTTACTTTGCTCTCCAAAATGTCAGAAAGTTATTTTCCCCTCCTTTCAGATGACAATACTCACTCTAAATCAGTCATCACCTTATTCTGAGGCCACTGTACTCCAGATCCTCATTCCCTTCTGCAAGTTCCTACTAAAATTTCACTTGTAGCTGGACAGATCCGGAATTTCTGATAAAACATAAACCCTGCTGCTTGCCATCGGCTTTTTGTGATGTTCTGCCATTCTTCCCTGTAATCTTTTCCCAGTTCCCGTTTGTTGATATTTATTATGCTGTGCACTATGAATGGATCACTGCCTGTTTTCATCTCCTCAATCTTCTTCAATCTCTCCAGATCCTCTTCTTTCCTTCTAGATATCACTCCCCGAAATCTGACCTCTGTCTACATAATCTTTCAGAACTGATGAATCCTCATTAAAAAGTCACACATATTTGCAGGAGAATACCATCAACTAAAACAAAATTTAGATATATACACCACTCCTTGCACACTCTCAAAACAGGAACATACAGAAACTTAAAACATGGTATTCTTATCTTCTTCAAGGCAGTTGCCTTGAAGAACAGAACAAGCCTTTACACCTTTAATGAAACAGCCTTAAAACATTGCTCACAAAAGGCCTACAGACACAGGGGAGAGGAAGAAATTTTAAGTTTGAAATCAAAACTTCCAAATGCAAGTGAAATAGTCTCAAGGTCCCAGCACTGCAAGTCACTACATAAAGAGCTCCAGGCTTGTCGAGTGATATGCTTGAGCGCCCTCAGGGACAAGAGGTCACAGGAGTCAGTGGGAAACCCAAAATCTGGACTATTGCCCAGAAAACAAAAAACAGGCAGATGCAATATGCAAGAGGAAAAAAACCCCACAACAACACAAAAAAACTCCCAAAATAAAACCCCCACAAACGACTTATACAGTGCCTACAATAAAGAAAGCAGAGCCTGCTAACCTTCTCGTAAGCTGTGGTATGAATCCTGGTATGTGCTTGAACAGCTCTTCCCTTGCTTTGACACAGTCTCTGCAAGCGGCACAATCCCAACATAGGCAGGCTGGAGTGTCTTGGCTTTATCCAACATATTAGAGGAAATCCCTCGACCTGAAGGCAGATTCTGTAACACGGGAGGCGTCCCAAGCAAGTGGAAGGGGTGCTTAATCCTCACAAGAAACCCAGCTGCAATCCCTCTCTACCAGGTTTCGCTCACTGCATCAAGCGGTAGAGCAGAAAAAAAAATCAGTTTACTGCTAGATTCCAAGGCTGTGCTTGCATCAGAACAGAGAGGTTCTGTAGGCACAGACAAACCCCGACAGCCAACATCTAAAGATTAAAACCAGCAAGGCTCTTGGCAAAGTTTTTCTTCCTACGGTCTCAAAGCTCAGACAGAAACTTCACTGTTTCAGCAAGCAGCTATAAGCATTTGGGAACCCAGTATGCAGAGCACTGCTTATCAACAGATGCGTGGACTTCTTTGTGGGGCCACTTGCAGTAACAGCCAACCTCATTCACCCAAAATAGTGAACAGTTGGTTTCTCTACTCACACTGCAGACACCTGCCAGACAGGCAATATCATGTGATTGAGCAGTACCCTCTCTCCCCATGCATCTCCCGACTGTAAGCACGCTGTGCACACAGCCAGGAGAATACCCCTGCTCTGAGTGCAGAAGCCACGTGCTTTTTCTCCCTTTGTGCTTAAACCCTTAGAAACAGAGTTTTAGCTGTGGAGAAAGCTAAACTGATAATCCGAGATAATACTGATAATAATGCATAATCTTCATATGCATTTGCTCTGAGACCACACACAGGTAACAGCAGGCTACTTCTGCACGAGCACGTATTCTCACCCACTCTACCCTTAAATCCTTTCTCCCTAGCAGAAACACCTACCCGAAGATAATCTGCAGCCCCAAATCAATAACCCTCTAGTGCAAGCACTAGAACTTCAGAATCTGTGCTTGTATGGAGGCAGCCACCTCATCTCAAGCTCATTTCACGTGCATCATGAACAGATGCCATATGGCTGACAAACTCTGGTTATACACACTGCCCAGCATGGTACTGGAATTGGAAGTGGCCAGGGAAAGACATGTTCCATCCGAGCAACAACCAGGAGGTACTCTCACCAGTACAGCCTGTAGCTTTGCTGGCTTTTAATTTTGCTAAGCATGAATCATAAGAGATGCAATGAAGTCTGGGGTGAGAAAAAAATAAAAAACAAAACAAGAGAGTAGTCCAATGATTACACATACCTAAAAAAAGTATTCTTGTATCTTTCCAGAAAAAAAAAGAAAAGATGAATAGTAATGGGCATCATCTTACACACCTGAAGCAACAATAACCACATGGACATTACCAAAATAAAAAGATGAATACTCTAAACACTATAGGAACAGTTTCGATTCATACTCTGTTCCCATCCCAATCAAGACAAAAATTTCTCATTTCCAAAAAGTTTGAGGCATTCAAGCCATTTTATAAAGTAAGGCCAGAATTACAATCACAGAGAAAAACTGTCTCTAATAATGAAACTAATATCTAAGAAAAGTAGTGTTCAACCAAATGCTAGATGGCATCAATGACATTTCTGAGTACTTTCAACAGTACTCTTCTTACTTTGAAATGTTCAACCTTTGCCCAGGGAAGAATCCAAACTCCAGTGTTCCCGTGACTGAAAAAATACCTTTGGCGATAACACAAAGCTCCATAATTGTACTACTCCTGAATTACCACCATATACTCAAATTTTCATCTTAAATTTAGAATTTGTAAAAGGCAGGTGAAGATTCAGCCTCACAGTGAACTTTAGCCAGTAAGGTCAATTACTGCATAAATAGATGAGGCTGTTTTTGTGTGAGTGTTAGCAGTCACAGCACTGTGGTGAGCTGCCTTGGGAAACAGACCCAGTACACCACAAGAGTGCTAAAGACAGGATGAAGGAGAAGATAAAGAAACACATTGTCCAGATCTCCCCTTGCAGCAGCAACACAAAACTGCACATTGAGTCAGGCCTGATACTCTGAGCAGAGAGGTCTCATAATTACTGTAATAACTAAAGAACAGCTATCCAGTGCCAGACCCAGTTCTGCTTCTCCTGGCAAGCAATATACCATCTGGATGGTAAAATGACAAGACTCAGATACAGAGGTCAGAACCTGCTAGTATTTTGCCAACCAAGGCCTCTGAGTAGGTCACTACAGCATACAAAACTTGGGAAACACTAGCTAGCTGCTCTATCCAGCAAACCTGCCAATACTCAGGTATTGCCAAAACAGCCCTAAGACGTTGTCCAAGTTCTGATGGAGAAAACTTTAAGAACTGATGAAGATCTGATTTTTTCAATGTACTATTGCAGAGCTGCAGATACGTACACAGACATACCTTTCTTTTTTCCTATGCAGAAAACAGCTTGGATAGAAAAACACTTGACTGGCTCAATGGTAGGTAGGTAAATATTTGCTGAGGAAGATATTCTAAAATTTTGTCTTACAGCATCAAATTTGTCCCACAGCATTATTTAGTGTTCTAAAAGAAGGACTAATTATCCAAATTATCTGGGCCACAGAACTCCAAAAAGGACTTGGATAATGTCCTCCATGCTGTAAAAAAATAAACTCCAGAGGGCCTAGACTGGAGGATACCTTCAACACGAGCAAGCACTTGTGGGGTACCTCCTTGCAAAACATGGACTCTAATAGATAAGTAAAGGCCAAGAGCAACCAGTCTTGTATGAAACACTGATACCGTTTTCACTTCTTTATAAGCATCAAAAGAGTTTTTAAAAGTTTAATTTGTTTTACTGGATCCCGATATACTGGTAAGAGATCGGAAAGTCTGGTCAACGATCACATGGACAGAAATATCAATGCACTGTAAGAACAAGTAACTTTGACAGTTAGTCTGGAAATTAGCAGGGTAGATTGCAAAATCCATTTCACAGCAGAGGTAGGATTCCAACAACAGTTTCAGGTGCTTAACCACTCCAGAAAAGTAGGATCAACACCACTAATGCACGCCCAACATTCAGTGTCTTGCACAACTTTCATCCTGGAACTGGCAGAAGTGCTGTTGGCAAAACAATCACCTTTACCAAGGGGACCTAAGTATTTGCCACAGCTTTCTCATCTGAAAAACATCAGGCCCAATTTTCATAATCTATCCATGAGACATCAACTGAGCCATACACCCTTTGACTTTCAAGTGTGAAATGAGATGCAGACTGTGGGGATGTATTCTTCCTCAAGATGCTGCATCAGGTGCACGCACAGCTTGCACAGATGCTGCTGCTCCTTCTGAGATCTGGTGGGCATGGAGTACAACACTTGTATTTGAGGTACCACTACTTTGAGTAGTGAGTAAGAACTGGTACCTCAAATATACACCAATTTTAATGAATTCATTTCTTGTATCTTTCTATCTTCAAAAGCCAAGGGAAGGGAAAGAGGGGCCACATCAATCTTGACATAGGGTAGACCTTGGATGAGCAGAGCTGTAGCACAAAACTGCATCATTAGATTTTTTACCCCCAAAAATACGGCATTTTAAAATTCAAATTAATAAGCAGAGAGAAAATGTGCTTATAATCTCCACCACCACCTTCAAATGTGCATTTTTTTCCTCCTTTCACCTCCAATCCTCTCTGCAGAGAGGTTCTCCTCTTTCCCCCAGTAATAATGTTCTCACAGGACACAATGCCTGCAATGACCTGCATGCACATAATTAAGTGACGAAATATAAACAATGTACTGCTGAAAACTTGCAAACAGCTGCAAAATATGCTCACTCAGGCAACATGAGAGAGATCTCAGTCAAGGTCTAAGCCAGATGAATCCTAAGAAAGAATTGTAAGCCCACTACATTTGAAGATCTGTCTGAGATTTCTAACAAGCAGACAAAAGCTGGAAAAACAATAGAATGCTGAATTACATCACTGTAAAGCTTGGAAGTCTTACAACTCAATTCATTTTATACTTCAAAATAAATACAGACTTCACACTGACACGTGTTGCTTATTTCTCAGCTAGGGATCACGTCTATGTAATGTGAGTTCGCTGAGTGGATATTCCCAGGATCCACCAGCAGTGCCTCCCACCAACAATGACCTTTAGGAAGAGGAAGAAAAGCAAGGCTGGGAACATTGTACATTTTTGCTTCTCCAGTTCTCAGGGAGAGCCTGAAGTTTACCTACTCTTATCTTTTCAACCAGCTGGTGACAGCTAGTGCTGCCAGTCAGCATTCAGAAAACTCCTAGACATGACAGGTAGCCAAAGGTAAACCACCATGCAGATGTAAAAATAGGTCACAGCAGCAGGAACCATGCCTGGGAACCTGGACTTTTTTCGTAGCTTTTGAGCAGCTCTTCAGTCCTCCAACCCACTCTGGGATATACCACCACCCCTGCTTTTGGCAAGTTGGCTGTCATTGAGCTGTAATTACTGTGAGTTGAAAGCATAAAAATAGCTGCTGCACAGGGTGGAAAACCTATCAGATGATGTCAAGGCGAGTTTTGAGCCCTCCCTTCCCCCCACCTCCCCCCCTCCACTTCCTTTCCTATGTCACTTTCTCATTACCTCACTGTCTCTAATTCTGAAAGTGCTTCTCTCTGCATCTTTCAGCTGTCAAAGTGAACTTTACACAGCAGCTAGAGCCAAATCAACCCCCAGCCCATATATAAACTCTGCCACCCACTCCATTCCTTGGGATTCGGCCAAGATGTCAGTTTGCCTTTCCCTGAAAACACGCAGCACATGAAATCCTCGATCCCTATCTGCAAAACACTGGACCAAGAAGAATCCGTTCAGCCCAAGGAATGCAACTCTGATCTGCATTTGATTAACTCCATAGATAAGCAGTTTCCAACCAGCAAGGCACGTCAACATGGTAAGTGAGGTGTGGAAAGACAGCAGCAGCAATCCCATCCCCCTCTGCTAACACTGAGTAACTCAGCCCTGCCTCTCTCCCAGGCTCTGCAGACCTGAGGAGCAAAGTGCTGCACAACGAAGCCAAAACTTTTGATTTTCCAGACCAGGAACTCAGATGTCAGTGTTGCAAAGAGACTCCAAGGCTGAAAAGAGACTACAAGGGCTGAAAAGAGGGAAAGGAGAGAGGAAGGGAAGAAGAGATGTTGGTTCACTTGTGGACCGTGCCTCTCCTCCTTCCTCCCTCCAGGACCCACTTCACTGAGCAAGCTGGGTGTGAAAAAGAGAAGGAGATCGTCCAGAAGTCTGTACTACTCTAGATCATGTCCAAACAAAAGCATTATGTAAGCACATGCTCCTGATACTACTACATGTGAGTGCTACATCTGCTCAGAAGGTGTCACCTATGCAGCCAAAGAAAATGATGCAACTTTTAAAGACAAGTTGGTCATTTGGTTGGATTTTCTTCAGAAAACCTCTGACAGCAGTTCTGTCAATTCTGTGCTCTAAAAAGCTTCATATACACTCCTTGACTACAATAAGATGTTGCCCAAGTAGAGACTTCTAGCCCAGAGAAGAAGAAATGGTGGATTTCTCTAACCAAAGCAGTGGAAGGACTCTGTCCATGACAGAAAACTTCACAGTAGAGGGTAGAAGAAAAGCAGAGAGATTAAAAGAAAGAAGTTTTATAACTAGTTCCCAAACAACTACAGCCCACTGTGAATACAAGCCCAACAAAAACAAGCAAGTAAATTAAAAACACACATCCAAGCACATCTTATTTGTTATTTTTATTTTAAATTCTGGTTAGATGCAAACACTGTTGCATACCTCTTTATAGTTCAAAGTTACTAGTCCTTCTCCAAGTTACCACCCTGTTGTGAGCCCCCAGAACTGGCTGTATGAATGTTCTCACTCTGTTCCAGTGCAAAGTTAGAAAGATTAGCTCAAATTACCTTGGCTAAGCCAACGAGCTTCACAGTGAGAGCTCACACATCAAGTACCACATCTCAAATGGGGGGTGTGTGTCTCCAGTGGAGAGGCTTAACTGAGAGCTGCTCAGCTGGAATCACAACAGAATTCCATATATTCCTTTAGTTCAGCTATTCCCCATCTTGCTCTAAAATAATTACTTAGACCAAAGGAAGTAACAGTTCCTTGCTCTTACCTAAGAGCAATAGTTTACTTGTTATCAAAGAGTCAGAGGTTTCAAGTCAGAGACAGACACTCAAGGTTCAAGTCAAAATTGTTCTTATCAGCCTTTCTGCCTACAGGTAATCTGCTTATTCACCCACATGCTCCCCAAACAACTTCAGTTTCTCCGGGAGTAGGCAGATGTGCTCACACATGTGTAGATGTGCATTTCCCCACCCCCACCACTGCAGACAGGCAGGAACACCCAGAGGTTGCAGGAATCACTCACACAGAATCACAGAGAATACTGAGTTGGAAGGGACCCACAAGGAGCATCGAGTCCAACTCTTACGTGAACAACACTGACATGTGAGTATACACTGTGACCAGTGGAGAACACTGCGCACAAGACTTTTCAAAACATTTCAAAACATTTCCTCTTACAGATATTCCAGACTTTAATTTAAACCACTGTGAACAAGTGAAAACAGCAAAGCCCAAAACATTTGGTTTTGCTCTTAAGAGCAGAAAAACAGAGGAAGTTCTGGCTGCCAGACCAAGGGGGTTAGTGAGCAGGACAGAGTGGAAAAGGAAGCAATTTGAGTTTGTCTTAAAACAGCAAATTGTTTTCCGGAGGGAGTAACTGGGAAAGGACAGGAGGAAGATACCCTTCCCCTCATGTTAAGGCATGTCTAAGAGTTTGAAAAATTATGTCACTAATTCCTGTGGTTGCTGAGCAAAAGCTGTCCTGCACTTCCCTCTCCCACATCCTTTAAACGTCTGGCAATAAAACCTATCAAACCCTCCTACTTACTGCACAAGAGGGTTACCTGCAAACACTTGGAAAATGCAGTCTATTTTTGAAGTACCTAAACAAGAGAGGAAATTGCTAGGCTGTATTCTATGTTCAGGCACTGCTTGTGAAAGGATTAGCAAACCCTTCACTTACTTCTCAGTTTATACTAGCAGAATTGCTGCTAGGTAAACCTTCATTACAGGATTGTGACTTTTGCCCAGAAAGCTACTTCCTTCTCCAAACACTTTGTTTACATGGGCAGTAACAACAGTGTTGAGGCTTAATGTGACCATTATTCTTGGTTAATCTGACACAGAATTGCAATCCCAGAATTTAGATTTTCATTTAAGGCTATCTTCCCCTTATGGTTGCAGAGGATTTCTTCACAACTTGAAAAAACTATGCACTAATGGAGATATAATTCTAAAAAGACCATAAACCATCCCATTCATTTAATAAGTTAGTAGCCAATCCTAATAATTTTAGATGTGGGGTTTTTTCAACTCTTAACTTTTTCTCTAAAAGTGGTTCAAGTCCTTTGTCACAATCAGGTAGTAGTGGAGGTTTGGTTGAGGTGAACTAGGAGACAAAGTTTTATGATACCTCTAAACCAATTCAGTAGTCAGCTGCCACTAAAAGTAATGGCCTCCTTTTCGGTCATTATGGATGCTCATCTCACCCCACAGTAAAAAAATGCTATTGTCAGGATTATTCGAGAAAGGAAATAAATTTCTCTTTAGAATGTAAAATTCAGTTCTTGCATTGCCAAAAATCTATAAATCACCTCCAATGTCAAATGCTCAAACTCCTCCTTTAGTGCTGAAATTCAGCTATTCCCTGGATTTATCGATGCCAATCTCAAGCTCTCATGGTGGCTTCAACAACTGAATTTCTGTTTCCAATATAAAAATGTATAGTGTGTTTGATTTTTAATCTATAGCTACAACATGAAATAAGCCTGAGACAATGTCAAGGCACAAACCATTATATGGTTAAACTCATGATATGGATGCGCTGATCCTGGAAAGAACTTGCAGGGTCTTGCATGGATTCACACCCCCTCCACACATGCAGACCTTTCAGACCTTAAGTGCAACATAAAGCATGAATCTCAAGAAGGAAGGAATTTTAGACTAGATTTGGGATAGTTTTTACCTGGATGCTGCTGAATTACTCAGCTTTTGATGAGCAGGAAAAATATTCTGGTCATGCTATTGTGAAAGAAGTCCTTTAATGCCTTCATGGGACTCACTTGCCTATCACTTTAGGAAGGTGCAGTTTTGACAGTACTACCATTCCTTCTCCATAGACTACATTTTTAAGTGAATGCTATTCTGTATCAACCAAACCACAGGTTTACTTTTCTTTCTCTAAAGCTGTTCAAGGCTATAAAAGAAGACACTCTTGATATGAAATTTATAACTTCTCCCAGTTCATACATCATTTGTGCCTTTCCCCTATGGTTAGGTCACAATACTGATAGGTACAGGACCAAAACATAGCATTTTCCCCAAACAACCTCAACTGACCTAAAATATGCAGTTCACAATAAATCATGTTTTTCGGGCATCTGAGAAGAATCATGTCTGGATGGAAACAAATGCTCAGCAAAATCCAAGCTCAAGCAAGAAATAACAATCTTGCACAGACAAGAGCTCCCTACAGTGAAAACCAGGGTGAGCTACCCTGCTTCTATTCCTTGGTATCAGAATGTAAATTCAAGTGTACTGGGAACTGCCACAAAAACTAACGTGGTAGTTTTATACCCTAAACTTGGCCAGCACATATCCCTGTTCCAAACCTCTGCCCCAAAGACCCTTCCACATATGTGAGACTGCTATTAAGTGCCCACGATACTAAAATCACTGGCAAAATTTGAAGGCAGAAAATATTTTAGAAAAGTAGGGAAAACACAATAATATACTGCATGTGGTTTGATCTGGGTGGGCAAAGATACAGGCCTCCTTTGCAAGCAGCATGATTACTTTCAAAACATTTTATCTCACGCTCAAGATTTCTGGTAATCTCAGCCATGGAAGCAAAGGAAAAAGGCAAGTAACTTGTAAGGGTGTATCCTCCTCCCAGCAAAACCTGCCAAATCGCAGGAGTTTTAATCACCAACTGGCCTAAAAGCATTGGAAGGCATGTAGCCTAAATGCTTATAACTGTAAAGGTAAGTGTGCTTGGAACATGACGTTCTGATTCAGATATCAGCTTTCTGTTCTGCTTGCCTCCTAAATCTATAAGCTCACCTGAAACAATATGCAGAGAAGTCTCTTCGGTCACTGTTTTCCCATTAGCTGCCTCACACCCCTGTAAGATCTTCCTTTCTTGCTTTGGTATAAGTTGCCAAAACTTATCAGTCAGAACCTCACATTTATGGATTCTAATCAATTCAAATCTATTAAAAAACCCCTTGGTTGGATAAATTGAGTCAAAATGAGTAGAGAGATTTACATATAACACAGAGTCTGTGTGTCAGAACTAGAATTAGAAATCCTTGTATCCTCCCTTCCTTGGCTACTGAATCTATTTTATTAATCCAGACACAAGAGAAGGACCATTAAAGTGGGACTGCATAAAAGCAAACAGGTAGATGATCTAATTGAATAGACAAACATGCAGAGGAAAAAAGATATGGTTTCTATATGGCTGCCAGTCGTTACGATCTGACAGGACTTGGCTGCTCGCTGCCAGTACATCCAACTCTTTAGAATAAAACCAGTTTTAACAGTACAGACACTGCCACACGCTTACTTTTAGCGACTGTGCTATAGTAAGGCCAGAATTTACTACGAACTCACAGTTCTCTCCTATCAGAAAATATTTTTCCCTGGGCACAACAGCAAAACTGTCTTTAGGTTTCAGCTACAGTGTGGAGAGACAGACCTGGTGTAAGGGAGGAGAACAGTGGATACTGTCTACCCCGACTTAGTGAGGCTTTGGCACTGCCTCCTGCAAGACCGTCACAGAGAAGCTGATGGAAGTATGGGTCAGCTGAGGAGACTGTGAGGTGGGTTGAAAATGGATTGAGTGGCCAGGCCCGGCGGGTGCATCAGCACATGCTGGGGGCTAAGTGGCCACAAAGCAGTTTGGCAGAAAAGGGCCTGGGGATCCCACTGGACACCGAGTTGAACATGAGACAGCGATGTGCCCTCGGACAAAGAAGGCTAAGAAGGTATGCTTGGCTCACTAGGAGGAATGCTCCCAGAAGATCAAGGGAGGTAATCCTTCTCTCCTCAACCCTGATGAGGCGACACACCTGCAGTGCTGGCTCAAGCTCTGAGGTCCCCAGTACAGGAGAGACACAGTCATACTGGAGATCTTATCCATCTCAAAACCTGAAGGAATGGTACAAAGAACACAGAACCAGACTCTTCTCAAATGATGCCCAGTGACAGGACCAGAGTCAATGGGCACAAATTAAAACACAAGAGGCTCCCTACGAACACCAGGAAAGAATTTTTTTGCTGTGAGTACAACTGAGCACTGGCACAGGTTGCCCACAGAAGTTGTGAAGTCTCCATCCATGGAGATATTCCAAAGTCATCTGAACACAGTCCTAGGCAGCTGGCTCTAGGTGAACTTGCTTGAGCACAGGGGTTGGGGAAGATGACATTCCAACTTCAACCATTCTGTAAGAGATGTGTAATCACCCTTCTTCCAGGGACTTGTTTGTCCATTCATAGATTTGTAACAACCTCAGAGTAAAAACAAAGCAAATTCTAACATAACAAACCTCATACTGGGGAAATGCACATATTTTTAATAGTCCCCTAAAAATCACTCACTTCTAATTTAATATATTTTTTAATATTCTGTGTCTATCATTGCTGTCCAATCTTTTCTGTCTCCTGGACTTACTACCCAGCCACTGCCACTGTTTATAGGTTCCACAGCCTTGAGTTCAGTAGTTTTCTCACTCTGCTTAGGACTTCAGTGTTGAAACCGTTGAAGCTTGCTCAGCTTCACTGTTCAGTACAGAGTTTAAGTGGTATTACTCAAGCCAGGTGAAATAACCTAGAATTATGCTCTCATCATTCCTTCTTTTTGAGGGCTCTAGGTTTCATAAGAAAGTTCAGTGAGTTAATCAGGCTCACTGACCCATCAGAAAAGGGTTTTAATGGGTTTGTTTTCAAAAGTGAATTAGACATCTCACAAGAAAGTCCAATTGTCCAAGCTAGCTGGGGCTAAGCAGCAGGTGCACTGAGCTGCTGCAAAACAGGAGTGAAGGGAAGTACAACCCCTTCCCCTCCCTCCCACTGGTCATGACAAATCATTGGGTCAGTTTAAACTGGTTCCTGTTATTTCATTATTTCACCCCTGAGTCAAGCTTCTTCATTTTAGTTCCAATCTCTTTACCATAAAGAGATTGGGTCCCAAGAGACAGAGCTGCCACATTTCTGTTTGGAATATCTTGAAGATAAACATACAGGCATGTGCTGTGTATAGATAGCCAGAGCATGTGAAATAAAATCAACACTCTGTGGGCACATCAGGATTACTCTTTGTACTACAAGCACACTAGATATTTAATTAGCACAAGCACAACAGTTTCATGATATGTCAGATTTATTATGGTTATGCTGCAGAAATGTTTGGGATTTCAGAATGTCTTCTTCCCTCTCAGTTAATGGAGTGTAGTTCCAGCAGGGCAGCCAGACATCTGGAAATTCTGCAGAAGTGTTAGAAGAACCCCCATGGTCCAGGATGGGGGAGGAGGCAGAAGGAAAAAAGTGGACAGTCTGGGAAAATAAGACGTATACAAGAAGCAGTATGTGCTATTAAATCAACCCCTGGGAAATAAGGTTCCCACCACAATTTAGGCCCCTGGCTCTCTACAATCAACTTATGTTATAGGAATAAAATTATACACAGCCAGCCTCCTCATACAAGTTAGACAGAACTACTCAAGTACTTGACAACACCAGAATTATGATCTTAGGCTATTTTTCTCCACTCAGTCCTCCTACACTTTTCTGTTTTCTGTCCCCAGCTCTTCTCTCCTCTCCCCTCCCCTTAAATCAGTTACTCACCATTTTTCACTGAAGAAATTATTTTCCCCCCTGCTAACTCTCCAAATTAGTTGCTACTCAAAATTCTAAATCAAGCTCTGCAATCTCCTGTCCCAATTAAATCAAAGGAAAGAGTAGTTCACATAAATAACATTTTCAAGATCCAGTTTTAGCTTCTAGATTTTGCAGTAAAGTTTCCAGTCCTGCTTCAGGGCCAGAAGGTTAAACATTTCTCAATGACGCAGGCTCCCTTAGCAAGAGAGAGATGAGGAAGGGGTCCAAAAAAACCTCACTCTTCCCAGGCACTAAATCAACAACCACTGCAAACAGTGACTGCCTCTCTCCAAGGAAAACTGGGAGGAGTGGAGCAGCCTCTTATTAAAAGCAGCCACTTTGTCTGCCACCATAATGCAAAAGCCCAGGACAAAGAGGAGAAGAAAATTAAGCATAAACAAAGAACAGAAATTATCTTAAAATCCCACAATTGAGATTATATATTATGCACTATATAGAAATCATAATAAATTAAAAAGCAAGCAAACAAAACAAATTCTGTAGAGCACTGCATGTCTGTTTAAAATTGCTGTTCTTCTCTGGTCCATTTAAAGTTGCCAATAACTTTCTAGTTAAATTTAAAAGATGCTTTGATTTTTAAATGGGCTGAAGTTTTCTTGCCTGGAGAGACCACTTTTCATACACTACATATTCCAGAAACTCATTAATCTCTCAGTTTTCAAGATAAGATTAGCAATAGAGGTTTTTCCATAAGGGGTCTACTAATCTGGATCTTGTTCTTCCTTACTTAGAGGTAACATGAAATCAGCAAAGCTATACTGAAAAGTGTTTTCTGTTTATTTCAGTTTTTAGTGAAAGAACATTGAAGGCTGTAAATTTTGGGAGTGTTTTGCAGTAAGTCAAGCTCAAGGTACTTTCTGAACCAAATGTTTTGGGAGTTGCAATTTTTAATCGGTGGTACCTCAGCGTCACATAGTAACTTTAATAGACCAAAACCACTCAATTTATTTTTAAAAGGCATATATTTGAGTTGACATTAGTGAACACAAAGTCCAAATCTCAAATATTGAAAAACATAGACAAGGAACAACAGCTTCAACCAGAGTTTCTCCAGCAGATTTAAAAAAAAAGGAAAAAAATCTCATCAAGGTTACTTATGATTACAGGCTGATCAAGCCTGCTTGTGCTTCACTGGAAGCTGCAACTTCTTTATTTGGGATACGCTCATTTTTGAGGAAAAACAATCAGGGCAAAGAAAATGGAAGACTACAAAAAACTACAAATACATTTCTCAACCTACTTTTCACATGGGGTAATTAAATAGGGTTCATATCCTGCTGGGAATCCAATGCTGTGCATAATGCCTGGGAAGCATCATTAACATTACTTAGAGGATCTGATTTAAAATAAGCATCACTACAGAAAGATACAAAAAAACATTGAGCAGGTCACATTAGCAGATACTATTCTAGCACTTGCCTACTTTAAGAATATTGTAAGCAGATTAAGTTTCTTCTAGGGAAAATATTTTGCCTGCATTAAGGTTTGCATCAGTTTAACTATGAGGAGTTACTTGCACTGAAAGCCACTGACACACATGCACATTTAATATTGAAAACTAGAAAATTTTTAACCAAAGAGAGAAATTTTAGGACAACTTTCCAGTATGAGAGAGAAATCTAACACTTTTTAAAGTGGTGCTTGATAAAATTATGTAGGGGAGTATATGACCTGATTACTTGCAGCAGCAGGGGAGGGGGCTCTGCAACCCTGAAGAGTAATTCCAGTTCGGTTGCTTTATGACTTCTTATCTACTCAAACTATTGCTAAATTATACAGCATTCTTAAATGACACTAAGGTTAGCCACAAAAGGGAGCTGTGCCAATGTAATTAAACTAGTTTTCTATATTGATTCTGATAGTAAAATTCTCTTGACAAGAAATTGAGGGGAAAGGGGGACAGTATTTCTTAAGATAAAGATTCTAGTTGCACCTCCATAAAGCAGGGCTTGTGTTTCCTTAGCCACAAATGAAAAACCAGACCGCCTCAAGATAACCAGTTGAGGTTTCTCCATTTGAAAAGACAATTTGGAACAAGTGCCAGTCTCTCCTTGGAAGAACCCTAAGGTCAGAACAGCAGAGGGTGCTGTAAGTCTGAACTGAGGTGCAGCAGCTCAGCAGCAAGGAGAATCCAGATGCAACATGAAGCTGTAGGTTACTTCAGATTTTGGGGTGGGTTTTTCGTGGGTTTTTGTTGTTTGGCTTTGGAGGGTTTTTTGGTGCAGCAAGAGTCATTTAAGACTGGTAAAAGCAGACAGCAAACAGGTTAATACTAAAATTTATTTTTAGTAGCTTCCACATAACATCAAACAATAACATCAGAAACATTCCCAAAACCTCAACAGTTACCTATGATCCCTACCACTGATCTATACAGCTCTGGGCACACATTAGAACATTAGAGATTGATTCACGTTGATGCTTAGACATAAAAAAAAATTACTTTAAAGCCTACAATCAAAATGTAGACTGGACATGGATCCCATTGTTAAAAAAAAAAAATCCTGACTATAAACACTAATGCAAATTTCTGCTATCACACGGGCGTGGAAACTTGAGCACTTTGTTAAACATTAGTCATCTCTTAAATCTGGCAAACACTGGATAGCAAGGAGTCACCAGGTAACTGGGAGACAGAACGGATGTGTGTCTGCACTGTATCCCTTTAGGCAAAGAATGTGTGGTGTAATCATCATACCAGTTTAGAGAGACTCAGCATAGCACACGTTCAGATATTACTCCAGAACCTAAATTAGTGGCAGGCCATGAAGATGACTATGATCTGCCTGAGCCACAAAGATAAAAATTATCACTCTGAGCCTATATACATAATCATTTCTATACAATTGTGCCTAAAGACCCCAAACAAGAACCTGATTAAAGTAATTCTTTTTCACTTCATTTTTCCAACGCACTTGGACTAAGTTCCTAAAGAAAAGTTGATTCATATTCATCATGTAAATGAATGGGTAACTCACAGAGAATGATGACAACAACTAAACAGGGCCCATTATACATAATGCATTAATTTCACAGCAAGGAAGACTCTGTTTTGATTACAGTTACAACACATAAAACCTGACATGACTTTATATGCATTTTAAACTTTCATTTTGTTTTCAGTTAACAATTGGTGAATGATACAAAAAATTGCAGTATGATGATGACACTCTTACTGTGTACACTGGAAACTGGTTAAAATGCACACACACACCCCTGAAGTTATTTCTCAGTAGCTATATTTTAATGTAAGCTGGAGCCATAAGAAGGGTTAGGAGACAAAGCAGTCAGTGAATAATTGGTTTGTGTCTACCACATCTTAACTGTTTTAGAACAAGTGCAGCCTGTGTGTGCCCCTTGCAAGTTCATCCTAGTTCACAGAATGCGTAAGGGCAAAAAGCTGCCTCAGTGTTTTTTTCCTACTCTCTCTCTCTCAACCTATAGGGTAACACTTGCTGTATAAAAAGAATACTCAGAGTATTCTCAAAGCAGGTGGAGGAAAAAAGTATTATTTTCAAAAGACGATTTAATGCTTCAGCAAATACTTACTCCAGGTTTAATGAGATTTCCAGGAGTTTCGTGTTTAAATTTAAGATTGTCAGTAGAAATAGGTACTGCTCAACTAAGTGATTGTAATGAGTACTCTTTATTCGTAGACTGTCATTCTGTCATTCTTGACACAAAAAAAAAAAAAAAAGAAAAGAAAAGAAAAAAACATCCCTTTATATATTTAGTTTCAGTACAATCACTTTAACTCTAGTTTGGCTAACACAACCACACTGATTTGCTTACTCACAGGGATAGTTAATCACAGGGATAAAAGGTAGCAAAAGGTTATGTTCAAACCTTTCATGAATGGAATAACTCAGTAATGGCAGCTTACAGCTGTGCACTCCTCTCTCCACATCTTATAACAGCCAACCCAGAACTTTGTGCGGTTTGCAGCTCCAGCACAAAAATTTCCATATTTAAAGCTGACTTCAGGAACATCCCATTTGCTGCTTCGGAAAGAATTCCCGCTGCATGATGACGATGGAGCTCACATAACTTTGTTCAGTCTTTGAATCACATGCAGGATTCTGGTTAAAAGCCAGTGAAGAGTCATTTTATCACTACTCAGAATATACACACTCAGGGAGCTGTACCAGTAACCAGGGAACTCTTTACACTCCCCAGGAACTTGCTACCTAGATACAAAAGGTTACATTTCCAAATGCCATAGATTCCAAACAGAAATCAAAGGTTCTATTTTTAAAGTAGTGATGATGCAAACTATAGAGCCAGGAATGTCTTCCTCCCCTCAGCTCCACCCTCCATCCAAAACCAAAATCCCAACTGTGTTGATTCAAGAACTCATTGCAATCTTGAAATTCCAAATTGAAGGGAGAGGGGAAGAAAAGAGAAGAAAAATAGAACTTCTACTATTCAAACAAAATGAAATGGAAAAAACCTCACAACTAGAAAAACCTCTCATTAGGAAATGAAAACAACAGCAAGGAAAAAAAAATCCTTGTAACAGGTGCTTAAAGAAGACAAGATGAAGTTAGAAGGCATTTTACTGCATCAGTGAAAGGTCATTCCTCATGTACTAAAAGCCAATACTGAATTTTAAACTTATTTAAAACAGGAAAGAGAACACCAACCACAAAATGCAGCTCTGACATTTGTCATTCCTAAAAGAGCTGAGGAGGGGGACATCTCCCTTCTAAGAATACACAGATAGGCTGTCTGTCCCATTTCTTCCCATTACAAGCATTTTAGCAGCTGACATCCCTAAAGCGCTTCAACTTAAATCCTGTGAAGAGGGAAGAAAGAGCCTGGGAGTTGTGTTTTGAAAGAAAGAATGAAGGGATCAGCACTGCTTTTTCCTAAATTGAATTTAATATATCCCTAATCGCTAAAGTAGCTCAAAAATCCAACTTTTCCCCAGAAAACGAGGGAAGTTTTGCATTTGATTCAAAATGACACTAATTTTCAGCTGAAAGAATTGTTCCGTCTTCAGAACCAGCTGGATGCAAAGCAAATTAGACCACAGAAGTCAAGGTTTATCCACTATAGAGAACTAAATTATTTCTGTGTTCATTTACAGTGCTGACTTCAAAACAGCTCTTCTTTTGTTCTCTAAATATACATGGAAAAAACCTTCTTGTTAATCTAAACCAAACTTCTGACAGTTTAGAACCACCTGCTCCTGGGTTTGTATATCTGCCTTGATCTCTAAGAGACTTTAAGATTTCTTTTCAGCAGGTCAACAGAACAAACATATCAAAACCCAAAGATGCTATCCAATAGACTACTCTGTGCTGAAAATCTTAATTTCTTTCAGTACACTCACAGAAAGAAGTTCAGATTAAAATGGGACAATTATACCAAGACAGTGCAAACAGCAGAGTTGTGCACCAAAACAAACCAATGCTACCCAGAACAGTAAACAAAGGTTTTAAGTAGAGCAAAACCATAAGGAAATAGATTTCATTAACAGAAGTAGCCATTTGGCCAAGTGCTCACATCCATTAACTCTGGCAATGCACTGTTAGACTCTCCATGACCCTAAGCGGTCATAACTCTTATCCATCCATGCAAAACGTTGGGAAAAAACGATCGGAAATTTAGGGTTTCTCTCTGGCTGATCGCGCCTCTGGATGTGTACTGCAGGCACACTTCTGCCCAGCTACCTGCTAGAAGCCATAAAAAGAAACTTGTGACAGAAACAACTAAAATTAAAAAGAAAGTGAAATCATATTTGAAAGTTTGTATTTGTTATTTAAACACAAAATTTGCATATAGAGGCTAGCAGCACATCCAAGACTCCTAAGATCTCCCCCAGCCGCACGAGTCCCTCATATGGCTCTTCAGAAACATTTAAGTGTCACTGAATTGTAGACTGTGTCAAAAAAAAAAAAAAAAATGCTTCCAGCACTCTTGCCTCTCCATTAAAAAAAAGATAAAGGAAAAATAATATTCATGACTCATTCCTTCAGTGGCCGGTCTGTTACAAAGCCAGGTCACAACAAAAACTATTTAGTCCATATCCTGACTGAACAGTGACCAACAGCAAAAGAATTTGCAAGATCTCTATATGGGATAATTAGATAGTGACACGAATAACAAAAAGGCTTCAGGGGAACAAAAAAAGAGGCTACATAGGGAGATTAGGTTGAAGCAGATAATGGGAAGGAAACAGCAAGCTTTTGGAATCAGCAAATAAATATAAAGAAAACAAATGATTCAGATGCTGAGAGAGTCAAGGCAGCAAAACCACCGAGTGACTCTTGGAGAAAAAACACTAACGAGGGAGCTCCCACTGCTAAGAGCTTGGTACGGATCTGCACATCAGCTTCATCGTCAGCAGAATGGCACAGGGCTGGTTCCAAAACTATACACTTGAAAATGAATGTAGAATTTCACCCCACTGTGTATGTGTGCTTGTTGAATGATTGGATCAGTAATACCAGTTCTTTAAATAAGTTCAGTACTCCAATGAGATGTCAAATAGAGCAGTTAAGTTTTTGGTCTTATTTTTGCATTTTTTTTCTAGGTCTACTGCCTTTTTGGAATGTCTTTTCAGCTTGATTTTCACTTTTATTTTTTCCTTCCTCAGCTGCCACCACTTGCATTGGTTTTTTTACTCCTCCTTTTTTTCAGTTTGACAGGCGTGTTTAATTTTTTTCTGGTTAACACAATGTGCACCTTACTGTTCATGTTGTTCTTGCTTCAGTTATTTTTTGTTCTGAAGAAACAGTCCCTTCCTGCTTAAACTATTCTGCTCCCAGAAGAGTAAAGTTGTAATGTCCTCCTCAGTTCTTTCTCCAAAACATTAAGAATGTTTGCTCATCTTTAGTATCAAAGGAGTTGCTTTTTATGTGCCCACCAACATGGAATACAAACATTATGTCCTAGGTCAACATTGGCTTCAGATACTACTACTTCTTGAGTCAACTCCAGTTAATACCCATGCAGTAAATAGGCACAGCCTCATGACCTGCAATCTTGAAGAACTTTTGGTCTGTGGAGTGCAAGCTCTACCAGGATAATTTATTTACCCAGCTTAGGCCATGATTCTCCTATTTCTTCAGTGGCTGTTTGGAAACTGTGATGAGTTGACTGGGACAACTACTTCCAGCTTCTATCTTTCCAGTAGGGCTTCTGGAGATGAACATCAGTACCAAGATTTGAGAAGTTAAGTCTTTCCTCAGCTAAGTCATTTTCCTCATTTCCTCATTCTAGCTCTCAACAGACAGGTGATGCAATTTCAGCCTCTGAAGTCTCAAACAGTTTACCCAACACACAACTACCTCACTAAGCCAAACAAGAGCAACCACCAACACCATCTGAAGTCTCCAAATATGACAACTGAACAAATTTGCCTCGCCATCAAGTAGTTGTTTTCCTTATCTAGAAGCTTGTCATACACTTCCATTATTCAAGACAGATCTTTGAAACTTATTATGCACATGTTCCTGTTGTCACACTCCATTTCCCCACCAATCTTGAGAATCCATTTACGTAAACATTCGCCTGCCTCTTGCTTAAGATTTTTCCAGCAGTGGTTGATCCAGCAGAGAAGAGAGTGGCCACTGATGGAAAAGGTGCAATAAATCTGTATCCCTCATTAGGTAAGCTAAGCTTGCCAGGAAGTTGCCTCAACGTTACAGAACGCCACTGCATAATCTAGGACTAGGGTTAGCTGATTTTAGCAAAAGCTCCATACAAGTACTCCTTAGTGGGAGAAACTCTCACCCTCAGAATTAAATGAAAGCCTCAGGAGTTACCATAGTTTGGAAGAGACAAGAAACACAGCCACAAATAAAGTTTTGAGAAAAGGCAATACTAATATGAAGGCTGTTCTCTTCATTTTAACAAGTGTTATTTTATTATGTGAGCTTCCGGAGGATATAATGCACAAATTCAGTTACAATTACCCTGAAATGTAAATTCCATGGCTCTTCCTTGTTTGGGGGGGAAAAAAATTTAAAACTTACTAGAAACAAAGTACATTAAAGTCAACATCTTTTTTCAGGCCTTCACATAAGAGCTTTCTTTACAAGAAAGCCAGATTAAATACTATCCTACCATATGCATCCTGTTCAATACCAAACACCTTGTTAGTGTCTAAACCCTACCTCCAAAATTCACAGACTGCAAGAGTACAACTAGAGGAATGATGTATTCTGTACAAACACTCTTCTGAATTGAGACAAACACTAAATAAGATGTAGGCCTGTCTTTCCTATCTACAATGGGAGAGAGAAAAAAACCATACTTTGGTTCTCTAAACAACAAATATGTCAGGACTATAAAATAAAGGTCATACAGGATCTTTATAGACATATAATCTTCACAGATACTTTAAAAAAACGTTTAAAAACCCTACAATAAACTAAGAAATTATTGTTTTACTTGTCTCTTTCCCAGTCACTACTTAAGGAAAAGAAAAAGCAGTTGACTTTCAGGAACAAGTTTGTCTTCACACTTTTGACGTTACCTATGTGCTGCTCTTCACACAATGCTGCCTAAGAGATTAAGAGTACACAAATGCAAACCCAAACTACTAGGCTACTACACATTTGTGGTCAAATCTGACCAAGGTTGCAGTCTCTGTTCCCATCCATAGAGCAAAGGTCATTCATATCTCTAATTATTAAGTTCCATGACTGTGTAATGTCCTAGAGCCTCAGATAAAACTGTCCTGCAGAAGAATATCATGCTCCCATTAACAGACAATTCTCACTCTAGCAGGTCTTACATGTGAGAAATGCAACCCTGTCCATATCTAACGGGTAAGCACAGTATCACGAAAAGGCCACAGTACTTACAGCAGAATCATGTTTGTCATTCTCAAGGAAACAGGTTTTCAAGATACAAAACAAGTATTGGAAAGTTTCAAGTAAGAGTTCTTCCCAAACCATGCCATTTAAAATCTCTCCAAAGTATCAAGAATATGTTTAATCAGAAAATAATTAACAGTAAAACCACATAAATCAGTCAAAAGCTAAATGGAGGAACAAGTCTTTAGAACAAGCTTAGCCTTCACTGGAGTTTTCTAATCTTCATAAGCCACATAAATTTAACACTGGAGACCAACACGGGAAGAAAAAAGATAATTTTATCTCTGATGAAGCTCTAAATTGAACAGTATTTAACATCCAAAAAGTACCCATCTGCAATCTGCACATGAAATCACCACAGTTCTCTAATTTGTCTTTATTCAGTCACACAACCTCCTGGCACTTCCTATATAGTTCAGCAACTATTCACTAGCAAAATTTAACCACGGGGTATGTTTGGAGTGATACCTGATTGGAGTGTTGTCATCTGCATTTCTGGTTCCAGCAGTGTCATGTCGATCCTTTTCTCAACAGTTACAAGCCCTTTAAGACCTCTCTTTATATAGACATAGATATGTTAAAAAAAAAAATAATAATCCAAGAGGACTTCTCAACTTTAATCTCGTTCAAAACTTGCAAGAAATTCTCATCCTCATATGATGAAAACTGTGCCTAGTGAGAGAACTCAAGTCTTTCATTATGCAGTTCTCTGCTTATTCACTACAGGCAAGTTGGAACAGCCCAAGATCAAATTACTGCTAGGAGAAAAATGAATACTCAGAGGGAGAGCAAGATGTGTAGTTTGCAGAAGTAAGGCCCGCCCCTTGATGCTCTGTAAGTCGAAGGGAGGGGGGAGGAGGAGGTCAGAGACACTAGAACTGGCAGTTTTTCCCCTTTTTATGAGCAGGATGACGTCTTGGGTAGACTTTCAATCCCCTAAGGGGCTGTGCTGATGAGGCAATTTCGTTCCAAGGACAAGGAGACCCAGTGTTAACATAAACACGCAGACATCCTCAGCTTTGAAACAACATGGCCAAAGTCATATACATCCTGCTGATAGATCAGTCACTTTTCTTCAGTCCTTGCCAGTCCTTTTTCTCAATAATTAAACTACTCCCCTAATCAACTCCCCTTGCTGATCACTAAACCCACGCTACTCTAACAGATGGTAGTGTCTGTTTCTTAAAAACAAAAAACCTGCCCTTTGCCATTCAGACTTTTCCCACCGTGGATCACACCCTCCATCCAACCAGACTAGGGGTTAAAAAAATTCCATCTTGTTTCCCACATCCAGATGATCAGTTTCAAATTATTTGGGATAGCGGACAAAACTTTTATAGTCAAGTATTTATTGAGTAAAAGATAAAAATAGAATTAAGTCTTTCCTCACTAGATGATTCTAGTTCCCAACAGAAAGGAAATTCAGTCTTGGTCTCTAAAGAGTCTCAAGTAATTTGCCCAACAGATAATTTAATTATCTTAACAAACTCATTCCAACACTTCTGTCCCCAGAGCATCTTCCCCTTATTCCCCATCTTTCCACAAGGCTCATCATCGTTTCTCCTTAGGTCATCTAAGTAAGTAACTGCATATATTTGTACCAAGCCCTAAAATACATTGAGCTGTGCATCTAAGATACAGACCAATTTTCAGGTTTTAAATCCCTTTGCAGCAAGTCAGAATCCCTCTCCCGCCACAACAGTATGCATAAAAATGAGTAGTTGAGTGTGCAAAACTGCTTAAGCCCTATTTTCTGACCCCTCTAATGTGAAATAACTTCAGGACTTCTCTAGCACTCAGACATAAGAACTCCTCGACAGCTGCTCGACTGCTGAGGGAAGAGCATGGCAGGTTTTAGCAACATATCTTCCTTCCCACACACAAGCACATCTGGAGCTTTAAAGAAGGCAGCAAAAACTCATTTAGCAGCATTAAACAATGCAGGAAAACCCCTTAAGAGTGATGATATTGTAGTATTTATCTGATTTTCACACTCTTTACATCAGTAGTGTGTTGTAAAAGGACAAGAATCAGCTCATTTGGGTTTCTCTCACACTCAAATGCCACCTTTGCAGTCCTACATTTGCAGCCAGAGTAGGCAAAAATTGCAGGCCTAAAATGTTCCTTCTTGCTGTCCAATCTTTTTGAAAAGGAACTGCAGCAGTGCGCTATATCTTGAGAATTCAGAGACACTAGTGACAGAAGTCACTTTACCACCTACCCTGAATATCCATATGCATCATAAATAAAGAAAAACATCCATTTCTAGTAGGTATGCTATTTTTTGTTGTGATAAATGGAAATATAAGAGGAAGCAGTACGACCCAAGTGGAAAGGAAATCTTCCCTACAGTGTCCAGGAACATCACTTAACTCCCTGAAGTATGCACATGCGCACTGCCGGTGACCATGAAGAGGTAGATGAAATTTAAAGCATTAACCAGGATGTTGCTTATTTGACCAGCAAGGAAGATGAAGACTGCACACTACCAGATGTCTTCCAATAGAGATTCCTTCCTTATACTTTGTGGCAATGTATCAATGGCGGCAGGGGGAGAGCTACAGCTGCAGAAGTGGCTGATAGTATTCCAATAAAAATGAATTATAGAAAGCCACACATTACAGAGGCAGCAAAGGTCCCAAAGCTAGGATTCAGTTGGCTAAGTACTAACAGCAATTGACTATTGTGAAATAGTGCAATCTTTCTTTCGTGAAGCAGCCGCTCTCTGTTTAAGTAGAACAGATTGAGAATCCTGCTGAATGGCATTCTCCCTTTAAAGAGCCAGGCTTCTTTTCCCCATTACTACCCTTAATACTCAAAACAGCAAAACCAGCAACAGAAGTCCTTACACAGACAAAACAGCTGCCCAGATCTGGGCCCGACTTGTTTAGCAAGCAGTTTAAATTAATGAAAAAGGAATGTTTTTTAAACAGCTATCCAATTATATATCTAATGTTCACCCATGAGCCCTGAACCTTGAAACCTCAAAGGCAAACTGAAGTAAGAGAGAAACTGGAAAGGAAAAACAGAAAGGAGAGGAATATTATGAGCCAGTGATTGTAGAAGGGTGTTAAGTCTTTTTAACTTGATAAGGAACAAAAACTTTGTTGAGAGCTAACTTGTTAAAGCCACGACATTAAAGCTGCCTTTGGCATTATTCTTTCCAGCTCAACTATTCCCCCATCACTATTTAAAAGCTTGTTTAAAATATTTCAAGGAGATTACCACTTCTCAGTTGTTTGGTAGCTCCCATCAGTAACCGGCCAGTCATTTCTGTCATGCTCTGGATCTCAGAGCTCTATCAGAAACTTTCAGACGGCATGCTAAATTTATAGTCTCCTGGGACACAAAGTCTCTTAACACAAATCTATCCAAGACAGACTGGTTGTTTTTGTTCTAACAACCATTCCCCGTACTCTCACACAAGAGAAAACAGCAAGTCTCACTGGAATGTGTGTGAAGGACAGATCAGAGAAAACTATATATTTCCTGTCTTGGTCCTTTTGCTACAATACAGACTTAATCTTCTTCACATCTAAGTTCTGGATGAGGCAGTAACCACCGCTTCGTAATTAAATGTAACTTTGAGTCACACTAGTCCAGAAGGCAGATATATACTAGAACAAAAAAAAACCAAAAGAAACCCAAACCCACGCCAAACCACAAAAACTGAGAAAACAATTTCAGAATACTCTTATCTCTTTAAAGCCCTTTCTCAGGAATAAAATATCATCCCTGTTTATAAGTAAACATGCCTAGCTTCTCAAATGAGTTCATGAGTCACATAATTCACTTCTTAAAAGGACAGTTTATGATATGATTTTAAGAAAATGTTATTAATGTGTTTAAAGTCAGAGTAACAAGAAGACAATCATAAAATTTCCAAACCCCCTATAATAAGTTGTATTTGAAGTATTTGAATCTAACTGTATTCAGTGTAATGGCAATTCAAAATGGGAAAGGGATAGCAGAGGAGGGAGGTAGGAATGTATAGCCTAACAAAAGAATTATAGGAACAAATCACCTACACAATTATTTAAAACAAAATAAGGTGCCCTAATACTCATGCATTTTAATAGTAAACGGGCATAAGAACACATGCACTAAATTAGCTCTTTAGAACCATTTTAAAAGTTCAGCTCTGCAATTTCTGAGTATAATCACCAAGAGCTTATGTAGCAACTATTTATCCCATGCTTTGTACAGCACTACCAGGAGTACCTTCCAACACCTAAAGCACATGCTTTTTATGTGACTTGAGTCATACTGAAATTCCACACATTCCAACTAGACTCTCTTTCCCCAACACATATGGTACTTTGTAGAAGGCAAGCATCCCAGACCAAGTAAACTCCAAACACTGGCGAGCTGCTGCAAGTTCCGTCCAAAGCGGTAATCATAAAATGCAACAGTTCATTGGAAAGAATGTTACCTCATCTTAAACAGGCCTGCAGTGAGAAGAAACCAGGACTGTCCACGGGTTCTAACACAATGTTTTTCATGACCCCTGGACAAAGATAACTATGAATTCACCTGGGGAAAACAGGTCAAGAGAGAGGGTCAATCAGTTAGTGGAGCAATTACTGTAATTTCAAATGAAAGTTAAGGAGAAGGACCTTTTTTTTTTTTAAGAAATTATCAAACTACCTAGGATTCGTATATTTATCACCTGGGGGTTTTTCTCTTTTTTTTGTAAATGCATTCATCAGGGACTTGCTCTAACCCTAAGGGCTGGGAAAAGTTATCTTGGCATCTTAGTACAGGTGACTGAGAAAAATCAAGATATACTGAAGAGCTTCAGATGACTCAGTAATGGCCTTTTTCTGGCTTGTGTGGCAACAAATGAGTCAGTGACAGGTAACCTCTCACAGTTAAAGAAAGTTGAGGCCTTGATGAACATGGGTAGAAAAGGAGAAGGAATGTAATTTTGGGGTAGAAAACTGACTTAGAAGCACAAATTAAATAACTACACCTTAAACGTCCCACTAAGCTTGATGTCTGAATAGAACCTAATGATTGTGTCAAAATAGTTTACTAACACCTTACCACATAAGGCTTCCTTCCACTGAAGTGACAAAAAATTGTTTCCTAGCTATCTATGTTCAAATGCTTCATACTGGAATTCTACATCCTTAATATCTTTTACTGCATTTCAATTGTGTAAGTTAACAGCAGCTGTTCAGTCAAGTTGTTCAAGGTCTTTACACCCATGTGTCCAGGTGTACCTATCCTTCCATGTACGCATGCCTACAAGGAAAACGTGTAGCTGCGATAAGGGAGAATATAAAGAGAAGTCTGGATCTGAAGCAAACCAAAAACAACAAGAAAACCCCCAGAAACTGTGTCTGGCTGCTCTTCAGTTCTAAGAGAAGGAAAAAAAAATTAAGAAGGAATCTGCAGTCCTAGGGCATACAGCAGCATGTGTATACAGGACTGCACTCCCAGTTTTCCCATGGGATACGTAATTCCATGATGCTTCACAAGCCAAAGAAATTTCTATTTTAACTCAGCTAATAGTTTATGTTCCAGAACCACAGTCTGTCGCAACAAATAGGGTACAAACCCACGTAATACTTTACTACAGACTCCTACAGATAAGCCGTCTTTTTAGCAAAAGCTCCAGAAAGAGTTAATCTGTTAGAAGCTCTCAGCATAAGTAGTTAGTTCAGCTGTGAGTCAGCAGTGCCTGTCTAGAACTGCAAACAGGAGACCCTTTGACACAGATAGGCAGCTTCCAGCAAGTCTCTTTCTTACCACCTCCTCTCCTCCCACTGCCACTCAGCTTGCATCTTCCTCATACCTTGCATTTGGCAAGTTGTCACAGAAGCAGTTTCACTGCACAAGATACGTTTTACAACCACTTTGGATTGCTCAAATGTTTAAGCAGATTGCCATCTCAACTGGCAGATCAGCTCTGAACATTTTTAACATGTTTGAAGCCAAGGACAAAACAACAAAGATACACCATATTTTAAAAAGGAGTTTTAACAAGCTCAACAGCTTTCAACAGCTGTGCAACCTCCACCCCAAGATAACTGAGAAGTTCCCATTTGAAGGAAGACATTTATTAATTCAAAATGCATCAGGTAAATTTCTTACTAAATTTCTTAACAGCTCACTAAATTTCTTAACAGCTCACTAAACCAAGTGTTCTTTTATGCTGTGACAGTTTGCAAATAACCGTATTTCAACAGAACTTTTCATTCCCATAATACTTTAATGAACGTACACACAAACAACACATAAGAAAATACTGCAGCCTAGGAGAAAAGAGCATTGTGTATCTCCTGTGTACCTCCAAAGATAAGGAACATGCAGGTAATCTAGCTCAGGGACTTTGGACTTTATGCCTCGTCTGAAAAGCTGCCCCTCCAGCAGTAAAATTCCCACTATTGTGCTGAGGCCTGATAAAGAATCAGCTCTGAAGAGACCCACCTAATGAGTCACTTCCGGGAATATCCTAATTTTCTTTGGCAAAAGATATGGGCAGAGGTGTTCCTCTTCAAATACTTTTAAAGCACAGTTCTATTTTACCTGTTCCAGTCAAGCAGATTTGCAGCCCACAATGATAGAGCTTCAAAGCTGAGTCCATAAAAATAACATTATTCTGATAGAGGAAAACTATCTATTTCTGTAAAGTATTCCTAAAATACCAAACTTTAAACTTAGCCAAACTAAATCCTTTGCAGACTTTAATTCCCGTACCAGAATATCCTTTCCTCTGACCATAACAATGCCATTCAAAGTGCTGCTACAAGTTTCATTTTTCTAAAAGGTACTCTTATCTGTTCCCAGCACTAGTATCCTTTTCCCTGTGGCATCATGAATAAACTGCTTCTTCCCAGTTCAGGACCCTTGATTATGTCTTATTGGCTAAGAGAAGGACCTGCTTCCAGAGAAATCACAGTGTCACCTTCAGGTGGCCAGCTGTCAGGTGCTGGAAACAAAGGCTCTCATGCTTTTCCTACATTCCAGCTCTCTATCAGTTTCAATGCAATCTCAATTAAATACCATTTGAAATCTCTCCTTGCTTTCATAACTACAAAATGCCCAAGTCTACCTTGCTGACTATTTAGCACCACCACCTCTATCTCCATCTGTTGCATTTTACCTTAGAAGACTGAAAACATTAGAAGTTTTTTGTTCTGTTATTGCCATTTCTATCTTCTCATTTTTTGTAAACCTAACTGTGATCACATAATGATGATAAAATGTAAGGAAACTCTTTTTGACATCTTAAAATCCCAACACATTGGGTTAATAAATTTTAGTTAATCAATTCTTCCAAATTGCAAAATACTGATACACTATTCAGAGAAAGGCTTGGTCATTTTCTGGATATAAAGATCCAGCCATCATAAGTGAGATACCCCTTCAATCCAAATTACTGTCCTCAGTGCACATATTCTAAATCACTTTACCATAAGCATTATGTCTTGGCTATAAAGCCACTCTGAAGCTTCCCAGGATTTCTAATATGCTGCACCATGCAACTCTGTAATGTCCAACAGCAAGGCACAGAGGACTCAACCACGCTCAAATCCACAGTACCTTGCAGGTGATAGCATGAATTCAGACTGTAGCAAGACCCTCATATTGCCACGAGTTACCAACATACAGCCCAGAAGGTGGAGTGAAGGGAGATCACCAAAAGGAATTCACAAACAGAAGCTACCACTTATCAAATGATTTCATCACTCTCTCACAGGATGAGGCTGAACATGCAAAGGCTTTCATGGCAGCCTGGTGATCCTGAGCTTCAGACAGTTAACAAGTCTTTCAAAGCTAGGAATTTTGGTCACTGAGTCACCCTGTATTTTGCCACTATACTGCCACCCACTACATAGCTGCCCAGAAGGTACCTGCAAGTTGAGAAACACACATGCCATTCCCATTCTAGGATCAGAAGGCCTACTGGGACATTTAATTTTTAACTCTAGGTCTTGCTTCTCCTTCCAGGAAGTCTGAAAGAACCTTTCAGACATTTGCAGTGAGAAAGTTACTCATTCTTGGTAAGTGCAGACCAAGGTGGCAAAGAAAAATCTACAGATGGCTACAGTCTGAAGGTGAGCTAACGCTTCCTTTCACCGACTGTCTCAGCATTGCACAATTCAGTCACCACAAAGTACAGGGAAGCTGTTTCTGGTATTCACCTGAAATAATAATATAAAGCATTTATCACTGGAGCTCTGCGGAACTTCCACAGCCAGTAACATCAATCCTTCCAATCCAACAGTATAAATAGGTTTTGTGAACTCTAGATCATTTCCTACAAGAAAAACACAGTAAGAAGCAATAAAAAGCAGACCTGTCGTCAGAACATCTACCGTGACACCACCACTTTGTGAGGACACACTACGTGAGACATGAGCACACTGTACCACTTACCATTCTTCCTTTCACTGAGTGGAGGGAGGTTGGGGTTCCGGCCATGATGGAGGTTGAGGGTCAGCTCGGGCTGCAAGGAGAGCTCCTGCAGCTCATTGGCAACAGCTTCGCTCCGCGGGCTGGGGGCCGCTGAAAGGGACACCAGCACTGGCTCATCATCATTTTCGCCAGCCCCTCCTCCGTCCAGCCCATTTCCAGCAATGACGGAAGGGGGCAGGCACACCACGCCGGAGAAATCCACTTTGGCTTTCGTGATGGCAACTTGCAAGACAAAACAGAAAAAACATACACCATGAATCTCACATGAGAGTCTTAGCCATATGTCCAGTTCAACATGGTGTCTTCCATGCTATAGAGAAACACGTTGAGTTTGCGTGATCATCAACTGAAATCCAATGAGTCATCGCAACTTGCTCAGTTCAGCAGTTTAAAAGCTTGCATAGACCTCCAACAGCATCAGAACAGAAACTACTGATGAAACTACAGATTACTATAATTTTCTTAGAAAGTATGGGAGCATTCTCAATTTTTGGTGTTTTAGGAACCCAGTGTTGAGAAGACACAGATTGAGTCACTGCAGTGAAGTCAGCCTACTTGGAACCTTGCTGAACTCTTGACTACTGTCCTTTTATATCAACAACAGTGTTTTAACAATGGTATACTTGAAATCCAGTCAGGTAAAGTAATCCTTCATAATAAACCTGGAAGGACAGCTGAGTACAACAAATGAGGATTTTCAGAAAAAAAATCAACTGCATTTCAAAATATAATTCTCATGTTCCATTTTCTCCTCCCCACTCACAATCTGTAAAAATGAATAAAAGAAAAATATTCCACATAAACAAAAAAGCTTTCCTGTCTTAAACCTCAGCTACAGTAACCAAAATGTGTAATACATAAAGGGCTTTAAAGAAACAAGTAATTTTTAAATGTTTTACTATATTTCCATAATTCTTTAAATAAGTATTCAAAAGCCACTACTACGTTCAAATTAAAATTCTTTTCTGTTCAGTAATTTAAACAGAAACAAACCAGCTGTAAGTCTCCAGTGAAATGGTTACTGTGTCAACAGTTAAACAGTAACGGACATTATACAAGGGCAATCATATTTGGTTTTGATTAATGAGGACGGAAGTCTCCTGCTTTTTAGCATGCTGCTCTTTCAACCAGTCTAAACTCGGAACACTCGGCTGCATTGTTGTAATTTAGCAAGCAAAAGGTACTTGCAGAGGCTAACCTCAAACTTCAAAAAGATGCAGGTAAAACAACCTAAATAAAAACCATCAGGATAATCCTCCAGAAACCAATCAAAAAGCATAAACTTGAAACAATGATTTTAACAATATAGTTTTTTATTATGTATTCCCCACTTAACTCTCATAATTGACCTGGATGAGTGAGACAACATCAACACATCGGTAGCTGACAAAGGAGCTCAAACAGTCACTTTCCCCACTTGCATATTTCAGTTGATTAGCAACATTTGTTCTGTAATATCCAGAATAAAGTTATAAGTGGTACAAGAAATTGTTTCAAAAATTTGTTCAGTGTATATTTAAGACAACAATAAGAATTTACTGGTAATGCAAACATGTTATTTCATCCATGCTGTCATACATTCATTCCCAGGACCCTATGTCATGATCTGAACGGAAGCAAAGAAAAGAAGGGTGGAGAAAAAAAGTAGAAAACAACAAAAACCACCAACTGAAGCTGGTGCTTGTTAAAACAAATGAGACTGAGCCAAACCTTACTGCTGTATGAAGTATTTGCTTTCACTTCAGTTAAAATTTGGCTAGAAAGTGCCTAGCCCTTCCTTGATATTTTTTCTGTCCAAAGCAAACACAGAATTATATCCATTTGAAAGCAAATTGTAACGGTAATCTGAAAAGAGAAAAAAATGGTATCATGCCCTTCTCTGAACAATGAATATAGAAAACCTCAAAACACACACCCTTAAATCACAGACTTTAAAGAACAGAGTTTGGTACACCACAACAACCTTTGCAAAGGCTGGAAAGAGTTAAAACACAACCAATATAGTTGGCCTCAGGCCCTGTCCCTGTAGGATGGGAGACCCGTGGAAGGGGGCTAAAAGGAAGAGTAATTGCCCAGTTAGGAGGCTGGCTGGTAAGGGCTGCTGCCACCATGTTAGAGGAGCCAAAGCCAATCTGCTTTAGGGAAGGAGATGCACTGGAGACATTACACTTTGCCTAGTTCCACATGGTGGTCAGATCATGCGGAAACACAAGTGCAGCCAGGCCTGAAATCACAAACAGGTGACAGACATATCTAACACTCACAAGGATAGGGAATGGCAGAATTCTCAACCTTCCCTCACCAATCTACCCTAGAAAAGAAAGATTCCCTTCCTCTTCTCAAAAGGTGAAAAAAAAAACCTTGACATGTCTCAAATATGCAAGATCTGCTTCAACTAGGTAAATAGAAAATGTTTTTAGGAACTGTGAACATACTGGATTTTCTTTTCAAGAGGAATTTGTAACCTGCATGAGGAACTACGAAAATCGCATTTCAAACACTACTTTAACAACAGTGTTGTAAAACAGAATCTATTTCCCTAATCAGTATATTGGCATTAGCCAGACTACTGAAACTGTATCATTTATGGAAAAGCAGGGTATCAAGCCACAGAAAAAGCAGTCCAGCAGAGCCAGCTACAGCACAAGGAGCAAGAGACCCATGCTCACACACCAGTTTGTTATGTGACCTTGAGCAACACCATACCAAACAGTGTTAACTGGAACTGGGATTATAAACCAGAGTTCCTCCAGCAAATTGTCCAATGAAACTTCATCACAGCAGATGGGCTATCTAGAATTGTACCTGGACCTGCACATTTCCTAATCCATGCAGAAAAAGACACAGATGGAAGGGATCTTAATCCTAGTTGGCATGTCAGTCAGTGTTTGTCCAACATCAAAGGAACTCAGCTTAACCAAACCTTGACTTGACACTCATTCTTGCTCTACCACTATGTCCTCAGCTGTGCCAGAAGTGCTGCTTGTAGAGCCATACTGTGAACTGTATCAGAAAGCTGATACAGCTGAAATGCAATTTTTCATCTGGATCAACTTCTCCATACATGGCACAGTTGAACCAGCATCATACAGTGGAATACCACCAAAAAATAAAAAAAAAATTTAAAAAAAAAAAAAAAAAATCAGTCTGACACTGCATCTCAAACAGCCTGGACAACAATTCTGTCAGTCTAAGGAAGGCTGCAGCTCAAATAAAACTAAACTGGGATGAACCATTAAATGCACTTGGTAAGCCTGTCTTCTCCTTCCTCCATATCGCCTCCCACTTCACACCAGAACAAGACTCTGCAATAACACACAATAAACCAGGTGTAAAAGCCAGTCTTCTGGTTCACACTCCCGCTAAGTCAGGTCCCTGGTGCAGCTTGCTGGGCAGCATCACCAGCGCTTGTGCCAGCACTTCACAAGGACAGAATCAGCTTATACCATTAGTACATGCAAACATCCAGCCTCTTCCTAAGAGACAGAGAACTTTTGTACAGATCAGTGCCAAGTCTTAGTATGGAACACATCCCCACATTAAAAAAAGCAAAAAAGCATCCAGTCCTCAAGACTACAATAAAAGCTATAATTGGATGAGTTTGATAAAAATGTTTTCAATTAAAAGTCTGATGAGGGCAGAGAGGGATTTGAAAGATGCTTTGAGGATTTATAATCATTCATGCTACAATATTTGGAAGTCCTGTGAAAGACATGGAATCCTTTTCTGCAACCAACATAAGTCTGTTTCTAGACTTCCCAGACAGTTATACCACTCTATAAACGTCATTGTAAAATGATCAATCAGATAGTTACACACATTAATATTTAGAACCTAATTAAAATTTTACAGTGTTTGTTTTCCTGTCATTTCCAACCAGACTAGAAACTTTCCCATAAAGAAACGTGCCATGCCATGATCTTTAAGTGAGTCATCCAGAAGCTGATGGATAGTATTAAGAGCAAGTATTTCTCATCCTCAATAAGGGTTTCAGGGTAAGTACCCTTGAGGATTTGTATCTGTTGCCTAACCAGTCAAAAGCTTTCTATCATGGCATTTTTCTACTTTTAGGCCAGCTTCTTCTGGGGCAAGAGTGGCTGTCATACCACAGATGTTCTACAGCAGCAACATCAGCTTAAGCAACCTTTAAGTCCTCCACTGTCCAGTGGCTCATTTCTGTCCCCATGCTGCCCCTTCTTTGACTAGGGAATCTATTTAGCTGAAAACCTGACATTTTTTTCCTGGGTATTCAATAAAATCAGTTCTCCAGTCCATTGCTAACTACACACACATAGTGCATGTGTCCATATCTAACATAAACATTGGCTGGATTAAACCATTTAACAAAACCTTAAGATGACTGCTACCAAAAGTAGCCATCCTGGTTTCTTTTTTACTTCCTTGTGCCTTATTCTTCCTCATAATAACCAGCCTTTTGCATAGCCGGCTGGCAAGCCAGATCAGCAACAGATGCAGATTAAAACTAGTAGTGTGTGTGTGTGTATGTATGACCAAGTCAAATTGAACACAGCTCAGTTCCTTGATCTGGTTCAGCCTGTGCTGGCTGACAGGAGGTGAGGAACAAGCAGGCTGGACTGCTCCTTTTGTTGGCAGTGCCAGTTTAGTGTCTAACCAGAGGATGTGGTTGCATGATACAGCTAAATTGGTCTAAGCCAACTGCCCTCTTGCCAAAAGGGGCAGTCTTGGATGCATGCTTTTGTTGCTTTCCTGTGCCACCACTGGTGCTTGTCTGCCCTCGTGATGGGATGATCAATGGAGCTAAAATGACAGGAAACTAATCCTAACCCTTCTCCCCCTCCCAGTTTACTTTTCACCAGCTTACTGTTGGTCAGGCAGATTTCCATAGTGTACGTTATCTGTCTATTTTGTTTCCCTCTCACCTCCTGGGCTTTGAGCTATCCTTCAGCGATTCAGGATGAGCAGCTTCAGGAGAAATTTCTATGAGTAATTTTGTCATATGGTAAATGCAAAGTGGAATACCGTTTTTACCAATGACTAAGCTAATCAGGTTGCCTGCATGTTTACTGTGATATGGTGTTGCAATGGCAAAAGGACAAACTTAAACAGCTACCGTGTAAAACAAGCTTCAGAGCAGTTCAGCCTTTGCAGTTTGCAGGTTTGATAAAGGGAATATTCTTCTGAAAATTTTTAATGGCTGTGGTCCTTAATCCTATACCTTGTGCAAAATTGGCACTGTCTTGTTCGTCTGTCTGAAATTGAAGTGTTTAAATGCCTTCAGAAGTTAGAAATTGATAAAGATTGTTTATATGTTTACAAGTAATGTCTACTGTTTCTCTTCAGCAGATCCATTTTCTCCCAGGTGTCATGGTTCATGCTTGTACTGTTGTGACAGTGGTTTTGTGTTTGATACCAACATAATTTTAAAACTCCTGGCTCCTGAGAGCATGCTATTGCCCTGCGTGATTTTGGCAATATTCACATACTCGTGGCATAATTAAAATCTTGACAGTCAGTATTTAAATGAACCAAGGAACACTCTCACCTTCCCTTACATGAAAACTCAGTAACCAGAGTAAAACATACAGGAACTTAAACTTGAAATTAAAACATAAAAGAAATTTTAAAATAAGTAAGTAAAAATCAGAGAAGCACAGGGAAAAGAAACCCAAAACACATACAGTTCCCAAATCAAGAAAGGACACCTCTCTAAACTGCTCTCCCTTGTTTGCATTATAGGACCAAGTTGCCAGGGCAATAGCAATTTCCTACTGATTTAAGAATTGCTAAGCAACCTCCAGCACCTAACAGCAACAGTATGTGTGTGCAGCTGGGCTATTTTGAGCAGACAGGGCATATTTTTATTTCAAACTTAAGAGCAGCCTTCTGTTAAATGATTATGCCAGCTGAAATCATCCAGCCAAGAGGCAATCTTGGGGCAAAGCGGCTTTAAGTGGACAAACCTTTGAAATGAGTGAGAAGACTGGAAGAGAATGCCATGACATGCCCAAGAGCAACTATATCCCCCAGGTCATCACAAATTAAAAGAATAACCCAGGAGAAGTGAAGTTTTCAGCAGGTGGAAGCAGAGGCACCACATTAGCTTGAGAAGTTATAACAATCAGAGCGAGAGCTATCTTTAGATATCAAAGTCACCAACAGGAAGACCTACAAAGTTGTATTGAAAAAATTATTTCAGTTCCTGTCAGTCAGCTTGACTGACTCAGGCACACAACTGTTGGAAGAATTATTCCTCCAGTTAATTGAGAGCTAACATGATTACACTGTCCATAAAGAATATACAATAGAGTCAGCAGTGAGGCAAGCATCACAAAGACTGTATCCTGGAAGAGGTACAGTCTTGAGGACTACTTCTTCAGGAACCACCTTAAGAAACCAAACTATGCAGACCACTAGAAAGCGGCCACCTTAGATTATGGAATTTTATTTTAACACACACATTCCACATGCATTTGACTTCTGCAAAATGAATCTGTCATCAGCTTCCTTCACTTTCACAGTAACTGGGAGCAGGGACAGGCAGAGTGGCAAAAGCAATCAAAAAGTAACCAAATTCATTCTGAATTAGAACCAGTGATTCGGAGGTGTAAACTGTCCATTTTACCATGATCACAAGCCACTACCCTGCAAAGCCTGTACTATAAAGGCAAAGATTGCAACACGTGGGAATGAAGATGCTGGTAAAACACAGATGAGCATAACTTCATCTGAGCTAAAGAACCCAAATCTGTATGTGTACTGTGCTGGTAACACTGCAGTAACAGAGGATATCTTTGAATCTTCACCATCTCTCTCTGCTACCACCTCCAGCAAATCTAGCAATACAAGAGTCAAAATATGCTTGGGCCAGCAAGAAATGTTATCAGATAAAAGGCACGAACAGCTGTCCAGAGATGTGAGGACTTGAGGAGGAAAAGACGCACATCTAGTGAAAAATAATCAACTGCATCATTTGTGCTGTAGACAAACATAGCCTTGCACACGATTTTAACAACCACTCATCAATAATGATATTTCTCAAGCTCTAAATATTTCCTTCATAAAACATTAACATTTGCTTCACTCCATCCAGCAGTGATAGAAAGTTTTTAAGAGGTCTTGAAAAATCATTAAACATTAATTTCTTAAAGCCACAAATAGCAAGCTAAGAAATGTAGTTTGACATTCCAGCTATTTTTGAAGAAATATTTTTCATTCTTCAATATGTATTTGGAGGAACTTTGTGGCTTTCAAGCTCATGGAACTTTGGGTACACAGAGAACTGATAATACCAAAGCTAGTTTTGAGATTAGCAATGATATTTAGAACAAACAATCCTTGCTGGAAAAAAAAATGAACTCTCCACCAATTCTGAAGTTCTTACTTTTGTTCAGAGCATGAATGAGGACAACATCCTTCTAATTTCAGAGGACGTTAAGCCTCAAACTTGTAAAATCATTTATAGACACCTAATTCTCTCATACCACTCAGCGTGTGAATGAATGATCTAGTTTGTGAGACTAAAGATCATAGCTACTGAAGAAATTACAATTCAAAAAGAAATTACAAGTTCAAAGAACAAAAGGGAGCAAAAAAGATGTCATGTTCAGGTGTCATGTGTCAGTGAGTACACTAATGTATTTTAGGCTTTGGCCACGACAGAGCTCAACATCCCAATTAAAAGAAGAATTCAGCCTACTGCTACCGAGCTGTTGGTTCCTGCTGCTTTCCTTTTGTCTGATCTAATGATTGTGCACCCACGGGGTGACTCAGGTCAGCCGAACCAGCAGACGATTCACTCTGCAAAAGATCAGAAACCGTTTTTTCCCGGATCAGGCGGCTGGCTGGCCGTGCCCTGTGGCTGCACAATCACCAGCTCTGATGCAAAGGAAGCAGCAGGAGTGCACGGCTGTGCAGAGGTTTGACCTGCCCTTGCAAGAGCAGCACACTGAAAGATCAACTTAACTGTAATGTCAAAGAGCACACTTAAATATCTAGCAGCAGTGCCAACTTAGGCAGCCTGCTACACATTCCCATTCTCATACCTTCCTCATTGTGAAACCAGCATAAATCTTACAGAGACAATATGTACTGGACCAGATGAAAAATAATCTAGAGAAGAACACTTCTTTCCAGGAGGATGTGTTCCCCAGAGTGGCTCACCATGGCCACAAAAACAGCTATGCCAGCAAAACAGAGGGAGCTGAGAAAGGGAGCAAGCTGTTTGAGCCCGCACTGCTGCCAAAGAAATGCATGATATGAACTGCAGTGTGTTTAGAACAGGATTGCCTGCTTTCCACCACCTTCTGACTGGCTGGCTTCCTTGCAACTGCTGTCTGATGCATCTTTTAAAACTTCCTTCATGTTAAAGGCAAAGCATTCCTCTCCACCCCACAGGGGCAAGTAGTGGAAGCAATGGATTCAGCCAGCAGCAAAGGCACATGGCAGTGGATGCCAACAACCAAGGGAAGCAGGGAGGCTACAGCAAATTAGAAAAGGGAATGCTGGCGATCTGCAGCCAGATGTGAGGTTTGACTTGGAAATTCACAGCTGAAAAAGTACGAAAGAACTCTTGCTGAATATGGATTTAGAGCAGACAGGGATGAGAAAGTCATTGGACGAGAGATGCATAGAAGTAAGACTTCAGAAGAAACACTTTCAGACAGGAGACTTGAAATTTGGGTCTAGAACGGGATGACAGGACATAATAAAGTGGTTACTTGGGCAAGGCAGAAAAGACAGCTCAGGGAACAAATCCAGACTAAAATAAAAGAAAATAAATTTTTAAATTTATAAATTTTTAACAGAAAAAGAAGAATTAAAACAAAGATAAGGTAGTTAAATTTCAGTGAGTTCACTTCCTGGCACAAGCACTCATTGCAGCACAAAGCAGCAGGCAAAACTGCAAAACTTTAGAATCTTAAGGATTTTTTGGCAAGGTTTTTTGGCAACTTACTTTTGTGTGTCTGAGGAAGTAGTTTTACATTTCATGTGATTCAGTCTGATCACGGGCTGTGACTGAGACTGTATGTCCATATTGTATCACCTCACCACAGTTTGAAATTCTCACCTTCTCTCCTTCAAGTAGTGACACTGCAGCTGTAGAGCAAGTCAATTCAGCTTGCTGTTCTGATGGAAAGCTACACCTTGAAACACGCTTGTTTGCCCATTGTGATAACAATCTGAACCCTACAACCATAGATCCCTCAGATCTCATTAAAAAACAAACAAAAAATACAAACAAACAAAAACAACCTAAACAAACAAACAAAGAAAAAAAGACAGAGGAGCAGGGCCCACTGAAAAATGGCAGCTTTCAGTTACCTCATGTGAAGTACAGTGTGAAACCAAAGCCTGCAACAGTCTGCAAGAAGTTTTCCGACCCCAGTCACATTCTTTAGCCGTGACAGTATGAAACTGTCTACAGAAATTAAACCAAATAGTTTTATCACTCCTCCCCATCAAAGGACACTGGGTGTGGAATTCAAATTTCTTTGCATTTATTGGCATCTTCTAATGCAGCTACCCAGCATGACATTCATTAAGTGGAAGGTCCAGCAATTGATTTACTAGATATTCTGTTCCCTTTCTCCCTTACAACAGCTGACTTTCTACCCTTGGACTTCCCCACTACTGAAAATAGGTAAGAATTTTCTTCAGCGATTCACAGAGAAGTTAAGATCAGTATTACCGTCTTGTTTAAGCTAACCAATTTTTTGAAAAGAAGTAGCAAGTGCTCCTCAACATGGAAATCTAATCAGTGTGAGTAAAGAACATGCTGTTCATCCAATTCAGAGGATACTAGACTCAACCAAATTCAACTGCTTCTTTCTTTGAAACAAGTCTTACTAACTGCTCAGCAGCATTGAAAAGCGGGCATGTGTGCTGTTTATACTCTTAACACTATAAAGTCCTTGCTGCACAGCTGTCACACTTGACACTAATACAAATTCAAAATATTTTCTCTCTAAACAATACTATGCCTCACTTTTAGTGCCTACAAGCAATTTTCAATTCAAAACCTAAAAACAAAAGGTTCAAAACCTAAAAACAAAAGGTGCAGACTAAAGACAGAAAAAAAGAACACAATACATACCTTACTCACAGTTCCCACGGACAAACCCAGCTCACTTCCATGCCAGCAGCTCTCTCCCCAGTCACTGAAAGAGAAAACAGGACACAAATACTCAGAGATTTAAAAACAACCAACCAAACCAACCAAACCCAGCCCATTTTCTCCTTTAAGAGTAAGGAGCAAAGTCCCTTATCCGGGATTCTTTTTAAGCAGAATCTTTAATTCATTTAGTACACATTACAGAAGTTGCATTGAAATACCATCAAGACTGCCACGCTGGTGTACACACACCCATGCTCCTTGCAGAGCAGAACTTTTAGGACTGCTGCTTTGTCAGTTCTGAAGAATGCATTGTTTGAGATCTACTAAGGCAGAATATTCACCAAATCACAGACTCAATTTTCCAGTCCCTGTACTGAAATCATTCTTAAACATTGGATAGTACAACTTGGAGACTGCTATAAACTAGTTTATCACACCAGGTTATCCATCCACACAAAAACAGGAAAAAGATAAAAGTACATTACAGAGATCTGTCAAGATGGCAAAGGGAATCCCATTTTGGAGGAGGGGGAGAAGAACCATCCTGTGCACCTTAAAAACTCATGAATGTACTGAAGTAACACACCATTTTCTTTGGCAATACAGTTATAATAGGCATACACAGCAGTACCTAACTAGAAAAGAATTACTTCGGAGGCTCTGGAAGATTGTTGTCTCAAATGGCAATAAAAAGGGTCAGAAGTTGCCATACTTCTACTCCTACTTCCTTAGCCACCTTTAAAAAAAACACACATCAAAGTTTCCACTCCATTTCCTCCTCCGAGCTTTTCAGACATTAGGGCTTCCTAGACACCAGAAGCACAGGACTGCTGTTGAGATATTGTGATATTTTGTCACTAAGATAAAATAAAAAAGAAACAGGCACCTCCCCAAATACAAACTTCAGACCAGATGGACTTTGGACACGAGTATTAACATAGTTCCAGTGAAAAGGAAAAGAAATTTTTTTTTTAAATAGAATAAGCTATCTACTATTTCAACACCAGAAGGAATAAGACCAATTAGACTGATTAGGCTCGATGCTTGGATAGTCAGCGTAACACAAAATGTGAGTTTTCTAATCCCCAACGAATAAAAGAATTTTATTCTGTTTACGCTGCTTAGAATAAATGAATTGCACATCTATTTGGTCAACTCTCCTCCACTTAACTCCACTAATTTGAAGGAGAAGGGATTTACAATATAAATGGAAAAAAAGAAGTAAGGACACTACTACTTCAGAGACTTCCCTTACAGAGAATGTTTCTATTTTTCTCTGAATAAAATGTGCCAGCACACATTAATCATGGCTCTATCACACAATCAAGAAGTCATTCTGCCACCTCTTAGAGTATTTGTCATCAAGTCAATATTTAGAATTACTTACAACTACTTAATTAATGTGAGAACCCATAATAAGTAATTATTTTTCTTCAATAAAGCAGTCAAAGTGATACCACTGTAATTAAAACATAGTAATGATGCAAGACCACACAGTGAAGTATATACTTACAATGTACCTTTTACCCTAACAGGCAAGGCAAAAAGGCCTCAAGAAGCCAAGGAAAGTCTTCCACAAAGATAGTAAACAATTAACCATTGTTAAGAGTTTGCCATTCCAACATGATGAACAAGGTACCTGAGAATTTGGCAAAACAATTTTGCTGGAACGTTCTTCTGACAGCATTAAGCACATAACATCAAAATTTAGTTGTGATGATGTTGGTTCTTTAAATCAAAAATTATAAGCAAGTGAAATTTATCCATGTATTAAATCTTTACTTCAGTGCAAGTTTTTGGCATAGTTTGGTTTTGAGTGGGATTTTTATTTTCTAGTTTGCTGTTGCTTTGGGGGTTTTTGTGGGGTTTTTTTTTTTTTTTTGGAGACTCAGGTATCCCTGAAACCACTTTTCATACATGAAAGTGTGGAGAAGTTGAAAATGCATTTCATTTGAAGATTTCTGCTGACCAATCCCTAATTTCCAGTAATCCTAGTTCACTGAATATTATCTTCCAATTTAAGATTGCAACAGCACTGATAAAGCTGAACAATCACCGTGCTGCTGCATTTAGTTTCCAGCACTTAAGATCCATGTTCTCCAGAATTTCAGCTGAGTCAAGACAGGTCCAACACTGAGTCTTTTCCCGATCTGCCTGCCCTGGTAGAGGGAATCTGCTCATTTTTTACAGAAGTGAAACTCCATAATCAGTCAAAATAATCTTTGTATTTTCTTCAGTGCATTTTTTTTCCAGAAAACTTCCAACTGCTGAATATCCCAGGTCTGAAGAAGGTATCCCCAATCAGATGGGAGGCTGAAGCAGAAGGAATCTCCCTCTCTCTACATCCCAGTTCTACATCCCTTCCAAGGCATTTGTAATCAATGAGCAGCCAACACAAGACACCAGCCTGGGCAGACATCTCACCTGGCACAATATAACACACACATACACTCTGATTTCTCTTATCTTTTCAAAAACTTTGCACTTTCTTTCAGAAAATAAGGTGCTTGTATACGTGACATGCAAACACACACTTCAGAAAAGAGGACATACTATTGCAGTAACTTCCTTGCCTGAGCTTATTTACCTCTCCTGACTTTCCAACACTTACTTTCTCTACTAAGAACTAAAGTTTTATTCCAGATACGCTGGCCAATAAAAGGTCAACTTCAAAACTTTCAGTCCCATTTGCCAACAAAGTTCCTGCTCAATCTGAGATGGTTAAAGTACTGCATCCTGCAATTTACTGCTTAGTCATCTGAACTCCAAATAGGATATAACTGGCTTGCAACAGGCATGAACAGTTGTCAATTTTTTTTCTAATATGTGTATGCTATTAAGCTAAGAGATGCTGCAGGTATAATATATTCCTATCATCATCCTTATTCACTCATTCAATGGAATTTCAATCCAGCTTCAAAATGAAACAACAGAAAACCCAGACACACCCTGCCTTCAAAATTAACAAGTCAAACTTCACAAATATTTAGCAGAACAGCCTTAAAACTTTTATGAAAGACAAGCTCTTCACTGCTCCTTCTATGCTGCAGTGAGTGAGCAAAGATTTATCTGATAACTGAAACACTTTCTGGCAAAATTCCACAGTTAAACTGCTTTTGCTATTCTTTGCCCATAGCACAATCAAAACATTCCTCCAACACTCCTTTTTCCTCTCACTACAGTCAATGCAGGCAGAACTCTACTGTCCTAGATTTTCTGAAGAAAAAATAGTGTCATCTCTAAGAAATGCAGAAGTCTCATCTTGCTGATAAACTCCTCCATCCAATGGAAAAGTTTATACGTCAGTGTTTACATGTTCAAGCCAAATGGCTGCTATTCCAGTGATTACAATGGTTTACTGCCTTCACTGGTGACTTGGAGTTTCAGCACATCTGAACAACACAGAAACTCACCGACATGACTCATAAGTCTGACCAGAACATGGCAATGCACAATTCTTATCCCATCCTTCCAACACCCAGACTGTCCCTCAGATGGAGGCTTTGAAAAGATTCAGACTCAAATGATCTGCTCCTGTAAATCATGTCCAACAGGACATATGAGAGCAAATTTAAAGACAGTTATGTTAGGCCTAACATTAACATGGCCCTGCCAGTCACTCAGAGAGAACTCTCATCTGGGTGCAGGTCCATCTTACACTTACACCTACTTATTACTTACAACTTAATAGAACTTAAGTTACAGTGTGGACTGTAATCACATTCTACTGGGAAACATCTTATATTGCTATAAAGATCACTAGGGAGGGCAAAAATAGTAATAATATATTTTTTTTAGTAAAATCATTCAAGTAGAGTCTTTCAATGTCTTTTTCCAAAACTTTCTTCCTGAAGGAGGAAAAGCTTCCCTGTAATTGACGGAAAGTGAATCCTGTCTCATCTCTGCTCAGAGCTGTCCCATCACACATGTAAACAATTGCAGGCGAATGAGTTCATCATAACGTGGGTATGGTCGTGTGTAAAGGATGATCTCATCTGAATAAGCCTAAACAGGGTGTCAACCATATGGATCAGTCGTGCAATGAAGACATATCCTCAGTGCTCCACTAAACCACGGGAAGGGTAGGACTCGAGGAACCACACATCCCCTCCCTAGTGTGTCCATAACTAGTCGTAATTGCCATATATTACAGGAAACATTAATTTGAGGTTGAAACAATCTGTGATGTAGACTGTCCCAGACCAAAATTAATTCCACAAAGCTAGACATATCATTTCAGTCTCCTGTCCCCCTAACATGAAGATACTCTGAAGATGATGTGTAGTCAGCACATTTATTTGCCTCACTAGAAGATGGCAAAATAAGGAAATTTCTGCACTGCTTTATGCCAGGGCCCCTGCACTGTGGTACATACACATTTCAATATGCACCCATGGCAAGCAGAGACAAGAGCAGCAGCAACTCCTGACCATGTCCAGGAGAAAGTTTTTCTTTCAGTGCCAAAAAGGCAGCCCCCAGTGATCAGCTGTTAACCAGTAACGTGCTGGCACATGCAGCAGCAGCTACCCTGCTTTTCTGGATCAGCAGGGCCCAAACAAGCTGAAAAGGAGCATAAGTAAATTAAGAAGGATAAGCAGAAGTAGTTGACACTGCAGTTTGTAGTAGGAGAGCCAAAGCAGATGGATGGCATGAGGTTAAGGTGCAAAAGAAATCTCCAATTAAAAGCTCAGCCTTTAGCTTTCAAGATTTAAAAAGACTTGTGACTCTGTGTTAAATTTCACCTTCTTACCGAGATGTTATCAATATGGCTGTGTGCCTAAATCCAAAATATTTCTTTGCACAAGAACAATGATGCTGCACACACACGCACAAGAAAATGGGGGAGGGAAAGGGAAAGGAATGCTGCACAAACTAAATTCATTACACCAATTTCAGAAATATAAACCAAACTAATTTAAACAATTACATTACCTCTCTCAGTGACAAACTCGAAAATTTATCTGTGTGGAAAATAAGTGTCTTGAATAAGAAATAGGAAAGGATCAAAGGAAGTGAAATACTGTTAGCAGCCTTGTTTCTTCATGTCTGAAAACAGACTATCAGACTGAGAGCAGATTCTGTATAAACTGCATGCACTGTTTGCCCTCCACAAGGACAACCCACATTTAAAAATCTGAAGGCTCTGACTGACCAGTATAGCACATCTAAGACTGGTAATGAAAACTGTCCCCGCCCCAATGCCATTCATTTCCCCTGAAGAAGCCACTTAACAGTGTTTGCACTCCAGAAAGCATTAACAGGTTGGAAGGTAAAACATGCATATTAACCATACACACAGCATCCCTGAAGAACTGAACAGAGTATTTGACAAAGAAATGAGTTTCTGAATTCACACAAACTCATCCATTTCATCTGACACCCACACATAAAAGAAGACTCACAGGAACAGTTTTAAACTACAGTTCCCTTTAGCTGTAGCTCTTACTAATCCACTCCTCCTCTCCAGCTACGCATTCCTGCAGCTCTCCCCCATCTTTTATTTGGGGGTCTGAGGGGGAGAGGACTAGGACACGCTCAGATTAAAAATCAGTCTCTAACCTGGCCTAGCATGCAGCTCCACAGATTCCACATCACTACTGAGGTGACAGCACATGGTGGGGAGGGGAAAAAAAGGCAAATGGGAATATGAGCTGTTTAAGACAGTCCCACCACTAAAAGAAATGTCTGTGTAACCACATCCTCTCTTTGCAGTCTCAGTTCAGCAACATGTCCAACAGGAAATAATTAGATTTGGCTTTCCCAGAGTAGGTGTCTGACAGTTTGAGACCACTGAACAATGGCTTTTTCTGCTTCCTCTCCAACAGTTTCTCAGGAAAAGACATTGACCCTCAGGACACAACTGAATAACAAAAAAAAAAAAGCAACTTTAAAGGAAGAGTCTTGTATGACTGTAATATAACTGTAATACGATTTGCTAATTATTACCACTCTTTACATGGAGGAAATCAACTGTACTCTTCAAAAGGGATCTTAATCACAATACTGAGTTATCAGTAAGTAAACAGACATTGAGATAGTCCAGTTGTATTATCTACAACACACGAAGGACAGCTGAGTATTGAGAGTAAAGGCAGAAGACTGTTGGAGTTGCTATAAATTGTGCTTTTGAGGTAAAAAGCATTTAAGGAGACACCCTGCACATTCCAAATGAGTGCAACAATTAATCTTGTGATACTGTTTTGACACATCCTAAGAATTTATCTGCTTTCTGCTCCAACATCCAAACCCCTTTTGTTCTGATACTTCTCTCTCTCTAGTACAGCTGCTGTTTTCCCCACCAAATACCATACAGGAATTTAATCACAGCTCAACAGTGAAGGAAATCCAGTAGGGATTGCTGTTGCTGTTATTATCATCATCATCATTAAATTAAGGGGTACTCTGACTGCCTGAATGTACATTTCACCTGGAGGTTCAAGTATGAAAGTCTGTGAAAAATGCTGCTGCTTTGCCATGCTAGTAGAAGTCAGAGTTAAAAAAAAATTACAGGCAAGCAAGCGCTCCTCCTCAAACCTAAGAGTTTCCCATTATTTCTTATTCAAGAGGAGGAAAAATTAAAGACTGCTTTTGGAAAAATGCCACATTCTCTTAGTTCTATGTCAAAATGTCTTCTGTATTCCCTTTCTTTGCATTTTATTTCATGATCTGCTTGCTGCCTGAAGATTTGGGAAAGTTCTCTCACATGATAATAGAAGAGGATGGCCTTAATTAAGCAGAAATTAAAGCTGCTTCCACAGCTGTTGGAACCAGCAAATACAGCACTGCTAACATCTTGCACAGAACAGAATGATGCTCAAGCAGTTATAACTGGCAATATTTCACTCTCTTCCTTTTAGAAATTTTTAGAAATCATATTTGGTTTCTAAATTATAAGTAAGGAAGGACTGCAAAGGGCTCAGTAAGCTAATATCTGGTAATTAAGAAGGACAAAATCGCCTACTTGTGGAAAGCTTAAGGCGTTTGCTTTTAGCCCCAAGTCTTTTTCTCCTTTTCAGCAGAAAGCACAAATCTAAAGAACAGAAAAGGAGCTCACAGTCAGCTTCAGATCATACACTTATTTTAAATTCTATTATTAGATTCTATTTAATCACAACTATTAGATCACTCATTAAATCACTGCAGCAAATGGGAACAAATGGGTGTCCCTTTCATTTCATATTCAGTAATGACTGAGATATTTTTGGAAATACTGATGAAGATGTGAAGGCATTACACTTCTACCAGTTTGACAGAGTCTTTACAGAAACCTAGTAAGGGGTTTTGTGCAAGCAGAAGATATATTTTGAAACTAGTGGTAGAAGTTCATTTGTATTTTTACCTGAAAAACAACACACAAGTAGAAAACACACTTCCAGTAAGTCAGCTATGCCACGACCAGCCCTGATGTCAAATGCAAATTTAAAATAAAGACAGAATGCTAGGATATACACATTCAGCCCAGAACTGCTATATTTTATATTTTTCAAATATTCAGGGCTTTGTCTTCAGACCTTAGAAAGAAACAAAGAGCACATTTTGGGTTCCAAGACACAGAAAAGAAGATAGAGACTTAAACAGAAACATTTTTAATGTCTTCAAAATGTATTTTCTATGGATGGTAGATTAAAATGCAGTTTCACGGCACAGGCCCTGATACTGTCTGGACAAACGATACCAGAAAGGAACTGCTATCGGCAGCAGAAAACCTGCAGCCCTTATTTCAGCTCACTCAACGCTCATCTTGTAAAACAGAACCACACAGAACCGTATGAACACAAAGTTTGCATGATGCAGCGTAAGGCTACACAGATTCAAATCATAAAAGTCTCAGGAGGGTTATTTCCACCGACACACATACAGAATTATAAGTTTTCATCCGTGATCAGGGAAGATGTGAAATCACAGTCCTCTTTGATGCAAGATTTTACAGCCACAGAGAGGAAGACAAACGGCTGGGACACACGGATGTTACCTCAAATGAGCACCCAGCCACAGCACGGACAAGCATCTTCCCAGTGGGGAAAATCAACCTCGCTCAAGGGAGTTCGGTGGGATGGCAGGAGACGGCGGCTGCTGCTGCCCAAACCCTTGAGAACCCCTGTCAGCACTGCCCGGCCTCCAACGCCCGAAAGAGCCCCCTAAAACACCCCCACCGACCTGCTGGACGCGAGGCGCCCGGGACCCTTCCCAGGGGTGAGGGCGGGGAGGGGCGCAGAGCGCGCCGGGGCAGCGGCGAAACAGCGCGGGGGCTCCGGAGGGGGCGCAGCCGCCCCGCGCCCGCGGGGAGCGGCCGTGCCCCAGCGCGGGGAGGCCCCTCGGG
>VXBT01013150.1:969411-1049916 GCA_013400235.1 Oriolus oriolus
GTCCCCGGCGGAGAAGGCGCCGCCCCCGCTCCCGCAGCCCAGCCGCGCCACCGCCGGCCGGCGCCTCGCAACCGCGGAAGCGCCCGCCCCCCGCCGGGCTCGCCAATCAGAGCGCAGAGGCGCCCTTGAGCGGCACGGGAAGTGACCAATGAGCCGCGAGCACCTGGGGAAGCTAACGGGAGCGAGGGGAGGGCAGAGCCTGACTGACGGGGCGCGCAGCCAATCGGGGGGCAGAGATGAGGTCATCGCGGGAGGGGCGGGCTGGCTGCTGGGCGGGGGGGGGCGGGGCTTCGGCCTTAAAGGCGCAGCGCCGTCGCTATGGGCGCCGTGGGGTGAGTCCGTGGAGGAGTGGGGTCGTGGAATATCCCGTGCGTGATGGCAGTTCTGGGAGTTTCAGGTTTAATGACAAGCCAGGAATATTTACCTTCCTTTCTTTCTCCCATGTTTGCACCCAGCACCACCCACCCCTAGTCCTTGGGATGGGAATGGGGGGTTCCCGACAGAGGCTGGATCTTAAGTGCTGGAAACTAAATGCAGCAGGATGGTGATTGTTCGACTTTATCGCCGGACTGTCGCAATCTTAAAGTAGAAGATAAAATTCAGTGAAGCAAGCCTACTGGAAATTGGGGATTGGCCAGCTGAAATCTTCAAATGAAATACCTCTCCAACGCTTCCACACTTTCATGTGTGAAAAGCAGTTCCAGGGGTACCTGAGTCTCAAAATCAAGGAGCAACCAACAATGGGGGCTGTGCTGCTGTCACTGCCTGACCTGTGACTGAACTGGAGCATGCCTGCCAGGGTGGTCTGGCCCCTCTCTTGGAGAACCACAAAGCTTCCTGATGTGGTACAAAGCCAGGAAAATAAAAGGTGCAAGTGGGTGAAATGTCCATAATGAAAACCTCGGTTAACTGGGGTTGGGGTTGTGCAGAAAACAGAGGAATGATGGCATCCCTAAAGAGGAGGGCAGAGGACCATAGCTGGAGTGTTATAATATCATTATAAATAGCCCGTGCACTTCACCTGCAGTGATGTTCTCACCCCTGCTTACTGTATCTCAAAAGGACGTGAGTCATGACAGAGACCAGGACGATGTTCCATGAAGGATTGCCTTGCACTGTGAAGCTGAAAAAGTCAGGATCACCTTTCAAAACAAAGAGCGGGGTATACAATAACAAGTGATATAAAGAAGGCGTCATTGGCCTTTCCTTATTCTCTCATATAGTCAGAGAACTGGAGGATGTGATATAACTGCAAAGCAATGTATGTGAAGTAGTTAGGAAAAAATGTTTGTGCTGTGTACAATTAATCTGTGAACTTCATGATAAGAAGCTTGATGATACAAGTATGTTAAAAAGAACCAAATTCTTAGCCAATTACTGCCAGTCAGCCACTATCTTGCCCTAGTTTCCAATCCTGACATTTACAGCTTTTTGCTTTTCATTCCCAGGGATCCAGTTCAGCTTTGGCTATGCACATAAATCTTTGAAGTAACATAATTCTTCTCCCTGCTGTTGGACAGGGTTAGCCCTCCAGAGGTAGTTCAGTGGAAGAATAGAGCCAAAAACACAAAACATTCCCATGCATGATGGTAATTCTGGGAGTTTCAGGTTTAATGACAAATCAGGAATATTCACCTTCCTTTCTCCCATATTTTCTAACAGCTCTTTAGGGGTCTGAGACAAATACTCCAAGTCAATGAGAAAGCATGGATGTCTTCCTGTTCTACACTGCCAGTTTTAGCAACAATAGTGCGTAGTTCATTCTTGAAACCATTTGCTTAGGAGACTGTTTAGATCTGTTTACAGAACAGGGGAGGACAGATGATACGTCCAAGGGCATACTGCAAACGGATGGCAAAGCTCACAGCTCTGCCCATATTTCCAGTTCACAAGCTGGAGTCCTGCTCACTGTATCTTCCTTCAAACAGATGAACATTTAGGAGATGGAAGCATTTCTCCTCATTTCTGTCTAGGTTTCACTGGTCACTACCGATTGGTCACTAAAGTATCTACTGATTTACAAATGCTGCATGTTACAGATTGTTTTCAGTAGGTACTACTATGCTTTTCTAAGTTTTCAAAGGTATTTACAGGCCTCCAGTAGGAGAAACCATAAAGAAATAATTCTGCTTGTCCATAAAATATTTCTGTCTTCACCAGGAACAGGGACAAGTGAAGAACACATATTACATGCGAGCTATATTTTTTGGTTTAGTTTTGAAGGCCTCATTATTTTCAGTAGCTTTCAATTTCCATAAGACTCAAAATGAATTAATTAAATTCACATTTTATTAACAAATGCCTAAGAACATCTGCGGTATTGGTAAAGGCAGCAAATCAAGTCTATTAAATTACTTCCATTGGATTTAATGTTAGATGAAAGTTCATACTGAACAAAGAAGGTGCCAGTGCAGTATAACAGAATACAACAGAATTCAATACATTTACAGTGAGTCTGATCGTAAGTGCAGTTCTGAACTCAACTGCATAATTACAAAATCAAGTTACTTCTGGGTGCCTACCCATGAACAGCTAAGCTTGGAATCTTATGTAGAGTTATTTGATTTTCCTGACCTGATGTCTTAGTCATCATTGACTTAGCGTTATATTCACTTTTGCATTTGGATTTCCTTTCTCTTTAAAGAAAAGCAGGTAAGAATGGAGGGGAAGAAAATCAAAAGAGAACAAAGTAAAGGGTGCCCCTAAGAGTGTTTCTAAAAATGAAGTTCTTAAAATGGCTCAGTGTTGTGCTTAACATTAAAGGCTGGATTGCCTTCAGCCATCTAAAGATGACTCTGCTTAAAACCACAAGCTATTACAGAAACCTTAATGACCCAACAACTCAGAACATGCCTGACAGTGCCCTGGCATTAGGCTGATGGACAAATCGTCTCCTGATGGAGAAAGAACCTTGTTGGCACAGATAACTGGTCCAGCTTCATTTTTGGGGGAGTAATGAATTCTGCTATCTTGGCTTCTGACTGGTAACACGCATCTTAGCAGCTCAGCAAGATCCCAGGTTTTCCAGTGGTTTGCACAGACTACAGCAGCAGGTGCTCTCGTCTGTGTGTGTACGCACAAGCAAGAGTGTGCAGGGCCTTCCCAGGGCTCTGGGGAAGCTCCTTATGGAGGCAGCTGGGCAAACAGGGATGATTGCCAGCCCTGGGCTCAGCAGAGCCTGTACACCGGCTGCTGTGGCCAGGCTCCTGCAAGACACTGACCTGGGCTCAAGGGAAGCCACCCCTGCGGCGCCCCTGCCCCAGCACCTCTGGTGAGCACTTGCATGTAGACAGATTCTGCTGGGGCATAATTGCCTGTATCAGGGCTGGAGGAGCCCTTCCACCAGACCAAGCACTGTCCATCACTTGATCAGCTCAGCTTCCCTGTCTGGCCTCGAGCCAGAGCCTGCAATTCCCTCACAGGCTGCAGGGCAGAGGTTGAGGAGGAGGATGTGCCAGACAAGATCGGACAGGGAAAGGAATAGGAGAATGCAGAAGTACTGGAGTTCAGGCATGCATTTGGGTACACAGGAGGAGGAGCAGGCTGTAGACACTGAAGATTGAGCCCCTAATGGAAAGCAGAGGGCTGTGAATGGTCCAGCTCTGAGCAGGCAGCTGCTGCAACCCCTCCACGGTGGTGCCACAGTCCTGCTGTGTTGGGAGAGCTTTAAAGGGAGCAGTTGACTCTGGGGTTGCATTGTAAAACTAGGAGGAGATGGTGTGTTCTCAGCTTTATTTAATCAAGTCCTGACAAGCAAGAGACAACTGGAAAAAGTGCCTAACAAGATTCCTCGCCTTCAGTGAGGCCAGTTGCCTTCACTTTTTAAACTGAATCCTGCTTTTCACATGGTTTCATTCTTAGTTCCCATGACCTGCACGTCAGTGGTTGGTTTCTGTCCTATAATCCCTACAGTATAAGTGTCTCTTGAGAAAGGAGTTGGGCAAGGACATAAACATCTTAGAGAGGTAGTTCAATGACTGTTCAAAATGTTAGAGACACTCATTTTCCTATCTTACTAAGGATTTTCTGTTTTGAAATGGGTCAGCAGTTTCAGTTTGGTAAATGCCAACATATTTCTATTAATCTAAGCTTTGGTGGGTGAGGAATTTACCTTCCTATGTGCCCTTTACAAGAAAAGAGGATTTTGCCTGCTCAGCTGCTCAAAGAAAGAGTAACATAAAGGAAAAACGGAAGCTGAATTCCTTTTTAAAAGTATGTCCTTTAGGCAAATATCAAGAACGAGAATTTCCAATAAATTGTTTGGGGAAGTGTAAGCGCTCGTAAAAAAGTTTGTGGACTAGTATCAGAGTCCAGAGTTAATAATTAGTGTCTTCTATCAAAGAATACATTAATCATTAATTTGAGGCTGTGAATTCCAAGTTACGACCCACATAGATAGAAAAGCATTTACCATAGTAAACAACACAGTTTACAAACTCACTGGTTCAAAAGTGCGGGGATAAAGCTACATTGTGGTTTATGAGAAGAGGTGAAGGTTGGCCATTGTCTTTTGGCTCGAAAGGTCCGGAACAGACACCAGCTCGTTTCTGGGGCTTTGTAGTATTTCACTGCTTCCCTTAGATGGAGCCAAACTCACATCATCCGGCTCCCTGTGACTCACCAGTAGTGCATGCAACTTCCCCAAAATCAGAGGAGAACTATGCAGCAGGAGAGTTTGTCATGGGTCCCTAAGCCCCATTTCCTGCCCATTCCCCCAGACTGACTTCCTAATGCTGGTTCATTGCCTCCCAGATCTGTTCCCACAGGGCCACAGCGACAGACAGTGACACACAAAAGCACTAATCTGACATTGACCTTCCCTTTCAGCTTGAGGGGAAATGTTTTTTCAGATGTTACAAATATTACCTTTCCAACCACACATTATATCACAGCTTGTGCTACTGGTCTATTCATCTGCACATTGAATGGATGAGGCATTAGGAAGCATCTTTTGGAGGCTGCTTCTTTCCATGTCACACTGTGATCTTGGGCAAAATTCTGATCTACCAGGTCTTGTGGCTCTGGCCTCCCACTGCAAAATGTTTGGGATCTATACGGTTGCAGTGCAATGACTTGTAATGGAAAGTAGGAACTTCAGAGAACAGAGAGGAGGAGTCTACAGTCTCTGCCACCTGTGAAGTTGTAGCTAAATTACAACAATTTGATCAAAAAGCTGCCTAAGGAAGACAGACACAGCTATCAGCTAAACAAGGATAAGAGAATTACAGGGTAAGGAGTGAGAATTTCCAGTCTTTGGGAGTAAGAAACTATAGTTACTCTCCTGACAGCAACTAAAATTTATTTCCTCAATTCAAGAGCCAAGAAAGGCATCTTCACATTTGTGTTTAGAGGAGTGCAAAGCCACTCATGTCCCAGTAAGGGGCAAGAGTAAATATTTCCACACTGATTTTACTTACCTGGCAACAGATTTCATTACACTGGATTTGAAAGTGCTGTGGAAACATCTGAGGCAACTTAGACAGAGTGCCCTTTTCCTAGCCTTTTATTTTTAAGCAAGACCACAGAACAGATAATTTTCTCAAAAGACCATTACATTTAAAGGGTCTCTCTTGTTATTCAGTGTTCAGACTAAATCATGGTGAATTGAAACATGGAGACTGTGTATTGCTAACATCCCAGTGATATAATTGTGCAACTAACTAGAGTCTGGTTTTATATCCCAGTCGTTCTACACCTATCATGACATTTGCAGGAGTCATTTTACCCCTTCCACAGAGGCATGTGGAGTGCAGCAAGAGGTTGTGACAACCAAACAGTTGAGAAAGCTGGGAAAAGTTTTCTGGTGCCAGACCAGTCTTTTGGATGGAGCCTCCTTTTCCAGCGGCTTGCTGGAAAAAAGAGATGCTGGAGCCCACTCTGGTTTGGCACATCCTCATCAGGACTGTGTTACTTCCCAGCTGCTGTTCTGACTCCACAGTCTGCTCTCGAAGGAGTTACGTTCTCCATCTTTCATTGCCAGAGAAGGTGCAGCTGGAGGATTTGGAAAGAGGAGATTTGATCCCCACACAACCCTGGGGGTTCCCCAGAGTGTTGAGTAATCAGCATGGGGAGAGGAAGTGTGTGCCACTCTCATCTTTACTTTGTTTAGACGTTTCCCATGAAGCAACAAGAGGATCTTTGGATTTCTCTTTGCAAAGCCCGGGTCTGATTTCAGCTTCGATGTCACCCTGCAAGAGCTGACTCATCCAGCAGGGCTGCGGTTCCAAGGAACACATGCAGAGGCTGGGAAAGTTCAGAGCTATTTTCAGAGCTTGGGGGAGTTGCCCTGTGGGGTCCCACTCTCTGGAAGAGGTGCTGGACAGAGAGTGTGCTAAGAGGCTCAATAAAACTGGACACTGCCATGACCTCACAGGCTTCAAAGCAAACAGACTCCAAAGACAGAAAATAGTAGAGGAAAATAATCAACATCCACTGGGAAAGAGTTCCCTTGGCATTTTGATCTGACCAGTCGCCTTTGCATAGCTTAGCTGCATGAAATGGTCTCTGGAGCACGATTTTGGCAGTGCCCAGAAAAGATGGACCACAGGGAAATTGTGCAACACAATGGCAGAGTATGCTGATATTCACTAAAATGAGTGCAGCCTCATCTTCTGCCTCAGTTTACCTTTTGCTGTTTACCTCGACCCAGCTAACACACCTGGTATTTCCAAAACTCTCCCTAGTCTGGGTAAAGCTTGTTAACCTAACATTCAGCCTTCCGGCCTTAATAACAAGATTTACAATTGTGATAAGAAACATTTTTAAATGTGATTTAAAATATATATTAAAAACAGTGGAGGGAAAAGCTCTGGAGAGAAATTAGAATATTCTGATTTATGCTTGAGAAAAGAGGGATCAAATGGAAGGAAAAAAGAAAAGAATAAATGCTTAATGCTGTCTCGAGAGCACAGCAGCAGCCTCTCTCAGACAGGCCTGATGTTCCTACAAAATAACCAATCCAGGAATGAGCATCCCAGATAAACAAAGAGGCACAAACATAGGAAGTAGGAATAAAATTCAAGTGGAGCTGTTTTCCACTTTCCCCTGCCCCTGCTGCATCACAACATTGAAACTGCGCAGATGAATTTGCTCCCAAAGAAAGATATCCTTGTGTGGCAGAGTTGCCCGGCAGATGCCAAAAGCTCTTCCAGCTGCTGGCAACGTAGCAAGAGGGACGGGCTCCTGGCCAGGGCTCTCCTGATGGAGCCCACGCAAATCAGGGAAGTGCCCGGGGGCGGTTTGTTAGCACTGGGGACTGCTCAGCATCTTGGATACCGACATTCCGCAACTCCTTCTGCTCCCAGGGAGCCCTTTGTCAGAGTTAAACGTCTGGTTAAAGGGGCTGATGATGAAGCATTGTCACAGAGCTGATTTCTCCAGAAATGTGCGCGATGCCAGTATGTAAAGTCAGGAGGCAGCTTTGCCTGAAATATCATGGGCGTCTCCTTTCAAAAAAGATACTGGAGAAAGGGTGTAGGTGGGAATTGAAGGACAGATATGATTAAAAGGAGGGAGATATTGCTATGCTGAAGCACCCTTATTTAGTTTAGTTTACAGGGAGACATTCAGAAAAGGGAACATAATGGAAAAGCAGAAAATACTGAAGTCTGTCAAGTTGCTCTACTGTGCCCTGATTGCTTCTATACTGAATGAGGACTCAATGAACCCAAAAAGGGATGCATTTTGAAGTGGGTAACAGGAGATGTGTTTTTTACAGAATAATGTTGGGTGTGTACAGGAAATTTATTTACTACAGAATAAAGTTATTAGTGAGACTTTTGCTGACCATCAATGAGAGCAAGAGTCAGCTTAAGTCTTAAGTAGGATTAGAGAGGGGAAAAAAGAGGATAATCAGAGGTTGTTACTTTTATTCTCTCTTTCATGTTTGAGGGATAAAATCCCACTAGCTTCAGGGCATAGAGCAACCTCAGAAAGCCCACAATTAGAAATTACTTCTGTAGGCAAATTATCCTATTCTTCTCTTGAACTTTTCTGGGAATAATCTTCTGCTGGTTTCTGTCACAGATAGGATAGTAGCCTGCAGGGGTAATTTTTTCAGTATGATTTTTACTGCTGGGGTGTGTTAGTAAAGGTATGAGCTGGAATTTCAAAGACTGTTTTCAGGCCACTTTCTTTGGCAGAAAAACACCATGTGACAGATGAAGATAGAGGTCAAGTGACTGACACATTTTTTCGACCACTCAATTCTGTCCCAAACATAAGAAAAAAAGATATTAAATCTGTATTTTGTGACTATGCTTCTTTTTTTCACAGCAACCTAGTCTTCAGAGAATCTCCTGGGTTAATATTGTCCAACTCTGTATTTTGAGCATCATCTATTTCCTGGACATTGTCTGCATCTCTGTTGCTGTTTCTGCCATAGTGAAGAAATCCAACCTTCTCTGCTGCCAGCGTGTTCCAGACATCTTAATCTTTGAAATCTGTCAGCATGTGGGCAATAGGGTCTGGCATGTTGAGGGACCCTATGTTTGCTCCCCCTGCTATGGATATCAGCAGTTCTCCAGCACCCCTATTCTCACTGCTGCATACATAGACTGATGTGTAGCCATTTTAGAAAATTACCAATTTTCTCCCTAAGATGTTGCAAGTCCCTTCTTGCTGACTTGATCATTTGCTTTCCATGGGCACATTACCCTGCTCTGGCTCCATGGCAGGCTTATCCTGGTGGTGCCAGAGGTTGTGACATTCACTCTCCCTACTCTGGCTGTGTCCTGTAGTGACCTTCACTCCTCACATGGAGCTACCTACCTGCAGATATTCTGAAAGGTTAAGTCTCTCCTGCCCCAGCAAAGTGCCCAGCTGAGGGTGAAGTGAGCCATGCAATTGCTGTAAGTCTGGTCTCCTCTATCTGCTGGGCATGGTGTCACTTGCTGCCATGGGTACACACACCCTCTGATCCTCATCTGCTCTTGCACCTCAAATATGCACTTCATCCTGGGCTGTGCACTGAGCTGGCTCATCCCTCTCTGTACTCGCTGGGTCATGAGAGCTGTCACTGGGTCTCTCTGTCAGGTCAGTGGCCCAAGACCGGCAGGGACTGACCTCACATTTGCCAAGAGGCAGATAGCAAGCCAAAAAGTAAAAGTGGTTGATCTAAAGGGGATATAAAGGAACTTAAACAGGTGCCTGATGTCCAGAAAGGACCTTCAAAAGTGATGTTTGATTTTCCCTCGTGATTCCATGCTTTAAAATGTTTAAACAAATCCAAAGTATAATTTGGTCAAATGACAAGAATATATATATAGAAGAGAATGGTGATAATAACTCACGAAGCTTTGGAGGATATAAGTATCAAGTAAGGAGGAGTGGTTAGGGTGGTACTAGTGTGATAGCCAGGAGGACCCAAGTGAATTTGAGAAAAGGAAAATTTTGGCTCAGTACAAGGAACAAAAATATAAACTAAATAAAGCGACCTAAAATAAGTAACTGTACAAAGCCTAAGAAACCAAACAAACCCTTTCTTCCAAGTAGTTATTTTGGAAGAGGAAAAGTACCAGATACTACATTGAGTTCTTTGTGAGCTTCACTCTTGTTGTGGGTTTTTGTACGGGAGCCACTCAAAAAGTTACGGTGATGGTGGCTGCCTAAAATGGAAAGAGCCAACAATAATCACTGATTTGAACAATCCCCAAAAGGGAGAGGATGAAATCCCTTAGAAGCAGTAAATTAAAACTGAGCAGAAACCTGGCACGTAGAGTAAATTACGCATACAGTGAATGGCACAATCTTCTGTTGGGCACTGCACATAGAGGACAGACACATCATGATTTTCCATGTCTAAAATAAAAAGCCTATAAAAAGTACTTCTTCCCGTTATGGAGACAAATACATTTGACAAGAGTGATTTGTCTTCCTATTACAGAATTGATGCTTTTTTTCTTTCTTTTTTTTTGTGTCCTCCTTTCCCTGGTGAGCTTTAAGTGCAGACAAAAAAAAGGTGTCTGATCTGGGTAAGAGTCTGGCACAGATGAGGGGTCTGAAACTGGGACAAATCACTGCTTTTCACATTGACAGTGCTCTCTCTTCACTGGAGTGTCCCTGGGGTTTAGAGGATGCAATAAAGCATGTTCAGTCCAAGTGGAGAAAATGTTAAAACTTCAGACAAAAATAGACATAGTCTTTAAATTTAGGCACTGTGTTAGAAAATTGTAGCAGGAGCTAAACCAAATGTTTGAAGACGTGGAAATTTAAAGTCAGGCTAATGGTCAAAACCAGAGATCAAAGCTGATCTTCCCAGACAGACTTTTCTATTTTTCAATGAAGGATTTTTTTAAAATGAAGGCTAGAAATATCTGTGTATTGACGGCTGTGCTTTGATAGATGAGTAGTAAAACAAGGCTGGTCACTAGATCAGTGGGACAGATGCTGCAAAGGAGAGCATCCTCTTCAGCTTTATGAAGCCCTGAGTCCTGCGCCAGCAGGGAGGCAAAGAGCTGCTGCACCATATTCACAGTCCATTAACTACTGGCATTTTCAGTGCATACCAAACCCCAGATCAAATAACTCTGCTGTTAGATCACGCTAAAGTGCTCCACTGCTTATTCCTCTCCATCACATCCCAATTACCAGGCTGCAGGGGCACCGGTGAATGTGGCATATGGAAGCTTTAAACTATATAAACTTTGGTTCTTGAAACAAACAAACGTGCAGTGAATGAGCGCTCATTGTTCCCTTGTTCTGTGTTTATGCTTTGGTGAAGAAGGCATAGGGTTCCTGCTGGAAAGTGGGATGACAATTTTAAAAGGACAGGGGCACAGTGCCAGGCAGCAAGTCCCTGCATCACCCCACTGTGCCTGGCCCCGGCAGGGCCAGGCTGTGCACAGCCACCACTCGTCTCCTTCCTGCTGCCCTGGTTCCTGGGATGAAGGCATCCAGCTCAGGCATCCAGCTCAGTACTCGCCTCTCTGCTGGCTTCTGGCCCGGGATGGCTAATGATTGCTGGTAGGAAGGAGGCAGGAGACAGGAATGTGCTGCCATCGTGGCACTCTCCATTCCCCTCCATGTTTTTGAGCTTTTGGGGATTTTGTTTCAAGGGCAGCCCTCTCCGGATGTTTTCATTCTCGTGTACTTGCAGATGTGACTCTCTGCCAAGTGATGTGCCTTTTTTTATCTGGGAAAATCCTTGGTGCGTTTTACGAGACGGACATGCGAGGCCCAGGAACGACCAGCACGTACAAACGTCTGCAATCTTTCCTCGGACAAAGCCTGCGGGCCGGATTTTTGCCATCTCCCCCGAGACAGCAGGAATCAGTGCTCGCAGTGGGTGTTGTTTGCGGGAGAGGCTCCTGGCTGGCCCCGGGCCAGAGCCCGCAGCCCGTCCCAGCCCCGGGCGGCGAGGGAGACGTGCCGGCAGCGCTCTGCTCCGTCTCTGCTCGGCACAGCAGCCCGGGGCTGACAGCACGGCTGCGATGCTGGACAGGGCTCTGGACTGCTTCACTGCTGTAGGGTGGGGGAATGAACTGCACTGACCCCTCAGATGGTAAAGCACACAGAGGCAGGTTAAATCTCCTCCTTTGCCACCTAATCCTGCCGTGCTGTCCCTCCCAAGCCCCATCCTTCTCTCTTTTCAGATCCTATTTATTAACCTCTTCTCCCAGATATCTAGCACTGATTTTTTCCCTATAGGTCCTGATTTTTGTTTTAACCTTTTTACCTGCTCTACTAGCATACACCCAAATCCCACACCTGAACATAAGTACTGGAACTCCTGAACATACCAGGGACAATGTCTGCCTAACATTATTATCATTACTAATATAACAGCATGTAATAATTACAATAATATATAAAACAGGTAAAATAATGCCAGCTACATACTAGTATCCTACAGCTGGGAGGAAGAATTCCCAGGAATGCTCTATTCCGTTCAAGCATGGCACATGCTTTGGGGATATAGCCCGCCTGTGCCAAAGGAAACGTAGGAACCGAGACAGCATCGCTCTTGGTTTTTATTTAATGGCTTATAATCTCAACAGGCATGGAGCAGAGGGTAATAGAAAGACTAACTTTATTTCTGAAGTCAGGGCATAGCTGTGCTAGAAAATCTTAATGAAAGAGGATGTGGTTTTCTTTTTACGCTAATAAAGCTTGTTTCCCTTAGATACGCGGAAATGACTGTCTTGTTTTAGCTGAAGTTTTCCTGAGACAGTACAGGTCACGCACAGATACCCAACATAGATAATTCTTGCCCACACCACTTGTCAACGCTATCAACAACTTGAAATCAGACTTGGTAAGAAGAAGGGTCAGGTAAACTCAGCCATTAGCATTTTCCTCCCTGTGCCTCTCATAATCAGATGTGGCCTTGTTCCTCTCACTGGGTCAGCAGTTGTATAGCTAGGTGAGGCACTGGGGGAGCCACATACATGTACCTTCAGAAAGCTGCAATATTTAGCTGTTGTTTTTGTTTTATGGCAGACAAAGCAATGTGAAAGGACAAGGGATATCAAGCAGGATGACTTGTGGTGTGGAGGAAGAACACCTGCATCCTCTCTGAGCACCCACCTCCTTTATTGCTGCTAGTGATGTGTCCATAACACCAATGAATCAATGGTGGTATCTGTGCTTGTCACTGAAAATATGACCATGGAAGTAGATGGACATAGCCTAGTTCAGAATCAGCAGGAACAAATGTGACTGTGTGTCTTTTCTTGCTGTTCAGACATCCATATCCTAAGAAAACCCTGCACTGCCCAAAATAATGGAAGTGTTCTTATATTTGCCAGCTCAAGAGCTGTTTAATAGTGATATCAAGAGGGAAAACACAGGTGTTAATGAGGTCAGACCATCTCAGTCCCTGCTTATTTGTGTTTTGGATTGCTGTGAGCGGAGCTGCATAACCCAATGATGCAAACAGTGGGGTGTCCCTGGCAGCAGAGCCCCCCTGTTGAGGAAGGGCATGGCACTGGGGGTCATCAGGGGGAGAAGACCCAGCACTGTGGCTTTATTTCTACAGCCTGTGCAGTTTAACTCTGGACAGAAGTCTGAGGCCACCTGAATCTCCTGATTCAGGTTCCTCACTAGCAATGCTTGTGCTCGTGGAGCCATTCCTTCCTTCAGCTGCACCTCCGCACAACCGCCTCCTCTGCAGCACCAGCACGATGAGTTACAGAGCCAAATGTTGAACCCCAACACAGAACTGATCCAGGCTAAAACCCCAATAAGCTAGAATGAGAAGACAGCTCAATCTCTTTAAGTGGGAGTTGGCACAAAAAGCCCTTCAGGAAAATGCAGCCCCTGGGTTCAGATGACAGCCAGGAACATGACCTCCCTGAGCATGGATGTGTGAGCATGGAGAAACCTGCCCGTGTTTTTGCCCCACTGGGATCCACCAATTGTGTCTGCTCCTGTGTTCAGAGATAATCTTCACATGGTAAAAAAAGAAGGTGGATGCCTTTCTGACCCTACTTTTTTCACTACTCAAAGAATTAAAAAAAAATTAAAAGTGGTTCCTACCTTCAAATTTTTTCCTCTCTGTCAGAAATCCAGGTCTCAGCAAGCTGACTTCCTTGAAAGCTTCTGGTGATAAAGCAGAAGTAGTTGTGTGAGCCATCAGCTGCAGCAACATTCAGGGAAAATCTGAGAGGGGGGAAGTGAGTTCATCAAGACCACCTGGAGTTCTGTGTGCCACCAAAGAGGACCAATGGAGCAGAAAGCAGCAATGAAAGGTCAAGTTTTCAAGATAAATATGGAAACAGTTATTGCACAGGATTTCTCTGGTAAATTCACTTTGCAAATACAAAAACCTCCCAGAAGTGAGTGTTATCCACAGTGCCACGCCCTAATTAAACCTCTCCAGCAAATCACAGCCACAGACCCCAATTCTGCTTGCAGTTCAGCTTCCTCTTACATGGCTTCTGGGCTTCCCAGTGCTGCCATAGCTGAGAGCTACCCCACCCTTCAGAGCCTCCTGTGGCCCAGGCTCTGCTCACTCACTTGGTGAAATGAGGTTGTCTTTTTGAAGTTCACCACTCACCTCAACCACAGCCCTGAAAGGGCTGCTCACATGTGGAGGCGGCGGAACCCCAGGCAGATACTGTTGCTAAATAGCTGGTGATAGAGCTCAGTTAAAAAAGCAGGGGGCATAGTAAAAGCATGAGTGCAAGCTTTCATGGTGAAAAGAACAGTTACTGGAGCCTGAGGCACAACGTGTCTCTCTTACACTTAATTTAACACTCATGCTGACAGCACGTGGTGATGCAGACCTTTTATCTGCTGGCTGCAGCCTCTCCCACAGCCGTGACTCAGCCAGCCCTTTGCTACAAGCCTTGTTTGAGAGGGAACCTATCCAAGAGGTCCTAGTAAAGTTCAGTCCCCTTAGACCCAGCAATTTCGTACCTCTCTACGAATGATTGCATCAAGCAAAACCTAGGAAGAGCTGGTCCAGTTACTCCTTGTTTGGGAAGAGGGGAAGCACTACATCAAGCCTAAGCTTGCTTCCTTGAGGACAGGAAAACACCTCCAGGCTATTCTTGCCTCTCCTCCCAGTCCTGTGTCCTCCGTCCTTGCTGTTTTGTTATATTAGCAATACTTGAGGGATTGCATTTGCTACTCCGTTTCTGTTGGATGGGGGCAGGGGAAAACAAAGCTGCAAAGGCTTGATGATGTTGCTGTTGATGAGTCTGTTCATGCAGGCAGGAAGTTTGGTTGGTGATTTTGAAAATATTAATGTTTCCTTCATAAACTGGCTTTCCACCCAGTATTATGGTCCCCTGGCCTCTCCCTCCTGGCAGGAGGGCTCTGCCACTGAGAGAAGCCACCCTCATTGTGCCACCCATAGCAACACTGCTGTCTGCTCCCATGGAGAACCAACCTGAGTAGGTAGCATTTAGAAAAATATAAGATTAAGCAGAGCTTTAAAGAAAACAAACAGGAAAGCTTTTTCATCAGCTCTGCACTGGGTCATTAAATGCTACAATGAGGATTAAGCCAGGGTGAGGGTCCAATTTATTCCCATCCTTTCGTTGCCCCTACCCTGACTCTGCCTGGCTGCTGGCCAGGTGACACAAAGCACTCAGGCAGGGGATGCCACATGCAAAATAAACCAGGTGAAATCTGGGAGGCAGAGGATGCCTGTCAGCAGTTTGACCATGCAAATGCTTGCAACACCTCAAAGTGGGGAATGAACAACTGAAAAAAGGGGGGTGATGCTGAGCTCAGCTCCATGGGACCTGGCAAATAGATTTCCTGGGATGTTTAGGGGTGCTAAAACAGTGCCACCTGCAGTCCCTGGGGTCAGGGACCTGAGAGCCCATTTGCCCTTTTTCCTGAAATGCTGTTAATTAGTATTATAAAACCACAACTTCCATCCAACCCCTTGCCTGCCGCATTCCTCTGTGGGCTGAAGTTGTTCATCTCAGCATGAAGGTTTTCCAAAGGAGGACACAAATGGGATTGCAAGGGATTGGCTGCCATACCTTGCCTCCTGTAGCCATCAGTGTCCCCTCATATAGCTGAAGGGCTGCTGGGGAAGAGAGGTCCCACAGACGGTGCTGCTCCCTCTGGCATCACCCACACCAGCACTTGGTGTACGCTGTGATGCACATGGCCAGGATGGGGAAGAGTTGACAGGGTTAAGGCGCCACTGAAAGGCTGAAATTTGATTGCCTGTGAAGCCAGCAAATTTCCTCACTGGCTGAGGCTCTGGCCACAGCAGGCAGTACCTTCCCTAGAGCCAGCAAGAGGCTGGAGGGTCTCCAAGACTGGGGAAAACTCATTGTCTGTTGGGGAGAAAAGGAGACTTTACTGGAAAAATTGAGGTGCACAAGGGCTCAGAGGGAGAAAGGGACTCTGGAGGGCTGGCTGGAAGTGGTGCTCACAGGACTGGCCAGCTGCCAGCAGTGGCTGAAGCTACAGAGCATTTCAGGCTTAAGAGGTCAAGGGAAAACTGTCAGGGAGCCTAAGAGCAGGGATGGCCAGTGACTATTCAAAGCCCAGTCTGGAGCTCATAGGAAGGTGTGTTTAGGAGCTGAGGGAGATGAGGTGACCCTCTGCAGCTACCCCAAGTCACACACTTCCCATCTTTACCATGAGCAGGCACCCAGAGCTGGTTCTGGTCCTGACTCAGCCAGTTTGCTCAAAACAGGAAACTAAGAAATGTGTTTATGTCTTCCTCAAGAGGAAAAAAAAACACAACCAGAGCAAAAGCCTCCGCTCGGGATTACAGGAATGAAAGATGGGCAACAGGAAACACTATTTCCACTGCTAGGAAATGCAGCTGTTATGTTGACCAGCTACTGTTGGCAGTCCCACATGGCACGATAAATGGAATTGGGCTTGGTGTGGAAGCCAGCTGGCCTGCACCAGACAAATCCTTATGGGAAGAGATGAAAGCTTGAGGAAGAGTTTGTCCGCACCCAAATGTGGGTGGCTTTGGAGAACCTCAGCTTTCGGTGACCCGAGTTTGCTGTGGGGTGGATGCTGTGAGCCACCAGCACTCTGAACACACCCACATGGTTTGCCCTTAAGGACAGCAAGAGATTTCAAGGGAAACCTTTTCCTTTCAAGGGCGACCTCTTCCTTTCACACAACGCAAGACCAACGTCCTGTTCAGTTCAGTCTGAGATACAATCAGGGAGCGAAAAAAAAGAAGTAAATGAGCTGAAAGAGGTGAGTTTCCCAAAAACTCTGGGTGTGCTCTTGCACCCACTGGGAGTTTCCTGTCACCTGACGCGAATGAAGAAAAGCCACTGAGAAACCACATGGACCCCATGAACCACATCTGAGCCAGCTACGTGCCTGGTGGAACCACCGCCTTGTTGACCTCTGCCAGTTACAGAGGGCTGAAAATCCCAGTGGGCAGCTTTGCTCAAAAACAGACATCATAAACACATTGGCTGTGACATTTTGTACCAGAAATAGTGTGGCCAGCAGGACCAGTGCAGTGATCATCCCCCCATGCTCAGCACTGGTGAGGCTGCACCTCAAATCCTGTGCTCAGTTTTGGACCCCTCACTACAATAAAGGTATTGAGGTACTGCAGCATGCCCAGAGAAGGGCAACGGTGAAGGGTCTGGAACACAAATCTTATGGGGACCAGCTGAAGGAGCTGGGTTTGTTTAGCCTGGAGAAAAGGAAGCTCAGGGGAGACCTTATTACTCTCTAAACTACGTGACAGGAGGTTTCAGCAAGGTGAGAATCAGCCTCTTCTCCTAGGTAACAGGAGACAGGACAAGTGGAAACGACTTCAAGTTGGGCCAGAGGAGGTTTTGATTGGATATTAATAAAAATTTTTTCACCAGAAAGGTTGTCTAGCAGTTGGACAGGCAGTCTACAGAAGTGGAAAAGTCACCATCCCTGGATGTATTTAAAAGATGTGAAGATATGGTACTTGAGGATGTGGTTTAGTGGTGGACTTGGCAGTGCTGGGTTAAAAATTGGACTCAATAATCTAAAGGTCTTTTCCAAAATAAATGGTTCTATGATTCCATGATACTATTCTATCTTTGTAGCCCAGAGAATATGTAGATGGTGACTCCCCTGTTGCAGTGCTGGCAGCTCTGCAGGACAAAGTGCTGATTTCTGTATCCCAAAGAACCTTTGAAGAAGCCAAAACTGCAAGTTCTGTTGCAAAAGTAACCTTAAATAGTACCACTCTTGCAGAGACCTCACACACTCTCCGAGGGGAGGCTTACGTGCTTGTTTTAGAAAAGCAGTCTTTTCAGACAGGTGAACAACCACCTTTCCCTTCAGTTTTAAATAGATTTTCTTACTAAAATTATGAGCTTGTCCCTATTTTGGGGGCAAGTTGGACCATTTGATTGCTCAAAACTGGATGTGAAGGACTCTCTGATGCACTGAAAGCACATATGCCAAGCAGAGTGGCTTGAGAGCCAAAATAGCAACTTAGCCCCTTTCTGAAGGTTGGTGACAGTATCTGATGCAGTGGTGACAACGTGCCTTTAAAATACAGAGGACAATTATTGTGTCCTTCTGTCCACACCTCTGTTTGCCAGCCTTCCAACCCAGCCCTTCCCAGGAGACAGGGGAAAGGCAAAGCCTGCAGCAATTGATTTAATTGGCTTCACTGCCCTGTAATTTTCATCCTCTGCTGTACAGCTGGCATTTCGTTTATGTACTCCTGTATTCAATACAAATTAATGATGCTTAAAAGGGACAGGAATATTGCTCTCAGATGTACTAGATCGTGGCCCTCCCCATAAACTCTAATTTCCACAGATTAAGTTGTTTAGAAATCTGTGGATGTAATTAATAACAGCCAAGGGGCAGGAGTATTTAAGCAAAGAACAAAAGGAAAATTCTGTGTGAAACAAGCTTCAATTTTATTGTTAAAAAGATGATTTAAACGAATGTATTCAACTTCATCAGTGAAGTAATGGCTAAAATTACCAATAAATAAAATAAAGAACCGTGACAAACTCTCTCTGCTATTGTCTAGCTGCTCTAAGGAGGTTTTGTCGTCCCATGGCAGGCGCCCCAGTACAGCAGAAAAGATAAACTGGTTTTGGCCAGCAGGTCCCCTCCAGCACCCTGGCCCATAGCTGCTCCCAGAGGAGCTGAGGGAGCAGAGGAGAGGCAAAGGAGCAGCAGTTTGGCTCCTAGAGCACCTCGACCACCCCAGTCCTGGAGAAAACAAGGCTCTGGGGAAACCTTATTGCAGTCTTTCAGTACTTGAAGTGAGCCTTGAAGTAAGATGAGGACAAACTTTTTATGAGGGCCTGCTGCAATAGAACAAGGGATAAACTGAAAGAAGATCAACTTAGATTAGGTATAAGGAAGAAGTTTTTTACAATGAGGGTGGTAAAACACTGGAACAGGCTGCCCAGAGAGGTGGTAGATGCCCCATCTCTAGAAGCATTCAAGGTCAGGCTGGATGGGACTGAGCAAATGGGTGCAGTTGAAGATGTCCCTGCTCGTTGCAGGGAGGTTGACCTAGATGGTCTCTAAGGGTCCCTTTCAACCCAAACCATTCTATGATTCTATGATTTGAGCATCCCAGAGATTTTGGGAACTCACAGAGAAATCGCAGTGCAGTACTCACTTCTTGCAGGGACCCCTAAAGCACAAATAGGTCCCAACACAGAGGCAGACACAGCTGGCACTGCAGCTTGAGCTCCTGACAAAGATAGCTGAATCAGCACAAAATTAGCTGAGGGAGAGAAAATGGAGGAGTGGAAAAACACAGGGGAGATGAATGAGAACAGCAGGAGAGAAGCAATCCCTGCCACAGGTCATGGCAGCACCTGCTCTGAAGGGCTCTCTAGGCTCTTGCCCACCCGCACTCAGGTGTGTACTCACAATGAAAAGTGATATATTGTACAAAAACATGACTGTTTCCTTCTTTCCTGTCACTAACTCTCGGCCCGGTGCCTTCCTCACCAACAGCTTTTGTGCACAAAGGATGTCTGACACCTCCTCAAACAGAGCTGGACTGTTCTTTAAGCACATCCCTCTCGCTGGCTGCAGGGTTGCTGGCACACTGAGGGGGTGAAGCTGCCAATTGCCCAAGAGATCAAAATTTCAGCACAAAGCGGAATTAGTAGGAAGGTGGGTTGGGATGGAGGCAGGAGGAAGCAAAGCCACATGGGTGTGAAATGCCAGAGGCAATGAGTGACGGTGAGGATGGGTGAAGAGGGCTTTTGTTATTAAGCACAATTAAAAGTGGGGGGACACCTGTCCCTGAACACCAGAGCCCGGAACAAGGAGCCCATCCATTTGCAACTGTAACCCATCCATGCTTCTCTGGGCCACCAGTGGATGTGCATGTCCGTGGTGCCACATTCCAAACTTGAAAATAACCGGTGCCCCTCGGCGAGGCTCAGGGAGCAGCCAACCAGTGGGAAACACTGTAGGTGAGGGGCACGAGGCTGCAGAGCACAGAGGAACTGGGATTGATGACAGCTACACAGGCACGAGGTGGACAGAAAGTCCGCCAGGAGCAAGGTCAGGAAGGGAAAGGAAGGGAAGGATACTCACTCAAGAATCCAGCACAGTGTTTTTGGGGGCTGATCCTCACTCTAGGAGGCTGGGATGCTACTGGACCAGTGGACAGGAAGGAAATGATGATGATGGTGACAATAATGCTGGCCTCCAAGCCTCTGCAGGGCCTCTGGGGTGAGAGGCAGGAGCTGGCAGGTGATGGCAGCAGCAGACAGGCTGCGGTACAAGCAGGGGACAGAAATGGCAGCAAGTTTGGCCATGGATTATCTGCCTGCTCACCTTCAAGGCAGCACAGTGTGCCACTTCTACCCAGCCCTTCTCTTCTGGGAGGTTCCCGGCTGGGAGGAAATGCAAGGCTGTGGCTCAGCCCGGCACCCATCCCTGCCTGTGCAGGAGCAGGTGTCACTGCTGATTTTTTGATGGTGGCATTAGAAATCATAGGCTGCTTTGGTTGCCTTCTACTTCTTTTATTTTTCTGCATGTTTGAATGTTTCCAGGAAGATTTACATTGGTTTGGGTTTTTTTTTTAATTTTGGGGGCTGTTTGGTCTTCTTTCTTTTTAAACTTGGGTAAAGAAAGTATGAGCTGTGAAAAGAAAGCCCCTAAAAAAAAGCAGATGTATCGGCGGCAGATGAGCCTCTGGCTCTCCCTGCTGTGGGGTTTTCAGCCCCTCCTGGACACATCTGCCTGTGAGAGAGCTGACAAGAATGAAAGAATAACATGACTTAACCTGAACAGCACACGTGGGCTCGCCTGTTCCTGCAATTACACACTCAGGAAATTAATTTTGATAACTGCTCCTGAATACCTTCCTGTGCAAACAAAACCTGGCTGGATTTATTTCCTCTTCTATCACTAGGGAATCTCAAAGAGGATACTGAGAGGCCCTGAAAGTGTATTATGTAACCACCATGAGGCACAGGAACCTTCACATAAGGAAGAAGTGGATCCGTGCCCATCCTCCTGGGAACACCAGAAACTGCTCTGTCTGGACATGCTTTGGCTCACGGGGATGTAGTGACAGCTTCTCCCACTCTGCCTTGGTGAAGTGGTCTAGATTGTGAAGGGACATGGAAATTGTATGTGTGTGACTCACCACAGTAATCCTATATTTCAAAACTGCTTAAACTACCCAGCATGGATTTTGTATCGGTGCTCTATATACACTCTTTAATAGGAGGATTTTTTGTATCAGTGACCTACATATGCTATTTGATACGAGATGTGTAGCTGCTGTCTGATTTCAGCTCAGAGACCTGCCTGAGAATTAAACCAGAACAAGAGGCACTTGCTTTGAAAAATCAAGCCTGATCCCACAACTTTTCTCAATCAGCATCACGAATTGGAGCCATCCAGTACTTTTCACCAAACAGCCCAAATTTCACAAGACTAGCTCTCAATCCAGACAAGAACCCCAAGCTTTTTTGTGTGTTACAGAAGAAGCCACAGATTTATTTTTCTTTTGTTTTCTGAGGCACATATGAAGTTTTAGAATTCAACCACTGACTCATGCTAAGAGTTTTCAGATGTTTCTGGCTGTGGCCCACCTTAGGGGCAAGGCTTGCCTGAGAGCAGTGGAAAGAGGCAGGAGAGGTGATGATCCCCCTCCCTTCAGGTCAGGGAGCCACTCAACTCCCACCTGCAGGCAACCTGGTGCCTTGTACCACAGACTGCCCAGGTCACCTGCCCCAGCTTAGCCTGGGAGGAAGGGAAACACATTCAATATCAGACATGAAACATCAGTAGTGAGTGCAGGGAGGTGGCAAACAAAAGCTCTCCATCAGCTGCTTGCGTGAGTGCTCAGAAGCCTGAACTTGTTCCCTTGGCTGCACACAGTGGGGTCTTCCCTTTGCTATCCTGTATGCTCTCGCCTTGGGAAAAGCAGTACGGAACACTCTGCTGTTGCTGAGCACTCCTGGGCTGAAGTCGCCTCTTGATTCATCCCACTTGACTTATAAAAAATCCATCTAAATGATGCAGCTCCCTTGAGTGCTCTGACTGTCCAGATAAGGACAACCACAGGGAAAATGCCCAAATATTTTAGCTCCCATGTTTTTGGGGTTTTTTTATTAATCTACTATGAAAAAGGACAAAGGAAAAGATTACCCATTTTCTGTAAAACTAGTAATTCTCTCCTGAAGATAATTAGTTCATCCAGTTGACTCCCCTTCATCCCAACCTCGCATCCAAAGCAGAGAGAAAAATTACACCCCTATTTTGCACACGAAACTCCAGCCATTGAGAATGAACCTGGTTTCCCACTATCTGTGTTTTTTCCCCTTTTTCTGCCTAGTATCAATCCAAACAAAGTGACACATGGGAAAGTAAACCAGGAACTTTCACAACTGCTTTCCCTTGCAAAATATGTAAAGTGTAAGGTTCCCACCTATTACCATGATAAGAAGGCATTTGTACAGTGAAGGTGGAAAAAGGAAAGGAAGCCCTTCCTTCCTTTTCTGCTTGCATCTTTTTAAATGATCAACACTATAGAGAACTATAAAATAATGGCTTGATAGAGATGGTCCTCATTCCTGCCAGATCTTTTCTCAGTAAAAGAGCTAGGAGGAAGATCTCTAATATCTTCTGCATGACTAGTGTGCCAAACTCACATTTCCAGGATTCCTCTACTGAAAACAATTGTGAGTTTAAACCGTACTTGCATTTCTTACATGTTTTACTTATATTCCATAGTAGTGATCACTGCAATGACAGACAGAAAATACAAACTCACCATAAGATGCAGCACCACACAAAGGACAATCAGGAGGAGACCAGGAGGAAGGCAGCTTTCATATTCCCACACTTTTTGGCTACTCTTACCAGACTCCTTGCAAGACAGGGCAGGAATAAATCATTGTCAGTGGTAACGGTGCTGGTACAGCACAGCTTCCTGTCCAGGAGCAGCTGATTGCATCAAACAACTCAGCCTGGCTAATCAAGGCAGAAGTCAGAGGAAGAATTCCTGTGCTTACGACATCTCTGGGCAGAGTTGTTGAGGCTCAGGAGGTCTCCAAAAACATCCCCACCAGCTGAGAGGTCTCAGCACACTTCCCCAGCCACAAGTCGCATCACAGCCAAGAGAAGAAAAATGTTAAACTTCTGTCCTGGGTTATTCAAAGCCTCTCCTGGTGATTTTCTAAGCACCTTCACCTGTGGTTAGAAGAAATGGGAGCTATGTTGGGTTCACATCTCTCAAGGTGTGCTTAGTGAACAAGGGGACTTTCTGCAGCTGTGTCTAGATTGGAGCAATGCATTTTATGTGAGCAGCAAGCCATAATCCCTGCTTGGTCTTATCATAGAATCATAGAATTGTTTAGATTAGAAAAGGCCTCTAAGATCATTAAGTCCAACCATTAAACTAGCACTGCCAAGGCCACCAATAAACAATGTCCCTAAGCACCACATCTACAAATTTTTTTGAACACTTCCAGGGTCAGTGATTTCAACAGTTTCCTTGGGAAGTCTGTTCCAATACTTCACCACTCTTTCAGTGAAGAAATTTTTCCAGTATCAAATCTAAATATGCTGTGGTGCAACTTGAGGCCATTTCCTCTTGTCAGTTGTTACTTGGGAGAAGAGACCGATGCCCACCTGCATACAACCTCCTTTCAGGTAATTGCAGTAGGGACTACCAGGGTAGACAGGGTGCTGAAAGCAAACCTGATCTGTAAGCTCTCCGAGACAGACCTTGTTTGCTTTATAATCTGCCCTGAACTTGATTTGGCCACATCTCTGCAAGATGATGGTGCTGTGTCAGCAGTGACCACTCCAAAAGTCAGCATTGAGCCAGCTTACTTTTCCAGCTTAAAAACAGGTCACATTCACATGGCATTTGCATTAACCCCAAAGCAGTGAACAAGGAAATTACTTTCATAAAGGTCTGTCCTCATGAGAAGGGGGTCAGATGTTATCCTTGTTTTACAGATCATGAGACAAACAGAAATACCACAATTTGCTGCGAAATCAAGCACATGTTCCCTTTTCTACTCAGCATGAGACACCTGGGAAAGGTGATCTGAACCACAGTAAGACAGCTGGAAGTTCACAGAGCCCACGCTGTTGAGTTTGGTAGCCCCCAGACCTTCATGAGGAGCTACTCATGGTCTCTTCACATGGAGAAAACAGCACCATATGCCCTGCAGTATATTTTGTAGAGACAGGTGGAGGTTGGACAATGCCTGTACCCACTAAACCACACGGCCCAGCTTGCATACAGCCACCAGTCAATGGTCCCAGTTAGTGGGACCCATCATCCTCACCACCACAGCTTCACTTCTGCTTAGAGAGTGGCCAAGGGGCTCCAGGGTCCCTCAGCAGAGGGCTGCAGCCAGGAAACAGTAGAGAGCAATTCATCCCACCTGTGCTGAGAGATGGCTGGGAAGGGGAGGTACCAGGAAGAGGCCCCCCACACAGGAACTTGCTCTGGTGTGCCATAGGTGTCCCTCTGGAGCCGGTGCCTCCACTCTTGAGGACAGCTGGCTGAGCAGAGTCTGGGGAGGCTCTGCTGTGGCGTTGCCGCCGCCATTCCCTGCCAAGGGCAGTTGGATGTCATTTTGTGTGGCATTGGAAAGCCGAGCTTCGTGCTCAGGTGTCATACCACACATCACAGTAGCTGCTCCAGCAGCTACGAAGCGACAGTCAAGATTCATTAATGCTGTTTTAACATTAATTATGTTTGTAGAGCAGTGCTGCAAAGGAGCCTTTTGACAAGCGTGTCCTTCCTTGGCTACATCATTTTTCCCTTCCTTTGCCTTCCAGAACCACACACTTCTTTCCATTAAGAGAAAATGACAGAGCACTACAATCTGTCAGGACAGAATAAAGCAGTTCAAGGTCATTGTGTTGTTCACTTAACAGATGACTTTTGACTTTTCCTCCCCATTTCTTCCAGTGTATAGAATATTTTATCGCTGCCCTGTGGAAACTAACCTGAATTCCTCTCTGAAAGTAACTGGAAAGGTGGCTGCCTGGGACAGTTCTTGTTGCAAAGAGTCAGTTTTCTCAACACAATGGTTTGAAGTCTTTGTCACTTCAAACTGAGGATGTCAATGACTATGGCCACTCTACAAACCACATAGGCTTTCACAACTGAAAAAGTGTGTTTTCCACAGGGATCAGGCCAAATTCTCTCATTCACCTTTGACCTTCTAATGCAACTGGAAAGTAACTCCTCATGAAAAAAAGAGGAGTATATATAGGCAGGATGAGTGCTGTGGTGAAGTCATAGCTGGGCAGAAGAAGGAATGCTCAAGGCTCAGGTCATTGGCAGGGACTCGGTTGCACAAACCAGAAAGCAGAGACTGAAATCGTGGATGTTGGTGGCACCGTGAAATTATTTGGTGATATCTTTAAGCCAAGTACTAGGAAGAAACACAGCCAAAATGCAAACAATCCCCCACAGCAACCTCTACGTTTGTCAGCCTAAGTAATTCACTTTGTGTCACAGAATCATGTCAAATCTAGGAAATAAACATGACAATGACAGGTTTTGGTGTTGGTGGCAGCAATATGGAAATACCATCCCACCGCGTCCCTGAGGTGGCCTGAATTCAGACAACCTTTTGCCACAATCACATTACAAATTCTTCCTTTTTGCAACTTAATTTTTCCATTTCATGTAAACAATGGGTTTCGCTCTCTTCTCTGAAATGTCTTGCACTGGAACACACCACTTGGCTGTTTCTTTTTCTTTCCACCACACAGGCCCCTCCTTTTGATTCAACAGACGTTTTTCAAACTAGAGAATTTTTTTTTCCCCAGCAGCATTCAAGGCAACAGGCAGCACATTCAAATAATTAATGTTCTGACATGGCAACAAACAAAAACTTCGCCTGTATTGAAACAAAGGCTTGAGGTTCACCTAAGGTTTTAATTCAATGCAATGCTACAATGACACCAAGGAAAAAATTTAACCTCACCAATGTGTACAAGCAGCATTGGATGCACACAGCATAGGCCAAGGACAAGCACTCATCACCACCCAGCAAGGAAATACAACTTTTCTACACAGAATGGCACGGACCCTCTCCTCCTTCCCAGCTTCTGGTGTGCCCTGCCTCCAGGCTAAAGTTCCAAATCTCCCGATTGTAATTTGATTTCTTTCGGCTCACAGAAAAGTCCCTCTGCTTGGGTTCCTGGCAGGGAGGGAGAGCGAGGCAGGGCAGCGGGGCTCGGCTGCCACCTCCTGGCGCCTGACCGCCTTCTTTGCTGGACACACACCAAGCCCCATCGAAAACAGAACATACCAAAAATACAAATAATAACCGGCACTGCCCTCCGGCTCCTCGGGTTGAATCCCTTCTAACTCCGCAGGAATAAAACAGACTTATCATGGAGAAGGGGAATGAGATAGGTTGCTGAGTTTCAGGGTGCTGAGCTTCACAAATTAATTTTTATGTATATGACTATGCACATGTTTATAGGTTTTAATAATATGGAAGCTTGTGACACAATACAGGAGCAGTCAACATCTTGCACACAGGAGCTACAAGGCTTTCAGAGTCAAATTTCATTTCTAAAAGGCCAGTCAAATAAAACACACGTCCTTAAAGGTGAGGTCAATGTGCCCCTCTGTTACAAAAGGGCTTCCATGAATGTTTCTCCTTCAGCTTTAGAAAAAATTCATATGCATTTGTTCCAGAGAAAAGCAGTGAAGAAATAAATATTATTAATTCTTTCTCAGTTTCTTTGTCCTCTTCCCTGCTTATGAGGAAAAGAGAAATTATTCCCATTTTGTCCTCTAAACACTAAATACATTCACTAAACACAGTATTTCAGCTTTCTTGGAACACTGCTTTATTCTTGATATATACTTTGAGAGTTTTGAAAGCATCATATGAAATCTCCAACTTGTATCTTCCAAAATATTATGGAAAGAGTAAGATAAAAATTTGTCATGTGAAAAAAATACAAAACCCTCATACATTGCCTTCTGTAATCTTGGGAATTTCAAAACTAGAAAACTGTGGTGTCAAAGTATTCTTGATTCATGGCCACAAAGCAAGCCTAGGAGAAATAATTCAAAAGAAATTAAGACATTTGGTTTGTATGCAGCAGGTGACTCTGAGGGTTGGGACTGCATGGACATGTGCATGAGGAAAGATTATGAGAAAAATCCATCAAATTAGTTTTCTCACATCAGCATTCATGAAAGACAGCACTTCATAAAACCTTTGCATCAACAAGTCACCATGACTCCTCAAGGACATTAAAAGAACAATGAACTTCCCAAAACAACAGGACAAAGGAAATTTTTTTTTGTTCAAAACAGTAACTCTTGGCCTTGATGTGCCATCACTCAGCTGAGACAATGAAACCATTAGGGGAGGCCCTATCACATCTTGAATCCACCCAGACATGCTGAACTCTCCTACCCATCATAGACAGAGGTCAGAAAGGCCAAGCCAAGAACTGTAAACTGACAATTTTCAGCAAGGAATGCACAGCGAAGCCAGCCGAAGCCTGGCCAGCATTGGTCTCTAATTCAAAATAAATCCTATCGGGAAAAAACCCCAACCTCATCCTCCATATGTGGATGTAAGCGTACAGAGGGGATTAACTGTTACTAAGAATAAGACCGACGTGCGCCATGACGACAGCTGGATAACAGGCACTAACAATTGCAACTCCCCCAGTGTGAACAGAGCAGTGGCTGAAACCAGAAAAATGTGTTTTCCTATGGATAAACCTGGGCTGATCTCCGGCCCCTTCTGCATACATATCCCTGAGCCCAGCACATGTGAATCAATCTGGTGTTTGGTATTAGAGATAAAGCTACAAATACAACATTGTGAAGAATATTTCCCTGTGGTTAAAATCTGCTTCTCCGAGGTGCTGTTCCCAGTGTGACCAGTGACTGTCTCATAATCTAGCATATTTGCCACAGTTGGGAGACTTTCTAAATGTCTTATGGAATTTTGGCAGCAAATCCCAATGAAAATACCAGCAACCTAGACAGACATTATTTTCTTCAGCTAGTTTGAAAAGTCATAGGAAGTGACAGAGCAAATGAAAAGTGCTGAGTAATGGGATATTCTGCAAGAAACCCCCCAACTATCCAGGGCATTCCATCTCCAGAAGAATATACACCCAAGTTTTCAGCCAGGGATTGTAAAAATGAAGCCTCTCACCGCTGGTACAGCTGCGATGGGGATGTGAACCGTGTAGTTGATTGCTGCTGCGATAGCACCCCCATGAGCCGGGCTCCACTGTGCAAGTGCCACGCCAGGATCTGTTAATGTGCTGGAGAATCTCTCACAGATAGATTCTGGCCTTGTTATCACTTTACATTTCCATTGCTGCAAGCTATGGGGACCCTTGTCTTGTTGGGCTTTCTGATCTGGACCACCACCAAATTCCTGCTCTTCCCTCTCCTCCAGCTGCAGTAACTGCACTGGCACTTCTCTGACTGCAGAGGACAGAAATAAATCCATCTTTGCACAAGCTTCTGCCCCTTACCTTGAAGCGGCTGTGCTGTGCTCCAGGCTGCTCTGACAGATTCACTACATTGCTACGAAGAGCAGAGAAAAATGTTGTCAGCCAAACAGAAAGGTGGAGAGATCTCTTTTTAGTTATTATTTTCCAGAAAGTTCTGGAGTCCGTTTCTCTTCAACACAAAGCAAAGGAAGAAAAAAGAAGTTAAAGTAACTCTGTAGCAGGCCGTGTATTGCATGGTGCAGCACCAGTTCAAAAAAGCTCTTTTGCTGCTGTTCATTGAATCCTAAAGCTATCCTTTTTTATCTAGTGCTACCAAACCCGTGAGCTATGAATATTATGTAAATTATATATGATGTTACACACTAGTGAAGTTTTACACTAGGTCAGCATCCACAGCCTTGTACAGACCATGCAGTCACACACAGCTTTATTTGTGCAAGAGATGGACCTGGCCCCTCTCTGTACCAGGAAAACTTGCTTTGAAGAGGGCTCTTCAGCCCATATAGACCATCAGACCATGCCCTAAAACCTCTCTGTTTCTGCTGTGAAAGACTGCAAGAGGCAGAGAGAGGTTTATAATGCCTACAAAGTACCCTTTGCAGACACAGAATTCAGCTTTTTAGATTAGGTGATTAAACAATTACATAAAAGCAACTGGTTTAAGACACATCTTCTTCATCACACCCACCCTCATTCTTATTTAAACCATATTGATTAAAAAAAAAAAAAGACATAAACCCCAACAGTGGGCATAAACACTACAGGCCTCCCATATAGCTCCCTCTCTCCCACAACCCTGTGCTGCTCTCCTACCCCATGCTCATCAGCTGAAAAATGTTTTTGCTATGTGGTGTAAAAGTAATTTCATTGATTGTAGTGAATACCTTTTTCAACACATGACTGTGCAAGGAATATCCCAGTTGTGAAAGCTCACCTGTTTTTCCTCTGAATGACTGTGTTTACCTGCCTTTACTACAGAAGTCCACCAAGGAGCAGGGTCAGTACTCCCCCTTTTCCTTCCTCAGCAGGTGAGCAGTAAGACATGTAAGGAAGGATTAATCTGGACAAGAAGCTTTGCAGTGCAGGAGTGCAGCGCGCTCTATTCCTCTTGGTCAGACCGGAGGTAAATCCTGTTCTTCCTCCCTCAAAGGGTATGCACCAGCTTTCAGGTTTTAATAACTTTCTTCAGCGCAGCCAGAAAATCGTTTCATGGAGACACTCTTCCAGCAAAGTACAGCCAGCTCTGGCAGCAAATACTGTTATTTAGCAGCACTCAGCAAATTCAACATTACATAAGACAAAAAGAACACGATATACCCTATCAGTTGTCATCCTCCTAACTGAGGCTTACTGAACAGCATTTCTGTCACAATATATTGATATATATATACATCCACAAGGTATATATAGATATATATATATACACACATGAATAACATTAACAAATAAGCTAAAATGTGTTAAATACTGCCTTACTATACAGGCAAGCAACCTATAATCACAAAAAATATGGTTTGGAATACAAATTGGAGCAGAATTCATCCCAAATATCACAGATACCTGAAAAGCCACTTAGTTTGCAATCTCTAAGATGCCACAGGGGCTTCCCTACCTTCAGTCAAAGTGTGGGTTGGGAAAGAGAAAGAACAGCACAGGATTAAATTTAAATCTCCTAAATTGAGCCAAGGACAGAATTATCCATGACGGAACTCAGCTAAGACAGACAATCCTCTCTGCTGCAGTCTTTTGTAATCATCTTTCCTTTCTCCCTTCTCTCAAAAATAGTATTAAAAATATAGGGAGAAGGTCTGTTTTTCACCTGAAGATGAAATATTTTCTGTTAAGTTCTCTAGAAGTGAATTGACACAACTTTTGGATGGAACACACAGTTACTACTGACTGCACAGCACAAGTGCAGTGCACTGGCAACCAAGGCTGTCTTTGCAGGTACTTGTGCCTAGAGCTGCTTCTGCCACACCACCTCATACTCTGCCTTCATGTGCCATTTCCAGCTTCAAGTGCCACAACCATGTCCGTTAGGAGCCACTTGTGTCTAAAAGAACACTCGTATGTTTTGTGCTGTTTGACAGGAACTGTGTCATTAGTTCTCCCACAACTATTTTTCTCCAGTGAAATGACCAATCTACAGAGCCAGATGAGCTGGATCATGTCTTTACACCACCCCCTGAAGCTGTCATTTGCTTGTGAGGGGGACAGCAGGAAAAACAATTCATGTAAATATATTTTAAAATAGAGTAAAATTATTGTATTTAGGTTTCATTTCTGGAAAGCATTTATCCACCAAGGATGAATTACAACTCCAGTACCAAGATTAAAAATAGTCCTTCAGTTTGCTTTGATAAATTATGGACTTTTTAATCTCAAAAATACTTAACAACATCTTTGAAGCCTGAAATAATTTTATGCATTCTAAAAGAAATGTCATCATCTGTTCAAACTACATCTGAGAAAACTCAGGTAGAGGTACCAGCTGCAACATGGAACATTTGCCTGCCAGTTGAACAAATGACTAAACAATTCCTCAACCATCTGCATTTTGACTCGGTCACACAAGGTTAAGTAATTTTTCAGTTATTTCAGTTTAATGTCTAAATCAATACCGGAGAATGCAGAAGCAATAAAAGCTTTAAATGCCACAGGTTTACCATTAAAAGGAGACTGGAAATGCTCCCAGCTTCAGTAGCTTTTGCTTTCATTCCTTTATGAAACTGTTTCATTATAATTGGTCAGCAGAGCCAAGTAGAGAGTTTAGGGCAAAATGTCTGTTCCAGGCTTAATGGTAACACAGACACAGCCAAGGCCAGGATTTCTTTACATGGGGCTTCTGTATTCAGCTTTTTTTGCAAAAAGGAAATTCTTTATCCCTTTGAATCCACACTGGCAGGTAGACATTTTTTGCCTAGTAAATGCTAGCAAGCATTGACTTTCTTCTTATAGGTAGAGCAACCAGAAAAATACTTCTGCAAGAATTGCTCCTTCATGCCACAAACCAGAAAAGGCTGAGGCGCTGCACTCCAGCTCCTGGCAGCCATGCAGATTTCAGCCAGACTGGCATGAGAACCACTTTGCTTACCCACAATGATTCTGACAGCAGGAATTTTGATGTGAGGTAGATTATCAAGAGCCATACTACCGATTGCAAATTTCTTATTAAAAACACCCAAAAGACAGCAGACTACCTTTCCACAGGGCACCTCATTTCAGTAAAAAGTATTTTCACTGAAATTTTCAGAATTGCGATTCATTCTTTTCCAGTGATGAGGTCTCCAGTCTCTCATTTTCACCCTTTAAGGAAGTATAATTACAGATCATTGCACTTTTTCATTCTTACTTATCTATGTAAATCCTACTTGGACTGGAAGTCAACCAGCATTGCATTAAGGGCATTTTTCTTGTATAGATACTCTCGAGACTGTTAAAAGAAGCAATTGGTGTAAAGGCTTTTATTCTTGTTCAAAAGACATTATCTGCAGAGTTGCTTTACAATTTCATACTTAAAATTGACTCAACTGAGACTCCAAAAACAGGTGCCATTTCGCAATTCATAATTTCCTGCAGCCTTCAAGTCTTCTAGACATTCTTGGTGTTAAATTGCCATGAAATTTTTCAGTACTTCAAATAGAAAATTGTTCTTCAGAACAATCCTAACTGTCAACTTAATAATGAACAGAGCAGGATCTAATTTGGATTTTATCGTCTAGGAATACTGACCAAAACTATGCAAAAAGAATATACACATGTACACTAACTACGACAACAGTTATGACTTTTAGGCTTTACAGTCCGGGAATATCAGTGGAAAAAGAAATAAAGCTCATTTTTGAGCAGGCATAGCACTTCTGAAGCATAGGGCAGTGCCCCCCATCTGCCTAAGAACATAGTGTGAATTCAGATATTCTCACAAGGAACAGGGTCACAAAACTTCACGTATTTCTGTAGCAAGCCCATTTTCTTGAGGCAGCTTGAGGGACTCAGCTTGAAAAATCAAGAGGTTATGGTTCCTCCCATCTAGCCAGTATCTGCATTCAAAATTTTCAAGATTCAAAATAGCTGGATTCAAGAAGACAGACTCCTCACTCACTTGTAATATCCATTCCAGCAGTTCAGAGACCTCACCACCTATTTGGGGTAACATCAGATCCCGTGCCACAAACATACCTGAAGGTAAAGGAAAACCATGCCAAAAATGTTATACTTTATGAATTATTTTAATGAACCAAATACGAAGTGACAAACACAGGTCAAGGAAAATAACACAAAACCAGCCCCACCAGCTGCTGACAGAAGGTAAAGATACAAGAATAGTTGAGGACAATTTGAGGGCAAACAAGAAAGCATAGTGAGAGATAATCATTCTTGCCAAGAATATCAACCAAATAACCGAATCACATAATAGTTTAAATTTCATGTCAAATAAGGTCTCTGGTTTGTTTCTTAACGCAGTGAGTCCACAGAACAATAGGGAATGGGCTATCCCTGAATTCGTGGCAACAGGTCCTATGGAGCATATTCCAGATTTCTCCAAATACTGGAGATAAAGGTGGTTAAAAAGAGAAGTAGAGAAAGTGAGGACCCTTTGTTACCCAGCCAGGTCTCAGAAATGGAATGTGTTTTCTAGACCCCAGAATCTTTGGCATAGGTTCCTTTTCAATGTCTGCGCGAGTGCTTTAATCCCATGACTGTGAAGGTTGCAGCAGTCAGTTTCTCATACACCAGAAACATAAGAGCAGCAGTAAGGACTGTCTGCAGGAGCTTTGCTTCAAGGCCTTTGTAAAGTCCCATTAATCCAAAACGCCTAAGGAGAAAAAAAACAAACAAAAAACCAAGTACGAATAGCTTTCTGTAAGTAAATCACTACAAAGAAGAATCAATAGCACAAGTTAATGACAACTGTAGGAACCTTAAACCCATTCTTGATCTCGAGCCAGCTATGTTTAGTAATATTTTAAAGAAAAAATTCTGCAGAAATGTAAGGTCTTTTGTGCAAGAAACCTGCTTCTTTTTGAGTTGAGAGGTGAAATGAATTAGTATCCATATGTATCCTTGATGCCACTTACTGTACAGACATTTAGGAGAATTTGGGTTTGTGGACTTACTCTACAATATATTACAAAAACCAGGTTGACTCAAATGTCAGGTTTAAGGGAGGCGAAAGGAAACAAAATCCAGATCCAGCAATATTTTCAAAATATTAGTAATACTCAAGTCTTCTATATAGGAGAAATAAAATGAGAAAGCTCACCTCACTCTCTGTTGAAGAAGGTAGAGAACATTTCTAAGACTGCCCAGTGTTCGGTTCTCTGGGTTCAACCTGTGGCGTCCAAACTGAAAAAAACGAAGAGTATTTTGCTGTACTATTTCCCCACTGTGCTTGGCAGAAAACACTATACATGCATGAAATCTGGAGAGCCTACCCTAAACCTCTTTAACCATTTTCCACATTATATGGCCATCAGCAGAGAACTGAGGCCAAAGCTCACACTGAGAGCATTAAAACTGTACATACTACTGTAATTTGTTTTGGTTTTAAGATGGATTCTAACAAAAGCCACATTTCCTCTCTTTCAGTTGCTCTGGAGGAAGCAGTTTTCAAGATCTCAAAAGCATAATTTGCAGAGTCTTAGTAGGAATAGGACACTCAAAGCAAGTTCTTTCTGGCTTTCTCAGCTTTCACTTCACAAAGATTCAGACCCTCACACATCTGCAAATCATTACTACACTGAGATTGCATAGTTGAACACAAAATTTATCTGTCCAGCAATGGTCTTGGAGCAAACACTTATGTGTGAACTGCTGCGGAAGAACTCAAAATTGTTTGATCCACCTACCTGGCCTAAATAATATTTCTCTTTCACTCACTGCACTTGCTTATCCCCAAGATGGTTTTCAGTAGGCATGATAGCTGCTGCTGCAGTTTTATGCCTTGAGAGTTGAACTAGCAATTTCAGCAACTCCTTTTCTAACATTCATTGATACTTTCATCTAATACAGGTCAACAGTACTGTCAGCAAGCTGTAACTATGAATTATTAATACACAAGAGTTAGCACACTTGTATTTGTAACAGCACAGCCTAATAGCTTTTGAAGCCTGTATTAAGCTTCTGTGCTAAGAAAGGTGAACTTGAGCAACTGCATGGTGGATGAGTTTCTTCCCAGAACATGCTCAGGCAACTGCTGCTTCTTAGGTGTACAAAATTACCATTGACAGTAGGTAAAGTATGCCAGCTGATTTAGGCAGTTCAAAAATTTTAAGAAAATGCTAGGATGATACAGGTTCCTCTACTAAGTGCCCTAATAATTTGGATGGAAACAGCAGTAACAGAATGCTAGTGGAAATCTCCCATTATTAGGTAAATACATGCTCAAAATCCACAATCTTCTCATCAGCAACTACCCATTTCATACTGATCAATCAGTGTTAAGAATTACTGTCAGACTCAGACACACCCCCAAAAAATTGCTAACTAGGTTCCAAGTTACAGTGTCAGTCACTGCCCAGATTACTCATAGGCTTCCACACTACACCACAATTAGGTGCTTCATTCTCCTCTTTTCTCCACCACTGGACAATTTTTGTACTACAAACAAAGGTTCACCATGAGAGAAAGAAACCATTAATTTTCCACTAGGATGTTAAAACTTCAGTGTTTACAGCAGAAGATTTCCCAAAGGGACTGTGACAGAGAAGAGACTTTAGTTTTAAAGAGAACTTTTTCATCTGGGATCACTGAGAACATTAATGGTATTGCTGTATCTCCAGAGGCAAATTTAATTCATCTGCACTTTAGTGATACATAGGCTAAAGAAAAGTTTCACTGCATAATGAGTAACACCAGTGTCACATAGTTTTAATGACTCAAAAGGAGAGAGACATACCAAATGGTAATGCTGGAAGCTGCTACTACTGTCAATTACACAGGATAACTGTTCGTTACATGACAGCAAGAAGAGAGCTGTGCCAAAGCATAGAAAGTGAAGGTGTAGAGACTTTATTACAAAGAACCCTAATAACTTTCAAAAAAGAGTAAGTTTCTAAAAGTTTAAGGTTAATTAAAAAAAAAAAAAGTCCTGTACTACTACTTTGATGACAGAACTTAGTTATGATGTGTAAGTTACACGAATTATTTTGAGCTTACATTAGTGTGTAAATCTGCTAAAATTGTTTCCAAAAAACCCCTGCAACTATATATATTTTTTTCATGCAGAATATTAGTTCTGAAAATACTGAGCCTTTACACATAATGGATTTTTTTAACATCACTTAGTGTGAGTGACAAAAACTTCACCAACTAGAACAATGCCAACTTTATATTTGAAAACACATCACAAAGTAGAGCAAGTCTGAACTGGACAGCACAGATGTCACAGACACACATTTCTGCTGTCCTTGACAGACGTGTTCAGGGCTCCTGGTTATTCTTTCATAGAGCAAAGAGACAGAAGTCACCCCTAGTGACTGCAGAACTAGAGACAGGGTCCTCGTGTTTCCCACCATCACAGGGAGAGGATGGACTGGCACTTTTTTTTTCTTACATTGTCATCAAGAGACAGAAGAATTTTGTTCAAAAAGCTAAAAGGAGGCAGAAAACATGAAGCCACAAGACGGTAACCACTTCTCTAGGAACCATGGAAAGGAACAAGGGCTGAAACTGTTCTGTGGATGCAGCCCCATGAAACCTGCACTGCTGTGCAGTGCTCAGGCTAAAACAGAGCACTCCAACTTTCCTTCACACCAGGAGAAACTGCATCACAAATTAAAAACAGACTGATGTTGCAACTTATCCAAACAGAGCTATTTTTGCTTAAATGTTTTCCTGTATCTGCCACTCCAGTAACAGAAGTCTGTGTTATTAGTTTAGCTACTGAGATGCATCCAGGCTGTTAAAACAGGGTAAGGCATTGAAAGAAAGCACTAGCTCAGCTGATCCAAAATTATGAAAACTTCAGAAAAGATGACTGCTGAAGAAATTACAAAGTAAGCATATTCAAGTCCTCTTGCTTTGAAATACAGCATCCTAACTATCTTTTTACGTGCTACAAAAAAAAAAAAAAAAAAATCAAAATACATTTATTCCACTCTAATTAGAGAGTTACAAATAATTACAAAATTTGCTTGAAAATTACTTTTTCCAGATGAACAATTAACAAGAAAATTCCCTTATTAGAGAAGTCTGAAAAGTGATACCCTTAGCATGGAAGGCTTGCTTTCAGTAATTCAATTAATTCTCCAAATTTGTCCAAGTTTTAGAACACACACAATGGCTTTACCATACAGGCAAGTTAAGGCTTCTCCTTACTTAGGAAAATATCTTTCATGTGGAAACACTTATTAATATTTAACTGTTACAAAAACAGAGTTTAAAGCACAGAAATTACAGTACAATATGCTTATGCACGGCCAGGTCTCCTCCTTCCCTCCTACCCCCGACTTTTGTCTTGTGTCAATATTTCAACAATATTGGTACACACTGAAGGCAGCAGCATTATCCAGCATACATACAAATTGCAAGTAAGAATAAATGCAAGTGTTTCCATTACCACTACAATTAGCCTACATGGCCAGGCAAGTGGTTAAAGATATTATTTATGACGGAGCTCAGCTTCCCCTGAGGAATCACATTCTGGACACTGACAAGGTCAGACCATCATCTGAACAACAAAGCCTATGAATAGAACTTTTTTTTTTGTTACCATAGGTCATCTGGAAACAGACTGGTTTTAGAAGATTTAATTTTAACTTTCCACTTGACACACTTTCCATTTATATCCAAGAAGTAAATGTACATTTTTGTAGTGTCTAAAAGCAGGACAATGCATCAGCTTCTGTGAGGCACTGCACCAATACAATACTCTGGCAATCCTACCAGCTGCTTGAAACAAATGTGCACCAGCATACCAAGTTCAATCAAAACCAAAGAGGAGAGACATTCTACTCAGTGACCTGCATTGGGAAAAATGCCTCCCAAAACAATGGGTCCATTAACACAAATAAAAACAAGCCATGTGAACCAGGCTTGCATGATACAGACCAAGTTGGAGGCAGAGTGACCCTGAAATGAAATTATTACTTACCCGCAGAATTGACTGTACTGTCTGCAGAGGATAAGTGAGGGTGGTGGCAAATGCTTTGGCTATTGCACCAATGACAAAAGCATCCAAAGATGTGAGCTGTTCAATAGATAAAGAATAGATTTATTCCCACATACTACCAAAACAGCCAATTACCCATTTATATTCAGGGATTCTGTACTGCTACCAGATTATCTGAGGATCTTTGGCATAAAGATTTCATTAAATTCTCATTTTAAAGAGTTAGTTATAGCTCAATTAACTTACTTTTCCACAACTGAAGTTTGTTTGTAACTTCTACCTGGTTTTGCATTTCTCAATATAACTAGACTACTAAAACATGGATAATATAAGGCCATACAACTGGATCACTTTAAAGCACCAAGAGTAGACAAAAGATAAGGAAGTATCATTTAAACACACCATCAATCAATAAGCATTTCAGTTTCTGCAACAGTGAAACTAACAAGTCACATGCACATGGTGCTTGTGAAAAGGTGACAGCACAAGATTCCTTGAGCATCATTCTGTATTCCTGAGACATAATCACTACGCTCCCAGGCAGAATTTCAGTCTCAATGCCGTAGGCTAAAAATCTCATCCCCTATGAGTTAAGAACCCCTGCTGAAGCCCATCCTCAGCACCAAAGCTCACACTGCTCCAGGATGCACCAAATACGTTGTTACAGCCTATGCCAATTACAGCACATCTCAGTCTAACAGTGTGTTTCATCACTGAACATAAGTAGGTGCCCATATCAAAACATGCTCAAAATATATTCTAAAATATACTGATTGCAATCAAAAATATGCTCATGCATGCACATCTTTAAAAAGGTCAACCTGATATATTTAAGACAACCAGCAAAAGACCAAATAGGAAGAAAAATGTCATCCAAAATTAAAATGACCATTCCTAGGTGAAAAAAAAGTATTTCCCCTCTTCACTGATCATGGCTAAAAAAATGCCCTAATTTAAGGTAGAACTAAGTAATTTAAAAGAAACACAAGAAATAAATATATAAATAAATATGTTATTAGCCAACAGGAAAATAACAACGCAGATGGAAGCTAAGCTCATCATTCAAAAAACGTATTGTGCATAATGTAACTGAGTAGATCCTTCAGGCACAAATGGAGAGCTACAGCTGCAGTATTAACTAAAGACTGTAAAAAACCCAAGCCTCACTGATGATGCAAGGTCTCATGTAAAAATAATCCCACTACATCTTGGGAAAAAACAAGATGGCTTGGTAACATACTGGTATGACCTAATGTTCTAAAATCACAAATTAACAGCAAAGCACCACATCTTAAAAGATATGTTATGACATTATCTGAAAATGTAACACAAATGCTTTTCACTTTGCTGGAACATAAAAGGAATGTGAGTTCAGCTGAGATGCTATATCTGACATAGACAAAAAAAAAGAATAAGGAAAAAGAAGAGGACTATAAAGCAGGGACAGAAAAGTGATTATACTTCTATTCAGAGAATCAGGAAGGCATGGTTGTAATGCTATGTTTAATTCTAATGTCCATCCTTGGTAAAATTATATTGAAAAATTGAGGTCTTCAAGAAAAAAAAAGTTATTATTTACTGCAAAAAGGGTTAAAAGCAGACTTCAAAACAGTCAGTATGTAAATACTTATGAAAGACATATTAGAATTGAAATCTCTACTTTAAACCAAGACCCGCAAACATATGCAAACAAATGCAGACAGGAGGTGCAGTTTTACTTTTACAGGTAGACGAATTCTTTACAGGAATCCCTTCCCTAGGGACATGAAAGATTCCCATCTCATTTCCTGATGCCGGACCCTTTTTAGATGCACTAATTCAAAACACCCCCTGCAAATACAAGAACCAAGACCAAATCTACATTCTGAATTTGTTCGAGTGATGCATATCAAAGAACCTGTCTTATAACAGAGCATGTTCATCATCTGGCCTCAAAACATACTCACTTGCAGCTGCTTTTTCAAAAGCTTTCGTTTAAAGCCTTCATAAAACATGAACTGTATGGCAGGATTGAAGACCAGCAGCAAGGAGGGGAAAGTACCATTCCACAGAGCTAAGACTCCTTCATCTCGTATTATCTGATGAAAGGCATCTGAGACAAAAGGTGGGGGAAAATATCATTAACACTTTGAGTACAAAACTCTGAATATAAAAGATATGAGAAGTTACTCTTGAAGCCTAATACTCAAAGTGTATGAAGATCCACTGCAGTCTTTTACTGCAAGCATTTTTATCTTCCATTTCAATCCAGAAGTTAACAGAAAGGTACTGACAAAGGAGGTTCTTGCTCGCAGCACCATTAACATAAAAAAACTTATCATCTGCACAGGCAGCCCCCTCTTTTTTCAGTGTGGCATCCACATTAAGGTCTTCCAAACCTTCTTCAAAATTACAGTAATATTTATTTGGTTGCTTGGTTTTAAAAGGAAGACAGCCTGAACACGTGAGTGATTAAGAGATAAAGGTGAGTGAAGTTTAATTTTCAGATTGTCTGTCCCAACTCAGACTACCAGCTACCACTTCATGGGGCTCACTACTGCTCCATTATCTGTATGATAAAATATCTGCCCTTGCAAAAAGTATTTTAGTTACAGGAGTGCACACTGCAAACTTCTACTTACCATCACAAATAGCCAAGTCCAGTTTCCTGTAAAACTCAACGACTGCAAAGTTACAGTAAATCTCTGTAATCACCACAGAGATTACAGGGTGAAATCAGTGATATGAACAAAAGTCTTCAAAGTCCTTGATATATTTTATTTCACTAACTTCTCTTTGGTTGAAGACAACAACAGGTGCTTACCTATTATGCCTCTGTAATTGGTTGGTACAATGTCTTCATTTCTGAATTTTGCTCCCTGCAGCTTCAGGCGTGTGTTCACTACCCAGAGAGGGGTGGTCAAGAGTACATTCACCACTCCTAATGCAAAACACAGCACAAAGAAAATCAGCAAGAAACAGAAGATTTCAAATGTTTTCTTATCCCCTTTCCCCCCGATTCACATACTACTGAAATTTCTGGTAGGAAGAAGAAAAAAAAAAAAAAATCAACACAACGTATGGGGAAAGTAAATGATAATTTGTACCAATTCCTGCAGCCTGTGTTCCAAAATATATTTACATGGAATTTTACCACAGACATACAGCCAAACTTAAGAATTTCCTTTTACTTCCACCATCTATTCAGCCAGTCATTATACCTACACTGAAAGTATAAGAAACCACCAACTCCCTCCCCACCCCCCAAAAAAACCCAGACCCAGAGGTCTTTTTTACAGGTGTTTGTTTGGGGTTTTTTTAATCAGCTTGTTTCTATGCATTCACATGAGCAATAGTCCCTGAAGAATATTACTGGCAAACACAAGGCCCACAGGGGCAACTTTACACACTGGATTTGCTACAAAAGTCACTAATGTTATCATCCCTTCAAAGAAGGCACTGCAGCATCCACATAAGAGGCTGGAATTAAAAAGAACATATGGTCCCATTGGACCTGCATATATCTAGGAACTTCCTGTCACTTTCAGGTGACAACCTAAAATCAAGTCTGAAAACTGACACCCAAATGCTTACATTAAAATTTCTTACTTACCATAATGGAAATTATTTCAAAATTGGCATATATCTTTTCCATTGAAAAAAACCCCAACCATCACCTCTCCCTGCCACTCGTCTTCAGCATCTTAGTGATGATGCTTAGATACCTGGTAAGCACCACACCAGACACAAATATCACACTAAGCCACAAGAGCACTGTGCTTTGTGCCAGAATTCGCAACAGGAATGGTCCATGCATCTCCCTAGGAGGTGGGGAGGACACAGAGGAGCAATCAGAAAGAAGCAGGTCTGCATACAATGGGAGATGTGAGCACTCAGTGTGACCTCCAGAGGACTTCAGAAAGAAAATCATTCGATAGAATATACCAAAAATACACTCTTAACAAAATGGAGATTTTTAAGTATTACCTGCAACAACTCCAAGAACCAAGTCTTTTCCAGTGGTTGAATGCTGACCTTTGACCCAGAGGGCTTTAAGACTATTAAATGTATAAAAATAAACAAAATTGGAGCAGCAAAGGCTGGAGATAACAGGGAACCATCCTCGATATGGTGCCAACCTAATGGAGAGCAAAAAGTCACAGTAAGAATCAGCAAAGTATTTGTGCGATCTGACTGATTTTATGTGTTGGTGGAGGATCCCTGAGATACAACACTGTACTCTACAGTGCTAACCAGATATGTCTTTATCAGCAAGGGCAACAAACCATACATAACTCCTGAGTAAGGAAAAAATTATCTGGATTCTCACACAAAATTTAAAAATCGAAGACTAGTTACTGAAATTCATGTACTCCACCTAGGAGAATTTTGCAAAGGATGCAACCTGGAGCAAAAGATACACAGGTGGGAAGAATTTCTAACAAATGCCTTACAGTAAAATCTAGGGCAAATCGGTCAGGTAAGTGAGAAAAAGACATTACCCAGTTAAATTTAACTAGATTAATCACAGATGAAAAACTGAATATCATCTAAATCTGTCTTGATTTAGGAATGATTTCATAACAGCTGACAAAAAAGCTCCCTTCTCTGACAGGCCTGATGATCCTGTAAAACAGGGACACCTCAATAGCTTGTCCTACACTCCCAGCACATTCTACAACACATCCAAAAAAAGATAATTATACACACCTTCACTGGAGTTGCACAGAACAGGTAGAGAGTTAGTATGTTAAAAGCATAAAAAAATCACCCCAACAGCAGTAACTACGGAGGCTCTTTAGTATTCATTAAAATACTGGGAGTACATAGAATTTAAGAATCTCCAATAAGACTGTAAAAGATGCAAGGCTGGTAAACACAGCATCTGACTTTTCTTAAAATGTAAATGCTATTTTTTCATCTCAAATCCATTGAGTGCTTCTCTCTCCTGTGTAGCTGGGAAGGGAGCTCAATAACCCCTATTATTAAGACTGCTTCTGAAGTTACAGCCTTAGCTAACCATGCAGTTACAATTACAAATTAATTGACTATGCAGTTATTCACAAGTCACATTAAAACAATTCTTACATTACCTATCTCTTCTGTGCTGGAAAAGAAAGGGAGAAACATCCTCTAGGGATCAAATCCTCTAACTGAGAGAGTTAGTTTAGGCTTGCTGGATTTACTAAGAACAACTTCTGATGATTTTCAAATGAAACACCTTGTAGTACAAAACATGAAACTAAAACAAAACCCATGACAACTTAAGTTGTCAGTAGTAGCACCAATGATTTACTGCAATCTTGAGAAAAACCTGGTGTACACCAGTGAACACCTTTCAGATCACCTAGAAAAGGATGGAAGTGCACGGAAGAAAGCAAAGCTGTTTGATAAACTTCTGCAGGAAGTCCTTTAGCTCAGCCTATCTGCTTTACCTAGACGAGAGAAGTAGTCTCACAAAAGTATGGTAATGAGACAAGACTCTACAAGCTAATGTGAACAAAATGTTTATAATCCCATATCACATTTCAGATTTGTTGTTGTTTGGGCTTTTTTTGTTACTTCAGACACGTCTCTAAATTAGTACCATTGCTTCGCCAGGCCTTCCCAATAACTTTGGAAGAAGCAATGTTCCTCTCTTGCCAGAGCTACTGATTTTTCTGTTTCACAAGAAAAGCAGGATGACCACTTTTGCAGTCTTTCCACTTCAGTTGACTTCAATTAAAAAAAAAAAAAAGAAAGAAAAAAGTAAAAAAGAAAAATTAAGACGTTTACTTGCCACCCTCACATGACAGAGGTCATGAGGGAATATGAACAAAAGAGATCAGCTGGCAGAGAACTCCTCACGTGTACAAGGGCCCAAGTTCAAAGGTGACACAGCATTATGGGCCAAGTTAAACTTTTGTCAGCTTTAATGTCCTGGAAGCTCTAGTCTACTTAGGAGTTCCAGGGATTCAGTTAGGAAAATACTTCTAACAAGGACAGGCATACAGCTGTTTTTCCCAGCCAGCTCAGCTCAGACTATGACAAATACTAAAGCACAGCACTGCTGAAAGTTAACTGCTTTTAGACAGATGTTGAATCCCACCAGCATGAAGTGTCATGTGTTGTTTACTCCTACATGCGTGAGAGAAGAAAAAAAACCTTCCAACTGGGAAACATGTCTCAATTCTCCTCTTGAAAGTGGCTCACTTGCCCAGGAGTTTCATCTTAGTTATGAGAAACTGACACACCCAAGAATCCAGGGAGACAAAGCTGGTTGATCAGGTATATAAAGGTTTGCATTTCTGAGGAGGCACATCTACCTCACTAATGAAGGCACAGTTACATCACTGAATAGATCAATTGCATAAGGTGCTCAAGAAAGTTAATCCTAGTTCGCTAAAGATGAACACATAGGATTATGCAAGCCATATCACACTTGTGTGGAGACATTTGTTAGGAATAAAAATCTGTCCACACAGATAGAGGCTAAGTGTTCCACTTCAAAAGCATATTCAAATAAGTTTCAGAGCTTGTCTACAAGCAGACAAACAGAAAATTAGTATCTACTCACAGGCCTTCTTCTTTGATTATTTCCAAAAGGACTGCTGGTGTTGTCTTTGACTTCCGCTTCTCATCAACTGGAAAACAGAAGAACCAAACTTTTACATTATTCAAATTTTTAGTACTCTTTTTCAAGTCCCTGCAATTCTGAATACACCCTACAAGCTCATGTTTCTTCTTCCTCATAAAGGATAGAAATTCCCTATTTCTCCTTATTTTCATTTGCTAGGTAAGAAAGACTACATCTTTTTATTATTCTTCCCCAGACTGGCAGGTTCCATTGTGCTCCAGAGTATCTGTAATTACCAGTTCCTAATGGTTGTGACATGAACTGAAGGTAGGTTCCCCTTAGATAGAGGGCTAGAATTGGGCCTGCCTAATTGCTCTCAAAATGATTCCCTCGACACCAGACTAGCACCAGTAGCAGAGCAATCTCCTACAGTTCATCTGCAAACAGCTAAGCCTTAGCAAAACAGTCTCTTCCTGCACTGAAATCTGTTCATTTCTCAACCACATACTTCTGATGACCTGGCTGGTGATCTCCCTCCAGTTCTTAACAGAGCTTTAGTCATAGCTCTAAAATGCTTGGTGATTCTGTGACTTTTGATTAGAAGATAGAGTTTTAGAACAACACAGTTTATACCCAGATGCATTTTTGTAAATATTGGATATTCCTAATCCCAGTTCTAACCCTGACTTTTTCCTTTAAACCATCCTCAGGAATAATTCTAGACTTGTTTTTCATGCTATCGCCCCTGCGTTTTGAAGTGTTCTCAGCAGCCAAAAACAACAACACACAAATATAATCCTGTGCAATCTCACATCTTTGTTTTTCTCTTTGGTCTTAGATAATCATTTAAAAGCCATGTCTGTCCACAGATCACACAGCCTTTCCAGCTAATTAAAAGGTTGCCCAACTTTCAAAAGGAAGAATTACCTTCAACTGGAAAAATGGTGTTAGTGTTAGACAGGTAAGACTCTTGTTCATGTAGAACACTCCCCCTACAACCACCCAGGCCAAGATGAACAGAAACGCCATTGTACAAAGAAACTAGATTTTGACACTTACCCTGAAGTCTAAGCCTAGCTGTATCCAAAGGAAAAAATACAGTCATTGCAGTCATACTGCCCTGAAAAACAAAATAAACTGGCTATATAGTGTATCAGTTGCTTTTACAGTGCCTGCTAGACTCTTTGTAACCCTTCACTTCTCACTCAAAAATCAGTCTGCTGAGCAAGTTTAAAAAGGGGATAAACTCCATACATAACATATTTTTTTGGTCTCATACTTACAAATGAGGAGGATTTTTTTCTCTTGCATTAGATCAAGCTAAAATTAAAACCATTAAAAGCTTTTTGCCAAAGGAGAAAGTTTTTGAAGCCTGAGAGTTGATCTAGTGGGCATCAGAAAACAAACATACTGCACTTTCTCTGCCTCCCATTAGCCTCAAAAAGGCCCCGGCTTGCTTTTCCATGCACCAAGTGGCTGCTAAAGCTGTGGCACCTCTTCCATTAGCAGCCGTGCAAACTGTTTAAATGGTGGGAAGGTCTGGGACACAGCAAGTCACTCAATGCTGTGTTAAAGTGCACAGTGTGACTTGAGCTCTTCTAGAGCTGTCTTACACCATACATTTAAGTGAGCTTTGCCTCTGGAAATACTCCAGCTCCAGAGCTTCCTGCTTGGACCTATCTCTACAACCAGCAACAGACGATTATTTTTCTGGTGGTGTTTCCACACTAAAACAACTCTCGGTTTAAGTCCTAACCAGACTTAAGTTTCTCCAGTTTTCACAACACCAAGTAGCAGACAACAGGAAAGGCCTGGCCATAATTACCTGGTTATTTTAACCCTTTTAGTTTGGGCTCTTGCCAAAACGGTTGGTTCCGCTCTCCCACGTGCTTGTGCTGTGTCTGCTCATTCTCAGTACCTACCACGTACCCAGCTGGATAGCAAGTGGATTAATGAACCCATCTGACTGAAAATTTATAAAAATTATATCTCAGTTAGAAGGTCAGCGCCAGCACAAAAAAGTGCCAGAAAGATCCATAACACTCCTCCTAATGAGAGCTGCATTACCGCAGTTTTGAAGACAGCCTCAAAACGCAGTTACACCTACGCATGGAACACGACTGCACAGTCACTACAACTTCCAGCCTTTCCCTGCTCCCATCCTCCTAAAGTGAGATTTATCCTGGATCCTACTCTCAATGCAATGCACCACACAACAGCAACACACACACACTTGCACTCAAAATTAGAAAATGGAAATGAGGAAATAGTCTGGCCAACATCACACAGGACACAATGGATTTGTGGACACAAGACACAGAATAGTCTATTTCAGCTGGAAAGGACCTCAATGATCACCCAGTCCTGCTGCCCCCATCTTCACCCCGTTTCAGGGCTGACCAAAAGCTAAAGCACGTTGTTAAGTGCATTTTCCAAATGCCACTTAAACACTGTCAGGTATGGGGCATTGACCACCTCTCTAAGGACCTGTTCCAGTGTTTGACTGTCAAACTGGCTTAAAATTTATAGTTCAAGAGAACATCATCAGATAACTAAGCTGACCTAACAGATCATTGCACATAAAAAACAATTTGTACCCTCTCCCCTTCTTTTGCTAAATTGGGAGAAACAGAAAAGCCAAGTTACTTTTCTCCTGGGTTTACAAATGGAACAACTCAACTATATGATGAGGAGGCTGCCAAAAGCATCATATGGGGGAGACAGGATTTCACAGCTAGAAGGAAAAGAGGGATGAGCAGGACCAGTCCTTTCCCAACAACAAAAGCCCTCGAGACAGACTCAGATTCCTTGTTAAACTGCACTTGAGACCAGAACTACTGACTGCAGGAAAAGATGCTGCCAAGTATTATCCTGTGCTGCTGGAAGGGTGAGGCCTCGCTGTCAGCCTTCCCAGCACCTCCCTGTCAGCACTGGATCTCGCTAGTTTGCCAAGTCACATTACCACTGAATAATCACAGGGACAGGTACAGACTGGTTCATGTAATCCCAGGCTCTTGGTCAACTGTATTTGCACCCCTGTCTCCTCCAATCTGGCGGCATAACTTTTTGGGCACCTACACGATGATGTAGACACAGAAACTAATCTGGCTGAAAACCAACATTTTCCACTGGGCTACTTCTTCAGCCACATCAGTTCACTGACCAGTCACAGCACCAGATAAACAACTGTAGCCAAGAGGTGGCCAGAACAATGGCCTGAGGTGACTGCTGCCAAGAAGATGCATGCAGGACCACAGCCTGAAGCTTGGCTTTATAAAAAACAGTAATAACAAAAAATTTAAAACATATAGAAGAATTTAAATACTATTTTTCAGCCACCATTCAGCCAACAAAGCAGCCTGACTGCTCTATAATGCTCCCATAAAATTCTCATCCCTATAGCTTTTGCAACAGGAAGATTATATTTTAGCAACATGCAGAGTTAAAGAATATTTATGTAATTCAATTAAAGTTCACAGGAAATCAAGCACTGGGGGTTTTTTCACAGTTCACAAAACTATTCCTTCATCTCAAATTTGACTAGGTTGCCTAGAAGTTATATAAACTTTCATTATATTAGAATACAAACAAAAGTTATCATGTTGTGGTCTGACGTGTTTCTGATGCATTGGCTCAACATAGTTCTGAGTTTATGGCTGGATTTATAAGATTGGTTCACACCACAAACTTTTTTCAGGGGCACAACCTGATTACAGCGATCTGTATTTGAAATTAGAAGCTAACAGCAAGGTCTAGAAAGTATCACTGACTTCTGTAGAAGCCAGCAAAAGGAAAACGGGTAGTATTTCAATAGTGAGATCATTTGAGAGAGTTCCACTTTTTGAAAGCAGAAACAAAATCCCCACTGCCTTTGATGTTTAAATAAGCAGACTGAAAACAATTTAAAGAGCGGACAAAAATCTTGTGTTTATAACAAAACCAAAACATCCCTTAGTCTTATTTTTTCCTTTCAGAATCAGCCTTTATAACAGAATCACTGAATTATCAGGGTTGGAAGGGACCTCTGGAGATCACCCAGTCCACCCCACCTGCCAGAGCAGGTGACATAGGAATGCATCCAGGTGAGTTTTGAATATCCCCAGAGAGGGAGACTCCACGACCTCCCGAGCAGCCTGTTCCAGTGTTTATCGTTCAATGACATTTAGCGACTTTCATCCTATAGCAGACATGAGGAGCTCTTTCTATCCATCAGTATGCCCAACCCAACATGCTACATGCACTAAAATTCTTAATCTGTGGGAAGCAGAAGGCTTATTTGCTATTTTAGAGCTAGCACTCTGAAAAGAAAAATTCAAGGGCTGGGCATACTAGGAAATTTACATAAATTAAATGCGACTTTTTAATTTATAAGCGTCAAATGAAAAATTCAATTCAGTAACCGACACAAACCTCCTCCGGCTGCACTGCGCTCGCTTTACACTTTGATTGACACCTATGCGCTGCCTCGCCCTTCGCAACTCCTAAGCACTCATGAGGCCGTGGCAGGAGGGCGATGCTTGGTACAGCTCTCGGATTACACAGCTGAGGTGCTGCCTCTCTACCTGGGAGGCTTAGATTTTCACCGCTGAAGTGATGCCCAGCTCCAGACGCGTCAGCCCGGCTTTCTGAGGGGCAGCTGGGCTCAGAGGGGGCTCCGGCTGATCAGGCCCAGCGCCGGCCTCCAGCCTCACCAAACCCCGCGCCGGTTCCCCGGCCCGCCCCGGCCGAACAAAGGCTGCCCGCTCCCCGCTCCCCCCGCCCGGCCCTCGGCCTCCCGTCCGGCGCTGGCCCGCTCGCTCACCACGGCCCCGGACACGGCGTGCACCAGGCTCTCGTAGGAAGCGACGGACGACATCGCGGCGGCTCTCGGGGGCTGTGGCGGCTGCTGCTCCGCCCGGCCCGGCGGCCCCGTGGCCCCGGCCAGCTCTGGGCTGCCGCGCGCCGCCCCCGTGCCCGCCATGGCGCCCGCCCTGTCACGTGCGCCGGCGGCCCCGCCCCGCCCCGCGCGGGCCCCGGGGCCGGAGGGAACCGGCGGAGGAGGCGGAGGCGCTTGGGATGGTTTGTGGGGCTTTTCGGAAAAATACAGCATTAGGGTACCCGGGAAATGCGTTCTTGTTCCTTCCTCTGTAACTACAATAGCGCCTTTTCTCTCCACCAGCAGCTTCGCTTCTCTTTGAGAAAAGGCCGCCGAGAGGGGACCTGATCAGTGGCTGTCAGCATCTGAAGGGAGGGCGGTAAGAGGCTGGAGCCAGGCTCTTCGCGGTCGTGCCAAGCAATAGAACAAGAGGCAAAGGGCAGAAACTGAGGCACAGGGAGTTCCACCTGAACATGAGGAAGAACTTCTTTACTGTGCAGTGACCACACACTGGAACAGACTGCCCAGAGAGGTTGTGGAGTCTCCCTCACTGGAGATGTTCAAGAACCCTCTGGACACAATCCTGTGCCATATTTAATGGCAACAGTGCTGTTATTTCTTTTTTTTTTTAAGTAATTTCACTTGGGAATCACAGAACAGTCTGAGTTGAAAAGGACACAGAAGCATCATCATATGCTCAGGGATGAGCCTGTTCAAACAGGGAGGCTGGAGCAGATGACCCACTGTGATCCCTTTTCAACATGACCCATTTTGTGATTCTGTGATTCTCTTTCCCAAACATTTAATACAAGCATTTAATTACAAAGAAGAAGGAGTACTAAACTTCACATTCTGATTCTGCTTTTTGCTAACTACAGTTCCTTTTGCCTACCTGAAGTCTGGTATCTTCAAAGCAACACTTTTCAAGACAATAATCTTTTCTTATTCCATGTGGGCCAATTGAGTCTGATGCATTTTCAAGCATCAGGGGATGTTTAGCCGGAGAAAAGGAAGCTCAGGGGGGACCTTATTGCCCTCTACACATTAAAGGAGGTTGTAGCAAGGTGGGGGTCGGCCTCTTCTCCCACATAACAAGCTATAGGAAAAAACAGCCTCAAGTTGCACCAGAGTAAGTTTATATTGGATATTAAGAAAAAACTCTTTAATGAAGGGGTTTCCCAGCACTAGAACAGGCTGTCCAGGGAAGTGGTTGAGTCACTATCCCTGGAGGTATTTACAACACATGTAGATTTTGCACTTGGGGACATGGTTTAGTGGTGGATGTGGCAGTGCTGGGTTTGTGGTTGGGCTCAGTCTTAGAGGTCTTTTCCAAACTAAACAATTCTACTATTCTATTTTGTTTACTCCTTTTCCCAGTCTGTAAGCCCTTGCTCCTTCTTTACCATCACGCTGAGAGCCTGCAGCCAAAGCACACCACTACAAACAGAACATCTCCTGGCTTGTCACACCCTTTGGTAGCTGAGGATGGAATGAGAAGCCCCAGCAAGACAGGACTAAGACACAGGCAGCTAGCCAAAGCACAGGGGAGCCATGGCTCACTGCAGTTAGGGCACACAGAGACAAGGCTATCAAACACACAGTTTGGGAAAATATCAATAATCCTGTAGCCTCCTCTTGAACTTTTATATAGGAGAGGTTCCACACGTATGAAGGAGCTGAGGAAATTAAATGAGTTTGGACATGCCACAATTCATAACAGCACTGGGGAGATGATCCCCATGTCTGTTCATATCCTGTTGGGTTTTTTCCCATTCTCATGTCATATACTGGTTTCCAGATAGCTTCAAGGTTTTGCCTGTGTTAATAATCACTCCTTTTGTTAGTTTCACCTGTACTTGAGAAAAAACTATAATTAAAGATAGGAATTAATATTCTCTTTAGCTTTGTGTCATGTTACTCCTGGGCTCTTTGTTTCCTATTGTTACTCCATCATCTTTCGTTCTCTCTGAATGAATAACTTAATAACTTTTTCTTTAAAACTGCAGTTCTTAGTTCCTCAGCCTCAACTCCCCAGCTGCCTCTTGTCTGACCTGCAAGAGCTCCTAGTGCTTACACCTGTGGTAGGAATCACCCTACCATCCATTGCTTAAACAAGGACAGGGTAGTTGGAGTATTACACTCTTCTCAAGAGTTTCTATCACATGTTTGGGTAAGCCATTCCTTTTTGAGATGTTCCTTCACTAGGTGGCTATAAACAGACCCCTTGTCTACCCTTCTGGGAGGAAAATCCCATTATCTTCTCTGAGGGAGGGCAGGTATAAAGAACACAGGCAACTCTGCCTAACGCAAGGGTTTCATTTGGAGAAAAACGTTTCTCCAGTGCAGTGCTCCAGCACATCCCTGTACTCAGACTTCAGATGCTGATACCAGCAACCTAAGAGACAAAATTCTTTTATACAATACTGATACCACTGATTGTCCCATTTTTTTTAATAATGGAAGATGCCCTGTGATGGATGCACCCCTTCTGACTGAGTGACGGTACTTTGGTCCAGGCATCACCAAAAAGGAGGCCTGACTGAAATCATCCCTGCAGTGCAAACCCCAAGAACCATCCTAAGCTGTATCTTATCCAGGAACAAAGAAGTTTAGGCCTCTCTTGTCAGGAGCTCACAGTATCAGCCTGAGCTGGGACTAGACAGAACTGAAACGGCTACAGCTGCACACCTGCACATACACCAAAATGGGCTCTAATTACGAGTCACTCATTTTACCCTCTAAATAAATATCTGTAGCCCCCATGAGCCCATTGAGCTCTCCTCTAGAGCAGCAGGCTGCTTGGCAATGATCTCCCCCTCAAGCAGGGATAGCTCTTAAGGTTAATGCTCAAGGTTGAAAGGTCCCCTCACCAAATATCTGATATCTATAATGAGGAAAGTAACATTTTACATTAAACCTAAAAGTATATTGTATACTAGCAGCAGGTTTTATAAATCTAGCTACAGCTTAATTATTAGAAGTATAGTAAGTAGTAGAGTGTTCAACCAGAGTGTAAATTATTGTTTTAACAATAATTTAAAGCATTTGTAAATCCCTTCAATTATTGCTTAATAACAATTCTATCATCATTCACTTTTAAGTGTCAATTAACTTTGATCATAATTTAATCATTAATAAAACCTTTTTAGTTATACCCACATTGATTTACTGTTAATAACTCACCTGTGACACACTCCTACATGCAAAAGACTCAGACCTTAATTTAGAATTAAGGCATACACAGGTCACTGGCTATCTCCTGTCACTAAAGCAGGCAGAAGCAGCCTTACAAATCCAGGGAACAACTGTGCAAAGTGATTGCACAATCAGGTCCATGAGCTTTAAGGAGAAATGCCTCAAACAGGACACAGACTCCCATTACTGCTGTTCTTTGTGGTTTTGTCCCTCTTGTGTGAAGGGAAGCTTTCACTAAAGAGTCAGTTTATACTGCAGACTGGAATTCCATCAGAAATGTGCACCCAAATAACTCTATGCTATTTCTACTACATTTAGCAATATTTTTAATACACTATGCCCTGTATATATTGCAGAACAGAGTATTAACAGGTAATGCAACAACTGCAATATTCTTAAAGCAACTTACTTTATTGTTGGAACACACAGACCTAGTGAAGCTGTCCAAGAAATACAAGGACACACTACAGATTAAGTTAAACAAGATTTGCCTTGTATTCTACCAAGGGAAAAAAAAAGGAAATTACCTAAAAACCTACCTAAACCTACCTACATAAAAGGATTCATGAAGACATGGACTTAAGGTGTTCACAGAAAGGCCACAAATTCACCAGGTTTCCAGGCAAACACAGAACATGCACAAGTCGGGTTTAAGGAAGGACAGAAGGCCCGAGTTATCTCTACTTCTCTTTAAATCTGTCAATTCTACTGGAAAGCCCGGAAGAAGTGAACCAAGTTAAACAACTACAAGTACAAACACATTCCCTGTACATGAACTGCATCTTCGTAATCTCTTGCTTGCGTAATTCTGTAGGTTCCTGTACAAGGAGGTGATCAATCTTGAGAAAAGTTATTCTTCATGGATTTTCTTTGGCTGACCCAAACTTTGTTTCTGATTCATGAAAAGGAATGAGGATACTCTTGGTGACTCCAGAGGTCAAATTTACTGCCTCTGCACTGTCCTAACTTTGCAAGTAAAGAATGAACTCTGAACTTAAACTATTTCTACCCTACTACTCTCCTTATTCTATAATTAATTTTTAAAAAATCAGAAATGCAGATCTTTATTTTTGCTTAGAAATTCAATTCATTAGAGAGTGCAAACATGTTAAGACAGAATTTAATTACTACTTTCAAAACAACTTTCTGAATCTGTTGCAAAACTTCATCTTTCAGAGAAGGTGGATAAACTGTATCATACTCCCAGTACATCATAGATAACAGCAACTAGAAATTAAAATAAGATTGCATGTGCTGAAAATTTGAATTCATTAATTAATAGAGCAATTTGATCACACCAGCTTGTCAAGATCAGGCTTAAGTATTAAGACGAAGGTAAAAACAGCCTCTTCCAGAAGCAAGCCTTGTAATCACACACCTATTTAAAAAGCACACAAGTGTGAACTTTGCCTGAACAGGTTTTGACTGAGCCTCTGGAACGATGCAGAATGTTCCCAATGCACGTCATCTAGGTCCAGGGACATCAGAAAAATTGAAATTCTTTTTATTTTAAATTACTTGCATTTGCCATTATTACATTTAATCTATCATGGTACTTTGCTCAACAGCCTAGCGAGATCAAATGTCCCTCAGCCACCTTTAGTTTTACGTAGACCGAGTAACTGTCAAACACAATTTTTTTTGCCTTGATGTTGTTGCTTTTTCCCTTAGGCACTTGATAAATGTCTAACAACTGTTCTGTTCTAAATGCACATTTTTCTGGTTTTGTTGTTGGTGGTGGTTTTTTGGGGGGGTTTTTTGGGTGGCAGGGGTTTTGTTTTTTGGTTTGGTGGATTTTATTTTGTTTGGGGTTTTGGGGGTTTCTTTGGTGTTTATTTTTGGTTTTTTGGGGGTGTTTTTTCTGGTTTTTTTGCTTGTTTGTTTGTTTTTTGGTTTGGGGTTTTTTTTTGGTAAAGGCTAGTAATTAATTCCACTTCAGAATCTTGCTTTTTCTGGTCAAAAAAGTTTTCACACAATAGAGAAAAAATGTGCCAGATTACAAAATGGCTTCTGAAAAACCTATTCTTTTTCAAGAACTTTTCCCCATTGTAGGATAACACACAAGAAAGTGTGAGGGCAAATCATCTTGTAGAACAGTTGTGTTAATTTTTCCTTATAAACTCTTAGCAATAAGCCATATTTTAGACCAATTGTTAAAAATCTGAAATAAGAAAACACAGGTCATATTCTTTTCCAAGTAAGAACTAGATGCTAGTGGCTGAACATCAGAATGAATTTTCTCTAATGAGAGGCAGTGCAGTTGGCAGTAGCTCAAACACTTCATTCTCAATATAGTACTTTGATATTTTTCCATCTAATTCCGATGATTTCCCAACAACTTATACCTTCAGCCTATTTTAAAAACTAATTTTATTGAGCACTTTGCTGGTTTTTACATTATTTCAGCTATGATATTTTTCCTTCTGAAATGCGAAATACAAATTCAACTCGTTTCTAGTAACTCTTACCCAGCACTGAGAATGCTAGAAAACTAAATGTTTCAATAATGGAATTCAATTTACTACTACCTGCTTTAGACCTCACCTCCTCGTTACTTTACACTTGAGTAATAAGTACCTTGTTTTTCTGAATACCTTTGTTCTATACAAATTATCTTACCATCTGCACTGCTGCAGCTGCTGTACTTCAGGAAGAAATTTTAAGATAAACTGCTAACCTAAACCCTGTAATCCTTCACGTTTAATTTCTGTACCTCTAGTAGCGACTCACACTCCTTGTAGCCTCTGAAATAAATGTTTATAGGTTAAAAAAATCCAGTGCAACAATGAAGGTGCCAAAGTTGTAACCCACTTAACAAAGAGACGTAACACATTCTGCAAATTCATTTATTTCTTGCTAAGATCTCAAGCTTGTCTGAGATCATCCATCTAGAATACATCTTTCAAAGGTATGTTTGTACAGCAGACATATACAGTAGTAACACTTTGTTAGCAAGATTACAAATTAATATCTGGATGTAGTTAGTCATCAAGATTCAGATTTACAGGAGAGTCCTCGGTATTTACATTCTGTGGGACCTCAGGACCTCCGGTCAGTAGGGACAAGGAAAGATTCATCTTACACGAAGTTCCTGTTTGTGAGGATCACATCAAGTGAGTATCACTTACCCAAGCTCTGATTCACAAGGTGATCAATGATTTGTAGCCCGGTCACTTGAATTTCTTTTCTTGCTCCATAGTAGAGATCCACCAGCAACCACCTGACTTGCTTCATTTGTCACATTAAAACTGTTCCTGCTCCCTCTGTATGTGCATTTTCTTCTATCACACTACTGACCTCCTGTGATTTGTCTTGTGGTACTGAACATGGAGGTGTCTGCATTCGATTGGACACCACCATTTTTCACTCCACTTCAGCTCTTTGGTAATCCAGATTTACTCTCCTACAATGCTGCCCTCACTCCATCATGTGTGAAGCAAGGGTGAGGCCCACCTGCAGAACTCTGAATATGGTTCATGAGACATCTTTCTCCAGGCATCAGAAGAAAACACTGCTACTGTTTTCCTAGTGAACCACCCTCCAGCTCCAGGCTACCAATCCATGTCAGTACCAGTAACTGCTGGTGTCAGAGTGCCCTGCAGCAAACGAAAGGAAACAACCCTCCAGCCTCTACCATCAGTTCAACAACCTGCTTGCTCTACAGCCCCTCAACATCCTTCAGCCTACATGCCCTGGGGGATTTCAGAGGGACTCCAAACCCTTCCAGTCAGCAGCATGTCATGATCTGTGGGAAGGTACATGCCAAAGATAACCTGGCTCCTGCTCCCCCTGGCTAGGTCCAGAATCCCCCATCCATATGGGTGAAGGATTCTGCTTGGACAGCAGCTGCCATGAGCTCCCATAATCTTATTTGCTCTTCCATCTCACAGAAGAGGGATATACAGCCATATGCAAGTGTGGCTTGTATGAGCTTTATGCAAAAGCCCTGAAAGTAACACACAAGAAAAACAAGGTGGCATTTAAAGACAGATATTTAAAACTACATATAGTACTTGCAAAAAGCTGTTTCTGTAACATGGTTTTACCTTTACACGGCTTTTTAATACTCACTGACCCATTCTCCTCTGGCCTGTTACTGCTCTACCTAGGCATGTCCCACCTGCCTTCATCCAACTTTGAGAGTCTGGCTCCTACTCATCCAGTCACTGCCTTCCCACAAAGACAAACCAAGCCACTTCAACAAATACCATTTATTCATAGCCCAACAATGAAGGGAGAGAATATTTCCAAAAAATTCTGGTAAAGGCTTTGCATTCTCTACATTACTATGCAAAAGGACTCCCTGTGAACTGGAACAGCCTGGAAGTGGCAACTGAGCTGACATTTGCTTTCCTTTGGGGCAGCAGCTGAACCACAGAGGACAGTGAAGTCACTGGGACTCACACAAGAACAAGGCTATGAGCCTCTGCTACCAGTCAGCTGCAGGCATCTCACTGCATTGCATCTGTGGCACAGGATCAGCCAAACAGCACGGCACAGGACTTGTGCACAAGGCAGAAAGGCACACCTGAGCCAGGGGCAGGACTGGCAGCACTCTGTCCTAGCTGACATCAATACACAGCTGTCAGAGTCAGACTGCCAGCAGAGCTGATTATTGCCTCTGCACTAACAAGAACCACCCCTACTCTGTGCTGCACCAGAACAAATAACCTGAAGGAGCTGCCAGTAAATACAGGAGCAACCACTGAAAACAACAACTACTTCATTTAGCTACTTACATCCCACATTTGGAACTTCCCATCTTTGCTCATCTCTTGTGCAGTTAGCCTTTTGCACTTGTACTTCTGTTCAAACCAGTTTAGCTGCTTCGATGTCCACACACCAACTCGGGGAACTGAGATGGTCCAGACAGCTCATCAATTTACTTGCTGAGTAACACTAAAACCAAAAAAGCTCACACACCAAGGGAGTCATAGGATGTGTATTCCCAAAGAACAAGAATTCTAAATAATATAGCTAAACTGCTAATACCAACATCAAAATGAGGGAGAATGTTTTTATTGAATCAATCAACTCTCAGTAACAGCAAGTGATGTGTAAGCAAGCAGGCAGGACACAGACATGACCATTGCTATTAGGTAGGAGTAACTTCCTACTTTTGACTACTCATGGGTAGAGAGACACAAACAGCCAAGATGGAATAACAGGAAACCATAGGGAATAAATGTATATTCAAGATACTCTGATTTGTGCACAACACATATGCACTAGCCTGAATGCAGAAGTCAAGATTCAGCCTATTTTGGGGGGTGACCTACTTCAAGTATCTCTTCTCAGGAATGGGAGATCAAGACTGACCAAAAGCCATGCACACAGCAACACACAACTATAATTTGAGTTCATTTGGTCATGAAGACAAGCCCTTAGGCATTTAGTTCCAATTTAAAACACAAGTTATATATATAGTTTAATTAAAGCACTTCCACATTTAATTTATGCAAAATAGTTTTTATCAGAAAGTTACACAAACCCAAGAGGCTGTGTTTTTCAAAACCATACTTTATTTTTAAAGGCTAAGAGAAGTATTCAGAACTGTATTTCTTAAGCAAAAAGATTCACATTTCACTGTGCAGGGTCATTAGTAGGAGAAAAAGCGTTTGGGGATTTACTTTTTTGCAACTGCTGTTGAGTTCCTACATCAAATCAGATTTGTTTAAAAATGGCAACATCAGTTATGGCTTAAGATACAGATTTACAAAAGAGAAACACAAACCTTGAAACTCAGGTAGTGAACAGGTAACTATGGTCATTTTTTCCATATAAAGATGTTTTAGCCAAGACAAATAGAAGCAACTGTCTTTATTGGTAGCCAAATCCACTGAACACCATCAGCACAGACACTGCTTCAAGGATACCCATGCTGATAAATGCATGTTCATTCATAGAAGAATGTTCTGTCTGTTCCAATTACTTCACCTTTTCCTCCATATCACAAGCCTCAAAACCATGGAGGTATGAAATCACAACAACAGATTTTTTTTTTTTTTTAAACAAGAGGCTACAAGAAAAGACAGAAGACTACAGAATGTGGTGAAGAAAGAGTCATCACCTCTACAGAGACAGCAGGACTTTGACCAAGAAATTTTAATCAGTGAGCATGTAAGGACCCAAACCGATTCAGAACCCAGAGCTGCAATTTTGTTGGGTATTCTCCCCTTCACCGATCTATAACTCTGCATGTACATGTTCTGGATGGCTTGCATTCAGTGGGACAGAGGTAGTGATGGGAACAAGATTCCTTCCCTAAAGTTTCCAAATAGATGCAACCTGGCAAGCATGGCCCCAAGGAAGGGCGAGTGCAACCAGCAGAGGGCCTGCCAACTGGGAAAGGACAAGAGCACAAGCACAGACAGTAAGCTGCTCTCCCATACCCAGACTGATTAGACAAACTGTTACGCAAAGGTGATGGACAAGAACTGAACAAGTAACAAAACACCTGTGACCTCAGCAATATGTACTTCATGCCAGGTTGTGCAAAGGATAGAACTGTACCTTTGCTGTACAGTTGTGGTGATCAAAATTATATAGTATTTGCAGTACTGCCAGAAGTTCCAGTGTGTAACTAGCTAGCCTGATTATTCTGATAATAGCTCTATAAAGTCAGTCACCCATTAAAAAAAAAAAAAAAAATCTGTATTTGCAGACAATTCATTTATCCAGTTAGTTCTTCAGACTTGTCCCACCTTTGCTATTTTTCTCTCCTAAGGGGATTATGACAGACTTCAACTGTTAAAGTTCCTTCCCCTTTGCTCAGTGAGAGCAATTTTAAAAATAGCATGTTTTTATCTTACACTCCTGGAATACTACAATTTGTTGTAAGAGAATTCATTCAGAGAACACTGTCTGTAATACTTACAATAAAAGTTATAATAAAAGGTTGCAACTCTTGGACAAGAAGGGATGGTTGAAACTAGGTCATCTGAATATAATTTGAGTTCTATAAACCAATAATTGAATAAAGTCAATCCTTGGGGCTAGAGAGCAGTTCTCCTTAGAACACCCCATTTCTCTTCTTAAGAAGATCAGAGGTAAAATGGTTTGTTTTATTGCAACACTGGTTAGCCAAATCCAATCCTTCCCATTCAGATATGATTTTTAAGAACCAGGGATTTTACGGTTTACTGCCAAATTTGGCAGACAATTTACTGATGAGATTCATGACCTTGGGATTGCTCTGGTACTTGGACATATTTGCTGGGTTCTGGGCAACATCTTGGAATGCAACCATAACTTCTGGATCCTGCAGGACAAAAAGCAAAAAAAAAAAATTAAGAGCATTGGTAAAACAATTCTACAAAAGTGATTGTGTGGTTCAACATGAATCTAATCTTGCTCAGCTCTAACATAACAAGACTACATTAGACTTCTGGCAAGAAGTCTCTAAAGACAACCCAATAATACAGTGCATGTTGTTAAGGCTGTGTCAGTAAACACCAGCGTCATTACTGAACTCATTACAGTAATAGTTCAGTGTGTGAGAAGGGGGACAGGATAAGAGCTCTGTTTTCCCAGAACAGGAGCTATCAAACACACCCACACCTACTGTATTATTTCTGTTCAGGCATCTTTCAAATGCATTTTGAAGGAGGCAGGAGTTTGATGTGTGTAGCATGCATGATAGAATAACTCTACTCTGAGCAACAGCTAATTCTCATCATTTTCTCATTTTTTCATTCTAGCAGCAGAAGCCTGAAACTGTTGGGTTGTGAGCAGACAATGTGGCAATGTTTGGCTTTTAAAAATGCATCTAATTCTTAGTCATTCCTCACCTTCGCTGAGAAATCACACTTGGAAAAGAACCTTGTTGTCTTTCATCACACTACTGTGTTGCAGTTGATAAATACATCCACATATTCAATGAAGTCAGTGCCCAAAAAAATAACTCCATCTTCTCTATTTAGTATGAGAAGCATTAACATCTTTTTCCCATACTTCTACTATACCTTTGGCCTCCACTGAACTTGAACTGGTTTTACTCGTTTTACACGTGTATGTTTTGAACATAATGAATCCGTACTTAACAATTTTACATCTCACCCTCTAGAAATGTTTCCATTATAAGCAATATCTACAAAAATTCCAATTTTCTTTAATTCAACGAAAGTGCAAGCAGTTTATTATGCTCAACACAAATCACGGATGTTAGCTGTAATTTCATCTGCTGTTCTTTCTAGGACATTGAAGTATTTTCACCAAAAGATACACTGCTCCCTAGACTTCTAACCCATTGCTACAGCAGGTGTGTTCTTTGGAAACCACAAGTGTGCTCAGAGCTGTCTGTGCTACAATAACACCATCCTGTATCTATTCTAGCATCAGACTCAGTCCAAAGCTGTTTAATAACTCTTATCCTAAATTGCATTTGGCAGGTGTGGACTCCACTGAATGCACCCACACATCCCAGTCATATTTTATACATGTTGGGAACCAACAGTCCAGTCTTATGGGAGGATTTACAAATGTGTTGTCTCCCTCACAAAAGATAATCTGCAAAGTATAGGGAAAACAGAATGCTGAAGTTCAGAAGAGAGACGAGACACTCTCTCCACTTTACAGGATTCCCATGCAAAGAAAAAAGGAAGACTTCCACAGCCTCAGACTTCTTGAATTGATTTCAAAATAGGGCATACAATTATAAAGATCATGTCATGTTGTTAAGTCTGTGGTTTCACTTATATATGAATCTGGAACAAAAAGCTGAGTAAACTTAGCCACTAGTTTGTGTCAAAGCACACCTAAATTAATGTTAAATATCCAGTTTTATGCTATGTGTTTCACTTTCCTAGCAATTCACAGCAAGTAAATGATTCTGTACCTCTGTGACTCCCTGGAAGCTCTCAACCTTACAGAGTGTTCATAATATCCAAGGTTTCACATTGATGAGCAATATTATCAAAATAAAGTGTAAGACTCAAGATATCAATATTTCTGTAGGGAAATGTTTAGTACATAAGGTGAAATGGTAGCCATTCCATTAATGCTACGAGGGAGACATTCAGTTTTCTAGTCTTTAGTTGCAGAAGGAAAAGTAATACTTCCAAGAAAAAAGTTATCACTACTTTTTTTTTTCCAACTTAACACATTATGTTGGAAGTCTGTGTCTAACATATGGCTATATGTCAAATAAAGAATCCATAGGTTCATTTTACACATCACTCCTTATAAAAAAAACTTCTACTTGACTCCAAAATGCAAATGTCATGTGTCTAGAGAATGCAGTTGTATATGCAAGATATGAAGTGCTAGACAACCCTCCAGACAGGCAAAATAGTAAAATAAAACACACTAAAATTTCAGTCAATTCTTCTGGAGACTAGAAAGCTTAGGGGCAAATGAGGTAAAATAACATACATTAGAAGTTACTGCAAAACGTCACAACTTGCTATCATCAAGAAGCTGTGAAAAGAAATGCCACAGAAGTTTTGCTGCTTTGAGCAAAAGTAATATTTAAAAAATCCTGAAGAAATAAATCTTCAGGTAGTGGAACCAGAAATCTTCCTCAAGAAAGCATTTTTTATAGTGGTTTGCAGAGATCAAAAAATCACAGAATTGTTAGGGTTGGAAGGGACCTCTGGGGATCATCTAGGCCAACCCCCCTGCCCAGGCAGGGTCACCTAGGGCAGGTAAGATTTATGCCAATGACAAGCAATAACTTCCCTAAACATGTCCACAGGCAGCCATATCTGGTTCTTTGGTTGCTTCTATGGATGACAAGATGAAAATAACAGCAGAACCAGTTTAATCTTGTTTTCAGGCACACACGGTTGCCAGGTTTACTGAGATGTTAAGAGAGTCAGGCACATTTCAGGGTTAACTCATGGAGAAGTCTCCAAAATGATGAGATCATAGCAAGTCTAAAGAGACTGAGGTGGTGGCCTTTACTCTTAGAATATTCCCATTTTGACACTTAACTCCTCACTATGAAAAGCCTCTACAGACTATCAGTTAAAAAGCAATTTTGGAGCAACTTGTGTGATTCAGTATGTTTAGACTTTTTTGTTACCTCAGGTAACAGACATAATAGCTGCCAGTTAACATTATCCATCAACATATTCCATAGCTGCACCGAGCAGATGCCAAGCAGTAGAAACTACTGTCTTTTAAAACTAGAGCTTACATGGCCACTTCAGAAAAGAACGCAGAGTTGGACATTTTAGGAAAAGGTGGTGGCGTAGACACAGATAAGTTCTAATAAATCATACCTCGATACAAAGTTGGTACAAAGAGGAGAGTAAGAGACTCAAGGTTTGCTAACAGGCTGTACATGTTAAAGCCTGCCTGCATTATCAGAAAACACTGTCAACACATGTTCTTGCAACAGAGTCCTACCCTATGTTGGGGCATATGTAATCAGCATGCAGTGGAGTTTTCTTAAAGGCATGTGACAAGCACTTAATATTTAGCTGCACATCAACACTGCTTTTAGCAACCTCTCATCACAAACTCCAGTGTTACAGCAGGAAGTAGCCAGGTAAGGAAGACAGCTACAAGTCAAGGGCCCTTCCTGCATGGTGTGCATGCAAGCCAACATTGCTGACTGTGGCAGCCTAAGTAAAGGGGTGTTTTCCAACATCAGCAACCATTAAGGGAACAAACCCACAAACTTCTGCATGGAAAGTGATGATTTTTTCGTGATTCCAGGGCATACCGAATAAGGTTCCCTTCAGATGCCTTTATTTCAATGAGCTGAGGACAATATGTAACTCTACTTTAATCACAGCAGTCCAGAAAAAAGAAACAAGACACTTTTATACTTGATTATTAGAATGCAAATGTGACTACATAGCTCTGACTTTTTCTAGCCCACCTGCCCTTAAAACTGGTGTTGTCAGATATGTTCTATTTAATCTGTTGAAATACTTTTCTTGAGCAGAAGTAGTCATGACACTGAGCAATTAATTAATTGAGCAATTAATCAAGCCCACTAGGGAAGTAAGCTTTCTGAATATGAATTCAGAAAATGTGCAGTGAAGAACTGTTCTAATAATACTTTGTCTCTGGCAAAACCTCAAACATTTAATCTCCTAAGAGAAAGGTAATTCTTACCACAATATTACTATAATATACTGTGTTAGAAAAATATTAACCATTTTTTGTTTGTGCATAACTATCCCTCTACAAAGTGTGTGCATTCAAAAAACTGAATTACAATGTGTGGAAAATGACCATTTGAGAGACTTTTTCGAAATACATGACAACTGCATGCAGCACACAGTTTTGTTTATCACATACAGGGGGCAGGCTGTGTGTGTGATTTCTAATTAAGCTTCCATTAGTTTGCAAAACAGCTAACATTGAATCCAGACAGTCTGGTGTCACACACATCAGGAAAGAATTTTACAACAGAAATAAGCAAGCACCCCATTGCTATCCGAAAAGTCACATCTTCCTTCCTCCCCTTAGGCTCTTAGGCGCTGCTTCTCATTCAGAACACGTAGCTTTGACTTTAACAAATACTCACCTGCATGGCTGCAAGAACTTCTGGATCACTGAGAATCTCATTGAGACCTGGCATACCTGCCATTCCTGGCATACCTCCAGCCCCAGGAAAGCCACCTGAAAATCCAACACAAGAAAAATGCATGATGAAAAATGTTTAACTCACCTATACAGTAACTGTGCTCACTGAGACCAAGACATACTGCCCTTGCCACATCTCTAAAGCCATGTCTTCTATAAGGCTACAACTGGTCCATTCATTGGAAAGCAGGGTCTTCACCTTCTCTTTCTGTGAAGACCTACATCTTATTTCATCCATGTTTTAACCCAACTGAATAGGAGGCTTGTAATAAGTTCAGTTCTTTTTCTGGTTAACTTAAATGAGGTAGGTCTCAAACTCGGGAACATAAGGAGTTTGAATGCCTGGTGTGAACAACCTAGGGCAGAAGCAGCTCAGTATTATGTCCCAGGAACATTCCACATTTGGCAGGAACTTTAGGTTTTGAAAAATTGTACCACCAATGGGAAAAAACCCAACAAAACACCAAGAAAAATATCCTTGAAGCAAAATGCTTGAGGTTCTCCTACGGAATCCTTATTCAGCAGCTTCCCCAGCTGTGCTGAGCATGACACATATGGTCTCTACCTGGCTGCTGATCCAGCTGGAGCAAGCACACAGCCTATCTCAACTCCCAACTACATCTCAATCTTCAAGAGCATTAGCACTTTTGTTTCTCCCCAGTTCACTGTATAACATGGAAAGCCTGATTTTTGTGATGCTGTCAAGGATAACTTTTCTATAAGGTAATCTGCACGACCTCCTTTAAAAAACTATTCTGTTTAACAACAGCTTGCAACCAGCACAGATTTCCCTCATGTTCACTCCAAATTTTCAACTTGAAAACTATTTTTCTTAAGCAGAATGGATTCAAGGCAACCTTGGTAATTTAGAAAACATTTTTATACTCATTTTTCAACACATTATCAAGCAAATTCTGCTTTTTTTGTTTTCCCAGACCCAAATTCTTTCATTCTGTTATCCTTCAATTATTGATTTCTGTCTTCCCTCTACTTGCTACACAGCATCAATCCTCTTCAAGAGAAAGAAACCCATCTCTCTTACCACTAGTGCTCCAAGAGTTATTTGTATACAAGTACTAAACTTCACTAAGATCTTTTTCTGTGTCTTGAGAACAAATGCTATAAAAACTGCAGTTATAATACTCCATATGGAAACAACAGCCACCTCTACCTCAAGTATTGGTGCTTAAAAATAAAATACCTGGGAAGCCACCTGGAAAGCCACCAAACTGAGCTCCTCCTGCCTGTCGTCTTGCTTCTTCCTCCTGCAGATGAAAGCACATCATTCCACACAAAACAATACAACTGCACTGTTTTCTACTGTTCAACTGGGTTTAGGAGAAAAAAAATAGCTGAGACTGTTTCAGGCAGATATGCTATCACAATAAACAAAGCACTCTACTATGTTTAAAACCACTAACAAGAAATTGCTCTGTCTATTCTTAATTTTGTACGTGATTGCAGGTTATTTATGCAGAGTATGTTTCTACTGAATACAAACTGTATTATTTGTTTTAGTTTCCCAGCTGTATTTTTAGAACTCCCACCCCCCCCATATTAAAATATATCATTAAAGCACAAAAAAAAGCAAGCAAACTGTGCCAGGAACTGAGGAAGAGAAGCAAAGTATTATTCTCAATTTAAAACCTTCCACTCTGGGATACATAAGTACTTTAAGTGAAAACTATTCTGGAACAGTCATACAATAACTGACTTCTTGAAATACAGGATTAGTAGAGATTCCAGAGACTGTTTTTGTCACAAGCAATAAAACCAGATGAACTCAAATGCCCTCTTCTCCAGATTTCATTACCGGTCAAGTAAGCAAGACAGAAACCAACTCTCTAAAATTTAAAACTTAAAGTATTTTTTCTTCTGTAATTCATTTTAATCAAAATAACCACAACAACCTCTCCAAATAATTAAGAAATATTAAAGCCTAAATATTCACCCTTTGTGCTTTCTCATGCTCCTCTCGTGCCTTCTTCACTCTTTCCAGTCTTTCCTTGATTTCCTTTTCTTCACGCTTCCGCTCATATTTTCGTCGATGTTCTGCAATTTTCTGAGCCTGTCACAATGGAATACCAGGAGTTCCTACACATTTCTAGCATATCACACAACGTATTTCAATACAAAATACATGTAAGCATAACCAACCGGTTCTACCAGTTCTTAAATTTCACATCCTAAAAGCCTCTTTGTTTTAGGAGCCATTTGCTACTTCTTTCCCATGACAATCAGTCATTCATGTCTACTCAACCCTGACTGAATTCACCAGAACATGAACTTCAGCATATTTTTTTGCAGTAGTTTTGGGACTTGTATCATCATTAGCACTTGAACATGTTATTATTCCATGTCCCTTTGTGTTTTTATGCTAAAATATTGATTTCTCTGGGGCTAAAACCAGCAACTTCCCTGGAAAAGGGCACAATAGGAAGTATAATTCCCACTGCACACACACACACACACTTTCTAGGTAGCGTTACCGCTGCTTCTGATGCTTCTACAGCATGTACATACTGACATAAGCAGACCAAAGAATTCCTCAATAAAACCAAGAAAGGGCTGGTGGGGAGGAAGTTTGCTTCCTCTTACTAATTTTTTCCTCAAGGGTATTAAATCTACAACTCCAGCGAAAGAGGAATTAATAATCTTCCCAAGGCTCCTCCCTCAGGGCTCATTATAACAACAGAACTAACTGCAGCACTGCTTTCCTCAAAACAGAATGTATCCTTATAAATCACTGCAAAAATGGCTCATGATTTCACAAAGAGTGTATGATAGTTACTCTGTACCATTCCCATAATTAAAAAACACATACCAAAATCAGGATGCAAGAACAAAATACTACTACCACAATGGATACTCTTCTATTCTTTCAGAACACTCTTTAAAGGAAAGAATTACTTTATAAGCAGCAGAGCTTTGATACAACTTAGTTTAGCTAGGAGATACTCATTCCATACTACATCATTCCTAAGTGCATCTGCCAGAGAAAGCACACTGGAGGCAGCAGGAATGATAGAGTGAATGCAGTACATGCTATCAGACCCTGATGTCACTGCCATTTAATGGCTCCTTAAGAGAGAGTTAAGTGTTCTGTTTTCTTTTTGATGAAGCACAAAGAGTTTCCAAAGTTTAGATTTTCATTATTTCTAAGTATTTCTCAAGATGAACTAAATATTTTTAGAATTTAACTTAGACTTTTAGCTGAAAGTGCTACAAAGTAAAAACTTCTAGGAAAGCTTGAAGTGAATAAATTAGATGAATGCATCCTTTTTACTTACTAAAGATTTTGAGAATCACCCATGAAAAGATCATATGCTTTTCCTAGAGCTACATACAAATTCCCGTGCAGTCAGCAACTACACATCAATGTATCACAGATACTCTGCTGTTCCTGTGCTCAAGTAGATTAACTGCGAAAGAAAAGATTTTTCAGCCAAGCATTAAGTGTACTTCTTATGAAAACCAGTCGAGACCTAAGACCTAATTACATTAATCACAGATCAATAGTCTCCAAAACAGAAGACTAATAGGTTGTTAAATGGTTTCCATTGTCATTTTGCTGGAGACAGCAAAGACATGGTAGAAAAGCTGAAAGCTGAAGTTACTAGACACAAGAATGCTTATGCATGTGGGGGGTTTAAGCTTGACTGGCTGCCAGATGCTCACTAAGCTGCTCCCTCACTCCCCTCTCCTCAATGGGAGAGGAAGAGAAAATAAGATGGAGAAGCTCTTGGCTTAAGACAAGATCACTCACCCACTACCATCATGGGCAAAACAGACTCAACATGGGCAAGATTCATTTAATGTATTGCCCATTAGAAATGGAGCAGGATAATGAGAAACAAAGACAAAGCTAAAGCCACCTTCTGCCCGAAGCTCAGCTTTACTGCTTCATTCCCCACTCTTCCACCCTGAAGAGCACAGTGGGATGGGGGCTATTGTCAGTTCTTAACACTACTTCTGCCACTCCTTCCTCTTCACACCTTTTTCCTGCCCCACAGGATGCAGCTCTTCACAAACTGCTCCAGCATGATTGTCCCCACAAGGTATGGTGCTTAAACAACAAACTGTTCCAGCATGGGACAGTGCTGAGCTGCAGCTCCTGCCACAAAACCAGCTTCTGTGTAGGCTTCTCTCCACAGGCTGCAGTTCTGCCAGAAGCCTGCTCCAGTGGACTCTCCATGAGCTGCAGCTTTCTTCAGTGCACACCCACTTCCTCTGGCATGGGATCCTCCATGGGCTACAGGGTGGATGTGATCCACCGTGAACCCCCATGGGCTCAAGAGGGACAACGTGCTTAACCATGACGTTCTCCATTGGCTGCAGGGGAATCTCTGCTCCCATGCCTAGCACACCTCCCACGTCCTTCTTCACTGATCTTGGTGTCTCTGCGGAGTTGCTTCTCTCATATTTTCCTTCTTTACTGCCCTCCCTCTCACAGCTGTTATGCTGCATTTTTTAACCATTTCTTAAATATGTTATCACAGAGGCACCACTGGCATCACTGACTCGCTGAGCTTTGACACCAGCTGGAACTGGCTCCCTCTGACACAGGGGCAGTCTCAGGTCTCTCCTCACAAGAGGCCAGCCCTGCAGTCTCCACCTTCCCCCAAACTTCCTATGTAAACCCAATACAAGGCAACAGCTGCTATCTGTGGTGTGTCAACCACTTCAAAGAACAGGCAAAAATACATGAAAAAGAAAGCCTGCTATCAACAGTGTGACATTTGTTACACAGAAGTTTCTCCTTAGAAGATTGCTGGGGTCAGCCACGGGAGAACAGCTGAAAACCAGCTGTGCAGAGCTGAGGCTGCCCTCATGGGGCTGACTGATGAAAGTACAAACCACAGCAAAATGCTTCCTTTGGAAAACATGCTTAAGGACAAAGCTTTGATCAACTCAGAAGTGTCTTGGGGAAAAAAATCCACTGTCAGCTATCTCTTGCTTTTCTGAAGGTTTTTAGTCTAGACTGTAAAATGCCCAGCAAACTTCAACTGCTTCAGATTCTTCTGCCAAGATTTTAAAAAGGAACGTACTTCATATTTCGGTTACATGCCCAGCCCCACACACTCAATTTCTCTACACACAGCCATAAACAGCTGTTACTGAAGACAGAAGTATTTATAAACTCAGTCTGAAGTGTTAGAAGACACACAAACACATTTCTTCCAGACAATGCCTATTGAAGAATATGAAGGCAGCTATGTCACTCAGACAAATACAGGAAAGACCTCCAACATTCCTCCCCACTTACTCTTGGCTGCACCTCCTTCAGCATGGCGCTTGCATCTTCATCATAATCCAGTTTACAAGCTAATGCAAGATCATGAGCAGCCTCCTCCCAGTGGCCAAGAAGTCTGGAATTCAGAAGACACCAACAGTCAGAAGGAAAAAACTGAACACTTAACATCTCTTCAAAATATTTAACCATGCATCATTCCGAATTTTTACCCAGAGCTTGGAGAAGTTCAATAATCATGGTGTTTTCACTAAGCTGCACACTACAATACCATTACAGGACACTTGCTTGCTTCATATCCTTACAGCAACTTTTGCTTGAAGTAATGAGTAAAAAACTCTCCATGAGATCATGTCATTGTCTGCTATAAAGAGTGATCTAACAGGGAGAAGGTACCCTAGCTGAACACATGAAGCACACTAAGAAAAATATTCTGCTCTACTAGGCACATGTTCAGTCTACACATTCAGTGTTCTGTGCAAGTCTACACCACTACTACTACCTCAGGCTTAAGTAGACCCTTACTCAGCACCCAAACTTCCTGACTGGATGCACTGTGTTTTAACTGAAGGGGTCATGTAAGCCTCTGTGCCTACTTCTTTACTATTAATCTATACATACTTTTGATAATTAAAAATTTAAGCAAATGGTGGTATTACTAAACAGTCAAAGCACTTCTGTTCACAGACAGAGGTATTAATTCAAACCGTGCTCCAGTTTTCTCACTCTTAGGCTTCACGCTGTACATTAAAACTGCAGACACTAACAAACTACTCTCTGAACACTGTCTAAAACTTTTTTAAAATTATATTAGCATTTACTTCTTCCACCTTTATACAGGCCATAAGAATTGTCATCTTTTTTCTCTGATTTATTGCTATTTCAAAAAAACCCACAAAAAAAAGAACTATAGTTGGAGGGATGCCTAACACCATTTTAAATAATTACACTGTTTGCTTAATAACATTTCTCAGTTGCAACAAATGGTTCCCTTAATAACCAGGCATTTAAATTTACTATGTAGAAGAGCTCTAGGAGCTAAAGAATAAGGACAGCAGAGAAATGTTCAAGAATTATAGGTTACTAAAAAACCCAACAAACTAAGTGAAAACAAAAGACCTCCAAACAAATAAAACACGCAGTCCTAGATCTCGTAACCTTTACCAAATGATTAGAAAATGCTATTCAGAAAAGCAGTAAGCCATTAGAAGATGAGAGGGGTGGGGGGGGAGACAGGGGACGACAGTACCAGGAGGACTACTCATAAATTGCCCTCAATAAATCACCATCATCCTTTCTATTCTCTAAGGCACATACTCAGCACAATGGTTTCTTGGCTCACGGCTACTGCTCTCAGGAACAAGACCAACAGTTCAGAGACACAGAGAAGGAGAGAATGTATGAACAAAACTGTTCCCCCCAAGTAAAAATAATATCAAGTACAGGTGCAGTTCATTACCTGTGTGCTTTCCCTCTCCATTTATAGGTCTGTGCTGAGTCAGGATTAATCTTGATAGCTCTGTCACAATCTCTAATGGCAGCATTTGGCTTCTGCAGTTTCACAAAAACACTGTGGAAACAAGAACATTTATCATACATATTGAAATACCAAGTTACTAACTTTAGCTGGAAATAATTTTAGATGATTAACACGCAAGCTAGTGAGATAATACATTTGAAGAGCTGAGTTCAAAAAGATTTTACAGTGATAACAAAGTCGCTGAAATTTAGTCTCACCCTCCCAGCATTGTAGGTGAATCATTAGCAAGAACTGAAAGCATTCATTGTTCAGACTCAAGCCTTGCCAGCAAGAATAACTTCAGTGCAGAAGGAGAAGATACATAAATGCAAAGGACAGTTCAGCCCCATGGTGCTTGGGGTCTATAGCCGATGGCAACTAGCAATTTCAACAAAACAACAATAATACTCTGCATGCTATATTGCACAGTCTTTAACACAGTAACACAAAGAAAGCATGAGGAGTTATACAGGCTACAAGGATCAACCGCTAGAGTCATGAAGAAAAGGAGATAGGAGATGAGTCATCAAAATCAAAAGCAGCAAAATAAACACAAACTCAGCAAGAAGCCCCAATCCCATGTCAGTTCAATGTAAAAAATGAAAATTTCACAACACACAAGCATATCAGACTAACTAGTAGAGTGGTACTTTAGGAGGTTCAAGTAATTAAAATTAAAAATCTGAAAGAAACATTAAAGAACATTCCTGAATTGACAAAAGTATTGAAGATTCAACATATTCCATGTCAGAACTTCTACATCTACATCTAATTCTACATCTCCCTTTTACATCTACTCGAAAACAATTTATCAACAATTCCCGTAAGTAAGTTCATTATTAAGACTTGTTATAAAGCAAGCACAAAGTCACACATTCTCTTCTAGGAACAAACAGGCAGACAGGGTGTCAGGGAAGTGTCCCAAAGCTACACTTCACCAATGAGAGCCATTCCAATGTTGCTGGCTCCACAAAGACCCTAGTCTCTCAAATATACAAACCCCCCCAGAACCAAAATCACAGATTACTCATAGCACTTGATCAGCACAGCAAGTTTTACAATACCCTAATATATTATTCATTTCTTTCTGCAACAGACCAAGTTGAGGGAACTTTTAAACTTCTCCTAACATTCTTATTTTTCATTGCTATACCCAGTCCTGAGAAGATATGGCACTAAAAGAGATTTTAAAAATACTGTTATGATGGGAACAGCAACAGTGTATTCAGGTACACAAGTAGTGTTACATACAAAAACTTTGATATGGAAAGGAAATAGCAAGGCAAGTACCGGTTAAGGTATACTACAATGGAACAGTTAAAGGACACTAATTAATTTCATGGAAGTCGGAATTTTCTTTGAATAATACTTCACTGTGGGAAAGATCCACTAAATTATCAAATCATCCATGGTTAGTGGTCTTTTGTGTAAGAACAGAAAAAACAAATCTGCTTCTGCAACCCATACTTGTCCAGCCTTCCTGAAGAATCAGGAAGATAAAGATGTTTGTGTATTATGAATTTAGAAAGTTCCCAATGCATCATCTGCAGTCTGGTAGATGTTATGAGCAGTCAGGTGGGCAGAGAATGGGCTGAGATACAGATGTGTCCTGTTCAAACATAAGACTGTTGAACAGAACAGTCTATAGACAGTAGATTTGGTCTACTAACAAATTCATTTAGCAGGTACAACAGGGAGAGAATTCACAGGATTCTTAATTAAGTTTGCATCTAAACAGAGTATCATTTCAACCACCATCTTAATCCCACAATAAACTTCAGATTTTACAACAGTGTCTAATCCAGCATTATTCTATCTCAGCATACCAAAAGCAGTATTGTTGAGGAATATTTTCAGTGCAAGTAGCTCCAGTGCAGTGTCAGCTGAAGACTGAACTCTTGTGCTGAGAGCCCCAGGCAAGAACTGGTGTCAACCTTTGCAGAGGGACCTGTGGCCCAGCCAAGTGACTGCACACTCTGAGACACAGCAGGAGCCCATGACCCCAGACTTCCACAAGCACAGACTGTGAGGGTATAAAAGCCCAAGGATTCCTTTGTTTGAGGTCCCTCCTCAGAGGCACCAGCTCGAGCTGTTATTTTGTTATCGCACCATGATTAAATTTTTTAAAGGATCCAGATGTCTGAGACTGCTGTGGGAAACCCAGGGTCAAGACAGTAAAGAAACTTGGTCTGACTGTGTGAGTGTGGGGTGTGTAGCTGCAAAGGGGTTTCAGTCCCCACTCAGTGTGAGTGTGACTGCCAGGGTACCCCCCTGGAAGGTCAGACAGAAAAGTATCCTTAATGTTACCACAACGCATTTCGGAACACCATTCTGTTATTTACTCCATTATCAAAATTCTTTATATGGCTGCTTCAGCAAACCTGGTGAGTCAAATATAAGAGAAACTGCATGAAATGAACACTTCCCTTTCCCTCCTGTGGTTTTAGTTTACACAGATCCTCAAGTAGCCTTATATTTAGACTCCTTAAGGAAAATAACAGAACAGGCAGAAACATAAATCACTAGTTTATGACTCACCTTGCCCTCTTGGCATACAAGATGGCCAAACAGGGATTCAGCTTGATAGCATCTGTGAACAAGTCAACAGCCTTCTGAAGGTCCCCTAAATATAAGTACCAGTGAAGTTTCAATCATTATGTAATGAAATTACATCTAAATTCCCAAACTTGCCTTACATAATGTTATGTGCCTAGACACTTCTTAGATAGAACATTATCAACAAAGAAAAACCAGTTTCTCCCTCTCGCTATGTTCCTGAAGTACAAACTCCAAAATTAATGCTTCAGAAAAGATACTCTTCCCAGTTAAATTTGTATATTTAACTTTGAATGCAATCAAACAGAATGTCACATCTTTATTATACACCTTTTCACTGCTTTAAGACAAACCACTAGAGACACTAACCATAATATGGAGGGAACTACTATAATGATCAGTTTGTAATTAGGATGCTTCAGTACTTCATTCCCCCCTCCCACCTTTCCCTAAACTATGGCTACATCGGGAAAACAGTACTTGAAGAAGCTTTCATGTTCTAGATAGTTTTGGGTATCCAACAAGAAGTATGTTCCCTCTTCCTTGCAAGCGTTCAAAATGGTCCAAGGTATTTACCTTCCTTTTTATAACAGGAGAACCAAACCTAATGTCCTTGAAAAAGTACTAAAAAACAATTTATCACCTTCACTGAGAGCATTTATTGCTTCAATCTTCTTTTCATTAGCTTGATCCACCATCTCTTCAGTTACCTAACAAAATAAAATGAAAAACACACACAAACCCCAAAAGCTGTAGAGTCCAGGCCAGAGTTACCACGCTAAGACCATGCCAAAAGAGAAAGCTTCAGTTTTCCAACTCCAGAAACTTAATTTTAATTTGCATTGAAATCATAGTTCAAAAAAACCCACAAAACCTTTGCTTTCAGCTTGAAGATATTAGTCAACATTATTTTTAGCTATAAAACACTTGAAATCAAAGTTGAATAATGGTGGAATTCTACATATCTAGTTTGCATGGGTGTTTTGATAAAGTTCTTTGGCATTTTCTGACCTGACCTTCCACAGTGAACTTTTTGATTGACTCTAACCTTGAATAAGAAAAGACTGTGATTTTAAGCCAGTAAGTTTTCTGTTTAGAAAAGAAAAAGAGCCAAAACAAGAGCTCGCCACACAGATAATAAGAGTACTCATCCTCCCTCAGCTGCTATCCTTGGTTACACTCAAACCCTCTATCTTTCCTACTGCCACATTGAAAATATTTTGCTTACCTCCACATTTTCATCTCCCATTTCTTGAGGGTCATCGTTGTCTGGTTCAATCACTCCCTCATTATCAATTTCTGGGGGAAAAACAAAAAGCAAGACTAAGCTCCATCTATAGAGACAGGATTTTCAGAATCATTTTCACATTGGCAAAATGCAATAAAGTCACTATTTTCCCCACCTAAGTCACTCTCTTCACTTTCTGGTTCAGGTGATTTAACCGGCTCCTCTGGGTGTTCCTCTGCTTTGCCCTGAGAGAGACATATATTTGTAAGCACACATCATTTCTGACTGATGCTCTATTTCCACTCTCATAAATAACAATATATGAGAAAAATCAGAACGCTACACAACTGAACCATTTTATTTTTAAGATACTAATCTCCTTTTCCCTCCTCTCAGATTAAGTCTATCATGTATGCAAATATTTAAGAGCCCAAATCTGGACTCATGAACTTCTACAACTGGTAAAGCTGGCCCTTCAAATTTTGTAATTCAATAACCAAAACCAAATAATCCAAATAACACTCAATTCAGATCCAGTTTTGCAGTGATTATTAACCAACCCTTCCAATCTTCCTGCCTTCCCTCACACATTCTCTGGATCAAAAACTCTCTCAATCTAATACTATTACGCTAAGGTCCTTTACCAAGCAACAATAAGCTGATGACAGTGACTTCAATATTGTTTTCATTTGCCAAGGCCTGAGACTGTTGCCATACATACTTAGAATATTTTTCAAAAATTTCAAATGTTTTCTTCTCAACTTCTAACTAAATTTCATCCAAATCCCATAATTTAGCACATCCTGTCTATTATCACAGATACAAGCTGCTTGCCTTCATACTTAGTGTCACACACCATATTCAGTACATACACACAATCCCTCCATATAACTCTGACTAGCCCGTAATTCCAGCATCCACTGTCTTGTTAAATAAATTAAAAACCATCTTTTTCTCAAAAGACTTTCAAACTTGAAAAAATCCTGATATAAATATCTACAGGGTAAATTTATTTTTTCCCTTAAAATAAATGAACAAAACCCAACGACATCTTCCAAAATACTGCCTTAAAAATTTGATAGTTCAACTGATCACTTCATTACTTATCATGCTCGTCAATATTTCTTCTCATGAAAAGATTACAATTTAATCCACTAATGACTAGAGAAGTGGTTTATAAACAGACAAGAGAAAACAACAAAAAAAGAAATCAAGACTCTATGGCATTTGCATTGCAGAGAACATCAGGCATTCAGGATTAGGGAAATGGAGCATGATAACACTTGAAATGAACTAGGAAGCCATCTGTAACAAGTCATCTACAACGTACAATGGGCAGGATTCAGACTGAACTCTCACATTCACCCTCGCCATCTGAGTGAAAACTGACAGCAATTTTTCCCCTTCTGCTGCTCAGTAATTTTGTCAGCATTAATTTTCAGTGAAAAATTCTTCATATCTCACCTTACTTGTCTCCTCTGTGGAGGCATTGGCTGGAGCAGGCGGTATTGTGCCTCCCATACTTTTCAGCAAAACAGAGAAAAGACAAAACAAAACAGTAAGATTATCAAACTAGTGACATGTATTTTATTGATTCAAATCCTGATAATCCCAGCTTTTTGTTGTAACACAAAACACGACGATCCATTTCACTGTCAAAGCAGCATATACAGTGCACATCCCCCACACTTTTCTCAGTGTAGTGCAATGCACATTGTCTGTTGTACAACTCCACTGAGACTTGTACTCACTCACATCACCCTTCACCCACCCACCCTTTCTCACAAGGAAAAGCTGCCTCTTGGCTCAAATGGATTTCTCCTTTAAATGTAACTTATGTTTGAATCAAAACTAGATATTATGATTATAGATATCCCTAAAAGTATCTTTTTGAACAGAGGTCAAACAATTAAAGAGAACAGCCTAAAAGGCCTATGCAATTAAAAAAACCCTGCTGCCTAAAAAAGAAAATAATTTCTCTTACATACTGCAATATCCTGCCTTTCCTTCATTACAATTAAGGAGCAGTCTTTGTAGAGACAGCATTCTGTCAATATAGAATAAACTTCCACAGGATATCGACTTTGGTTAGCAGCCAGGAATAAGAGGCTGAATTCTGCAGCTGTTAGATAGAACACCTAATCACATCTATGACAGCATGTCACAAGGAATACCATTCCTAGCCATCCCCAGCCCTGAATTTCCACCTACTGATGGTTTTCAATAAAAATAATTCTATGAACTCAACAACCAACTCCTTGGAGCCACACACAAGATGGTTAGATGGGATGCAGGGGAGAGGAGAAGGAGGTGGGCAAACAGGGGTGGGCAGGAGGAATTTGAAGGATGTAGGACTATCTGTTTTCAGGAATTAGTGCAACATAAAACTGTATCCCAAGGATGAGAAGTTATAGCTTCTTAAGCCAAGCTACTGCAGTCCATTCTCCCCTCTTTTCTCCCTCCTGTCACTCTGAGCACCATCTCAGAGTCAGTCTCAAACTGGCTGAAAACAAACCTAAATGAGGAGGGATAGGACAGTGATAAGCATGAGTTGGGGGAGAAATGGTAGAAGAGTAAGAAGGAGTTGACAGGATTGACAGGTCCTGGCACAGGGCCCTGCAGTAAAAGGCAAGAAACAGCACTAAACTACTTCTCATTTACAAGGAAAAACTGTTTAAAAAAGCCAAAACCAGCTAAGCAAACAGAAAAAAAAAAATCCAACAAGTGACAATCACCAGCATGTTCTGAAGCTATTGCAACAATCCCACGTGTCCCCGGGATGTTGACATTATTTAATTGAAGTTACACTGCAAGGACTAAATAACTCAGATATCATTATCCAGCTAGGCAGAAAATACAGAACATGTACTAACTGTTCCTCCTAAATTTTTGCCCTCGTAGGCTGACAATAGAACACATAATTCGCTATTAGTCTCTAAAAACCAAGGAGAAGACTACAGGGACCATCTAGTGAAGCCTTGGAACTTTTCTTCTGCATAAAGAAAACTACAAATTACAAAGCATTTTAGCAGAGCTAATAGCTAATATCCATGGTATTAGCTGGTTTTAAGTCTGACACCTTAAATCACCTCAAGACTGAAACAACTTAGTCAGTCTCCTCTGTTCCCTTCATATCCCTCCAAAAACTATCCAAGTTTAGATCAGTTTGAGAAATGTTTACTAATATACATGCATGTTTTATAATATGCTATTTCATGAACTGCCAAGGCTAAACAGATTCACCCAAAGTACTTGAAAATAATCTCTATTTAAACTACAGTTATAATCCCAGAATAAAAAGGAAGTTACTCTAAAATCTCTTAACCCAGTATCTGATTACAACGATTAAATACACAGCAGAGATATATGCAAAGTTTGCAACGTATTAGACCTCAGCAGTATATGGAAACACGAGACACTCTTGTAGGAAAAGGCAGGTACTGAGCTCTAGAAAAAGCACAGACACACACAGGACATACAGAGAGTTTAAACTGTGGGATGCCAGGAACAACTGGGAGTTGTCAGGACTCCATTGCAACAGTGACTGCACATTTCCACTCATCACAGCCATGAGAAGTGTCACATTTATGACTTGTTGGAAGAACTGCAAATGTGATTTCTGCAACCGCTTTTATTACTGACAACAAAATTATTTTTAGAGAGAAACTGGATGACCATGAATTCAAAAGGGTAAAAACCTATTTGAACAAAACAACAAAAAAATGCAAAAAGCCTTATTCATCAATTAGGGATTCTGTGTTTTATTTTTAAGGACTGCTGTTATTTCTTTGTTCAATTGCAGAGTTTTGAAACGTGTTTTCTTTAATGACTCATTTCATAATAATTCAAGTAAAACATTTGTAATTTTATGCAATTATGAAAAAACAGGCTTGATAAAATTTATGTCAAAACACTTTCCAAACACACTCATGCACTACCATATGCTTTCTCTACAAAGAGAATCTATACAGAAATTAAATACAACAGCTAGGCAGAACAAGAGTTAAAAACAACAAGTGCCTGAAAACAGCTAAGACTGAAGGTTACTGATACAATATTAACAGCTAGTCAGAAATAAAGCATCCCATTCTGGCTTCATGAGTAGTTAGCATAATTTAAATTAGAATCTCTAGGTTTAGGGAAAGAAAAAAACAAAGCAATTAGCAGAATTTTAGTTGAAAAATTTAATGATGGATTTTAGTATCACTTAGTTGTTATTCTAATCACTCATAACACTACCTAGGTAAACAAACCTATGTCTTTCATATTAAGACAGGTAAGCCAGACAGAGATATAAGAGTCACCTAGTTTATTTCCACCTGAAGGCAGGCCATGCTGTTTGAAGCAGTTTCCAAAGAAAGATCAGGCCCTATAAATGCACTTAATAGTTCTACTGCAAACAGCACTATTATGTAAATACAGAGGGAAACCCACCAGAATTCCAGACAGTTTGGCACGGAAAGTAATTTGGGTACCACTGCCACCATCCAAGTGTATTACTTAGGCAAATATGTAACTCAAATATGTGAAGAAAACCAGAAAACTTGAGAGACCTGTAGGAGGTTCTGCTCTGAAGTACTTCTAAACTTTTGAGATAAAGACATCCAGTGAAGATTTTACACGTAAAAAACATTCCATGGCTCTAAATGTAACTTCTGTAGTTATAAGACAAGCACCAAACACAATTCTAAAAAGTAATCTGGAAATTAAAGCCCTCCCCATTAACATGGAGTAAGTCAGATGGTTATCTTTCCATTCCCTAACACTTTCTCTGGCCAAAAGAAGTCAGTGTTCTTCCTCTCCCTCTTAAAGCAGTCTGTCCACACCTTCATATTTACGCAAGAGAAGTACTGGAAGAAACCTAGGGTAAGGCACTGAGGTATTTTATGCAGTAGCAAAAGGAAAAAAGACCTGCAGTAGGATGAGACAGACATCGATCTCCTTCTTAGGCAGAGGTACATTGACTGTCAGTACTGCAAAGCCAAGTTCAGTTAAATACAAGTGGTTTTACAACCACAGCGTTATTCAGATGCATAAAAATCTTAAATATCACAGTAAAAGAACACGAATAAACACTTCACTGTAGCCATTTTCATTACAGGACATACTGCAAAATGCCGGTGTTTACTTCTATATATACATGTGCATATATATACACATCTACACACACAAAACCCTGTTGATTCAGATTAACGCAAATTTTCTTAAACAATTCCCACTTTGTCACTAGATAAAAATCGTTTAAATTCGCTTTGCACAAAACGTGCACCTGAAAGTATGTCCCTCACTTCTCAAGAGTTCTTTGGTGTAGCAGCCATAAGAGCCAAGCAGAGGTACCGTTAGCTGAACACAGGGGTTCTGTGGGTTCTCTGTCAGGGGCAAATAATCGCAACCCTTCCACCCTCGTGCTTCTGGGCGCTCAGGGTGGAACCCAAAGAGGATTTTTAATTGAAAAGCATCTGTTACGACAGGCCCGACTCACACAGAATACGTACAGAGTAAACAGCAGGTACCTAAATGGATCACAGGGAGCGGAGAATTCGACTATTTTTGAGACAGTAAACTTCAAAGAACAAAACACGTTTCGGACAGGAACTGTAGCTGCCAGGTATTTTGTGCTTTTGGGTACCAGGATGTAAATCAACGTCACTCGCCCCCCCATAAACTCGGGTCCTTTTTAAGACAGGCTAGCCAACTCTGCTGCGTAATGAGAGAATTAACTCAGTATTACTCTGGGGCTTTCCAGGCTGGAAAGCTGAGCCACTGAGATGGCCGGGGGGCAGGCTTTTTGCAATAGGAATAGCCAGCGTTAACCAAACAAAAAAAAAATTAGCAAGTCTTTTTAACGCGCCGGGAGTAGTCCCGGCGGGAAGAGGAGGAGAGGGCGGGAAGGCCGCAGCGCGGACCGGACCGGACCGGACCCGCGGGGGCGACATTGCGCGCCCCCCGCTCCGGCCACGCGGCGCGCCCGCGCACCGGCACGCGCTGCGGAGACACGCCCCCCTCCCCTCACCGCGTCCCGCGCCAGAACACCCTTCCCCCCTCGCCCCTTCACGGCCGCCTCCTTCCACGGCCCGGGACCGACCTCTCCACCCACTCGCGGAGGAAGGCGAGCTCTGGGGTGTGCAGCAGGCCCGGGTTCTGCTTGCACAGCCGGACGAAGGCCCGCAGCTCACTCAGCTTGCGCGAGTCCATGGCGGCACGACTACAGCCCAAGCGCGTTCTGGTACCGCCCACCACGATTAACTCCGCCCACGCCACACATTGTCCCGCCCACAAAAGCCATGGACACCCCCCCAAGCGGCGCGCGGCGCCGTGGAACCTTCCAGCCCGCCCCGCCCATCCTATTCCGAGTCC